>JAVJIX010000031.1:5435000-5860000 GCA_036785185.1 Paratrypauchen microcephalus | reverse complement strand
GTTTATTTTTCAATGGGACGCTTCTCATCTTTTCCTCCGCTCAAAAATGCGGAAGTGGGGCCAGCCAGCACACAGCGCACAGCTGAAGAGGAAAGAGCGGAGAGTTTGGCCACGCCCCCACCCGCTACTTTGGCCTATCTCTGTCCTCCTCATTTGCATTCAAGCAACAACGCCCATAATGGAGTGTTCCAGAGAGATATTTATGACTCTTTCTCATCTTATCTCTGTTTCTCATGCACTGAGTCTTGATTTTGAAGAAGGATTCATTTACAGTATTAGGGAACCATTAAGGAGCCATATAAAAGCATCAAGAAGTACCATGTCATGGGACCTTTAAAGCTCACAAGAGTCAGTTTTGCGTAACACAGAACCCCTAAAAATCCACTATGTAACTTGTGCCATCTGCTTGTCCACACCCTCACATCTAGAATCTTCCACAGAATGGCATTAACATTATCTAGAGCCATGGACAGGACAGGAGTCACTGGGCCAGATCTGTGGAGAGGTATTTTTCAAAGTATTTAATTTAGTAATTGATAAGCAAATCATGGACGCCATACCAGATAAGTCACAAAGTCCATCTTTAAAGCGTCTAAATTAAGTGAATAATCTGCAACTTTAATACATCATACAAAACAAAGTGTCATTTCCTATTTAAATGCTTGTTTGTGCATTCATTATTGACTTGTTTGTGGAGCGTGGATCAGTGCATAGACAGGGTCACAGTAATGAGGTTCTGTGCTCATATAAACACATGTATTATTCAGCACTGCACCACTGGGGTTCACTGGGAACAGGCTAATTGCTCAAACAGATTGCACTTTTATTTGAAACTGTTGTGGTGGATTTCTCAGTATTGGGGCATTTAGGGGCCAATGAGATTCAGGTTTGGTTTATTCTGCTGATTAAAAAAAAAAAAACACACACACACAAATAAATATAGCAAATAAATAAATGTATTGATATCCAAATATTATAACCTTACAGTGTTGTGTTTTTTTTTAGTCGATTGTACATACTTATTATTATTATTTATCTTAATTTTGATGCATGCTCATATTTTCCTACTTTTTCTGAAACTTGCGTTGTGACACTGCAATTTCCCCATTCTGGGATAAATAAAGGATTGTCTTATCTTATATTGTTCAATTAAAGGTGCACTATGTAACTTTTCTTTTCTTTTTTGCCTGTAATGTTTCACAGTATGGCATTAAACTTATCTTGCATTTGTTCAATTCAATTTCATTACCAAAAAATACCTTGAAAACATACATTCTAACTGAAGCAGGGTCACCTAGACCCATATCGATATTCAATACCAATATAAATGATTTTATATCCCACATAAATACATTTTGTTATTATTTTTCACAAAAGTGAAAAGTTAATTTGTGATCTTTACTTCATCTTTACTTCAACTTTATTTCAAACACAGATAGCACAGTTGTTGCTGCATTGTTTAACTGCACAAATAATCTCACCCGTTATAGTTTCAGCTAAATTAGTTCTTTCTGGTCAGATTGTGTTAAAACAAAGACAAGATTCAAGTCTGACAGAGCTTCAGAGAGAGCAGTGTCTCCAGGTAGCATCACACATATGCTACTGCTGCATATGTTAAAGTTACACCTCAGTCTTGTTCATTCATCTGTAAACGAAGAAGTAAAAGTGCTAATTAGCTCCTCCTCAAACGGCTCGTAGCTTCCCTCTCTCTGTCCCTGCTGCATCTGCTCCTTCTGTGACTGAGAGCAAAAACATCTTTCTGACAGTCTGTGAACATGGAGGAAATCTGGCCTCATAAAATCAAAACTGGAACCAACCAATGACTTGTCCAGGTGCGTACAGAGTTATTCTGACAATACACATTTCAAATTCTACACAATTTATACTCATTTAATTACTAGACCTACTGATACTTTGCAGTGACATCAAGATATACAGTAGTGGGGTGATTTTTGCCTTTTTTATGTAATAAGAAAAGATTTGAGTTGTGGAGAGAAGTTAAATAAATAACTTAGCTAAATAGTTCATTCTGCCATTTATTTGCAGCAGCTCAGGCTTTTAATGCATGTAATGTTTTAAGTATATATACAGGTCAGACGCTCCAGGAATTCGCGATGTTGCGATTTGCAACTTCAACGCAACTTCAGCCAATCCCCGTGAATTCAGGGCGGTGTTGCAATTTTGACCAATCACCGCAACTTTTCCGCAATTTTTACTAATTTTGACCAATCATCGGCGACGTATTGAACGCCGACCAACTTCCTTCTGTGTAGGAGACATAACTGAGATGAGGTGCACGGTGCGTTTGTGTGTGTGTGTGCGGCAGAGGCGGTGGGTCACGTGAGTGTGGGTGTGTGCACGTACGGAAGTGTGTGCGTGTAAAAGCGCGCGCTCACCTGTCACACAGAGGAGAGAGTCCGGGTTGGGGTGTAGCCGTATTTTTTGTTGAACGCAAACCATTCATTCATCTTTCACGTTAATCTGTTCATCCTGCTGGTTTTCATGAGTTCCATTTCATCCTGCTGCGCTGTCATAGCTGTGTGCGCTCTTTTTGTAATAAATGCACAAAACATATCTGGATCTCAGCGTATCTGTCACCATAGCCTCCTCTTTGCGCGTCACAAATCTGCGAGCCACAGGACCCAACCTCATATTCTCGGCGGCTAAAAGGTTTGAGTTTGGAAGCCGCAACATTCTGCTTTACTTCCGTGTGACAAAACTGCGGCCGGGTCCCAGTTCCCAGAGCGCACAGCTCGGAGCGCGGCCCGAGACTGCAGTCAAATCGGTGCACACTTGCTCAGCCCCGACTGCAGTCCGCGCACCGCTTAATGAGTGCGGTCTTCGGACCGCGTGTTAACTGCGCATGGGACAAAAAAGAAGTGGGACAGCAGTCGTCGCGCCGGTGTTCTGTCGAAATGTGTGACGCACATGCTCCGAGCCGCGCACTCTACAGGTGGTGAAGACAACAACAGCGGCTGTACTTCCTGAGGAGGCTGAGGAAATTTGGCATACCGCCCAAAATCCTCAGCAGCTTCTACAGCTGCATCATTGAGTCCATCGTGACCAGCTGCATCACTGTGTGGTACGGCAGCACTACTGTGAAGGACCGCAAACGCCTGCGGAAAGTGGTAAAGACGCCGACAAAGATCACCAGGACTCCTCAACCGTCTCTGCAGAGCATCTACCATCGCAGAGTCCAGAAGAGAGCTGCCTCCATCATCAAAGACCCCACCCACCCCCAACATGGACTATTCACACTCCTACCGTCAGGCCGGAGGTACAGAAGTGTGAAAAGCAGAACTACCAGACAAGAACACTTTCTTCCCAACTGCTATCAGACTCTTGAACTGCCGAGCAATAGCCCCCCCCCTCCTGGACAGTGATTGAACTATACTTTGCACATGAGTAATTTGCACTATTATTGACCAATGTTAAAATAATCAGTCAGATTACAGCTACACATGTAACTGCTCGAATGCTTACACATCCTGTTTACACTATATTAACCATATTTACACTTCCTGTTTGCACGATATCAACCATGTTTACACTTCCTGTTTGCACTATATTAACCATGTTTACACTTCCTGTTTGCACGATATCAACCATGTTTACACTTCCTGTTTGCACTATATTAACCATGTTTACACTTCCTGTTTGCACGATATCAACCATGTTTACACTTCCTGTTTGCACTATATTAACCATATTTACACTTCCTGTTTGCACGATATCAACAATGTTTACACTTCCTGTTTGCACGATATCAACCATGTTTACACTTCCTGTTTGCACTATATCAACCATGTTTACACTTCCTGTTTGCACGATATCAACCATGTTTACACTTCCTGTTTGCACGATATCAACCATGTTTACACTTCCTGTTTGCACTATATCAACCATGTTTACACTTCCTGTTTGCACGATATCAACCATGTTTACACTTCCTGTTTGCACGATATCAACAATGTTTACACTTCCTGTTTGCACGATATCAACAATGTTTCTACAACATTTTTACTACTGACAGTTGCACATAAAACCAATGTTGCACATTATCTGTAAATATGTACATAACAACTAGCCTATATTTTCATAGTGTATATTCAGTAAAGATTGTTTCTATTTATACTTTTTACATGCTTCTCTTTATGTTATTTATCTTCTTTTTTTTTTTTTTTGCTCTTTGCATCCAGGGTGGGCAGCAAAGTAAGAATTTCACTATACAGGGAAATGTGTTTCTTTACTGTGCATATGACAATAATCTTTGAACTTGGTTCCAAATTCTCTGCTATAATCTCTAGTCTTGTTAGGTTCATTTGACTGGCGCCGAACACTGTGGGTGATGTCACACTCCTTTAGTCCACTTCTTTATACAGTCTATTATTTAACCACCACCAAATGAGGGATTACATTGACAGTAATAGTCATTTTGTGTGTTATGAAGGAAAAAATATTGACTCTATAACACTGGAAAGAATATAATGGTCTATAATAATAATAATAATAATAATAATAATAATAATAATAATAATAATAATAATAATTAGAGATGTCAGAGGAGACTGTTGATTACAATATGGAGCGAAGGTCATGGAGAATTACAGCTTACTGAAGGAGGTCGACAATAGCAGTTTTCACTTACTAGTACACTGCAAAAATATTACACCAAATGATTTGGGATTACAATATTACTCTTTAATTTATGACTAGATGTATTTTATTTTTATTTTTCTCTACTATGAGAACATTTGTTTAAACTTATCAGTGACAATTCACAAAATATATGCAAATATTTCTTAATTCCATACATCTTCACTAGAATCATCTGGGTCATTTCATTCACAAATATAGCTGCAAGCAGCAATGTGGGGCCAAGCACCGAAGGTTCATGTAGGCCTCAGCATGTAGACCGCATGCAGGGTCTGACAGGGTCTAACAGGGTTTAACAGGGTCTAACAGGGTCTGACAGGGTCTGACAGGCTCTAACAGAGTCTAACAGGGTCTGACAGGGTCTGTTCTGACAGGGTTAGACCCTGTCAGAACAGACACATCAAAGACAAATCAAAGGTTGCTAGGTGTGTTTCTAGGCAATTGACAAATTCCTGCAACTTTGACCTGCTGGTGCCACTAGAGGGTTGGGGCTGGGGGCCTATAAACTGGCTGGAATGTGCATGCAAAATTTCACAAGTTTTTACCAGACGGTTCTAGGGGTTGCCATAGACTCCCATGGTGAAAGAAATATAAAATAATAAGAATCAGGAGACCAGACACATCAGAGGAAAGCTAGGCAATGCTAGGCAACATCGCTAGGCAACATCGTTAGGCAACGCAGAGCAAACACTATAGGGTGCCTAGCACCTACGGTGCTTGGTCCCTAAAAAAGAAAGGGTAGCTGTTAACTTGAAAACTACCGCTTCATGACATCACAAGGTGGAACAGAGCATTTTGAGCTTTGGGGATGTAGACAGACTAATAATAAAGGGTTACTGGCATTAGCTCAGTTGGTAGAGCGTCCACTGATCCAAAGGTTGGTGGTTCAAATCCCGCTCTTGACATAATAAACATCAGTCAGATCTACTGACCCACAGGTTGGTAGTTCGCCCCCAGTGTCTGCGTACACTGGTGTGTGAATGTGTGTGTGAATGGGTGAGTGGTTCCTTGTTGTAAAGAGTGCCTTGAAGGTGGAAAAGCGCTATATAACGATCTGACCATTTACTCAAACGTGTGAATTAAACAAAACACAACTTCAGGTATGTTTTTGAAGAGCTAAAACATTCTAAAATGGCTTAAAGCGCACAAGAATCCATTTTGCATAACATCAGACTTTTAGTAGTTCAGTTTGTCATTATTGCCAATGAGTTTGAATCACAGACAGTCCCGTTCAGCCCCATCTCCAGAGCTCTCTCCTCGCCACAAACAGTTTTTACAGCGACAAAATCCTCTGTGTCCAAACACTGGGCCAAAAGACGAGATCTCTGTCCCAAATAGAATACACAATGACATGCCTTGTGACAAACATAAACAACTGAAAGGGAGACTGAGAGGGACTGAAAAAAAAAAAAACTGCAGAAAAGAACAAGAGGCAACTGACAGCGAAAGCTCTTATAAAAAGACCAGGTGCAACTACAGGCTGGACTTCAAATGTCATGATTATTATGAAAAATGAAATTAAACATGCAAACAGTTAGGGGTCTCTCACCTGCTTGTTTCTATGGATATGTCATTGCTCTGCCTGGAATATTCCACAGTATGACTTTAAACAGATCTACCTTATATTTTTTCAATTACAGGTGGTTTTATAGCTCAAAAATACATACAAAAAAAGGCATTATGATTGTGAGCAGGGTCGCCTCTCCACAGAGCTGACCTGTAACTTAGTCTGGTTTGGTCTCCATGAAGATAGAAAGATTTAATGCCATACTGTGAAACGTTTAAGAAATAGTTTAAACTACAAACTAAAACTCCTTGGTTTGGGGTCTGTCACCTGCTTGTTTCTATGGATATGTCTTTGCTTTACCTGGAATGTTCCATAGTATGGCATTAAGCAACTCAGCATTACATTTATTCAGGTACAGGTGGTGTTATAGCTCAAAAATACACATTCTGACTGTGAGCGGGGTTACTGGGGGTTTGGTCTCCATGAGGACAGAAAGGTTTAATACTGTGAAACATTCCAAACAAAGCAATAACATCTCCATGGACCAAAGCATTTGACGGACCCTCCACCAGAAAAGTTACACAATGCACCTTTAAAGGAGAATTAACGTTTTTTACAATCTGAGCCTTATTTCGGTAATAAAACAAGTTGTTTTACTCACCCATAGCACTTTGGTGTCATATGGAGCACTTCCAGAGATGTTTTAGATTTGCGATCTCCGTAATGTGAGTTCTCGGGGCATAGAATATATGCTCCAAATAACACAAACTTTAGCACTTTTCAAATCATAGAAGCTCAATGTCTTAGTCTACACTTTCGTTTGAAAACATCTCTAGAAGTGCTCCATATGACACCAAAGTGCTATGGGTGAGTAAAACAACTTGTTTTATTACCGAAATAAGGCTCAGATTGTAAAAAACGTTAATTCTCCTTTAAATAACAGGATATGAAGAATAAAAATGAAGAGCCGTCCCTGTTTGAAAGACTGGCAGTCACAGCTCTGACTGCCAGTCTGACTTGTAATCATCTAGTGTGCAAAAATATATATACAAATAAATTTGATTTTTGGCCATATCGCCCAGCCAAAATTAAGTCTAAATTGGCCTAGCAACTGAATACTAAAAATATTATAAAACCAACTTTTGAATTCAAATCCATTTTACAAATTGTAGACATTTTGCAGTGCACATCCAGCCTGTGTAATCAGTCCATTTGGCAGAAAAAGCAGCTATTTCAACAAGTGGCACTCATGTGAGCTAAACACTCTCCACTCTGCAGGAGGGACCACTCTGCATGAGGGGGTCTGGGGGCAGGAGGGCAGCCATGTTGGAACTGCTGAATAAGTCCAAGAAACGGAGAACATAGTAGAATAATAACAGTTTTTCATGCAAATACGGCACTTGATATATTCATGTACTAAAACAACAGAAGAGGCCCACATCTCACAGCAGGAGCTCAGTCTGGGGAGGTTTATACAAAGACTCATGTTTCCTTATTTACAGGCTAGACTTCCTTATGGAGACTTGAATATAGAAAAAAAAAAACTGGTTGTAAAAGCTCTACATGTGAAGAAAAGCTTGAGGAACATGATTAATTTAAATGTGCACTATGTATCTTTCCTAATGTTTCTATGGAGATGTTACTGCTTTGCCTGGAATAGTCCTCGATTATGGCATTATCTATTGCCAAGGAGACATGCAGGTGACACCACATATGCCAAGTTACAGGTCAAATCTATGGAGAAATGAACACACTCACAGTAAGAATGCACGTTTTCTTTTCTTTGAGAAGAAAGAATTGACAATCTCTACTAAACTAAAGGTTTAAACTAGCTCTTATCTTGAAAACTACCACTAAATGACATCACAAGGTGATACAGAGCATTTTGAGCTTTGGAGATGTAGACAGACTAATAATAAAAGATTACTCAAACATTTGTGAATGAAGCAAAACACAACTCCAGGTCTGTTTTTGAAGATGTATCACTATAAAATCACTTAAAGAATAAATTTTGTGTAATATAGGACCTTTAAATCTAGTTAGAAATCTGTTCATTCTGTTCATTCATCTCTTTTAAATAAACATACTTATTTGTTCTGTGTACTATTCTTAAACCCCGGGAAGGCCTCTATAATGAATACAAATGTCTGATATAACACATTTCACTGAGCGTATTCTGAGATCTCTCCACAGCAGTGACTCACGGTGTTTACATCAGCAGATTTGTATATGTATATCTATGACAAATGCTCCAGTCTGGTCCTCAGATCTGCAATAAATCTGCCCATTTGTTTGGATAAATAGAGACATAGAGGTCAAATGGCTGTGTTTTTACTGGGAATACATAGGCACAAATAGACCGTGGTTATGTCAGGACTAGACCAGGACTAAAACAGGTCAAAACTAGAGCCAAACTCAACACAAAAAAACAACACATTGAAGAAACTGGGGAAAAACAGGACTAACCCAAAACTAAACCAGGACTATGTCTGGGTCAAACTAGGGCCAAACCTTAACTACTGTAAACTAGTTATCAACCAGGGAAAAAAACAAGACTAACTATGTGGCCATACCTGCTTGTCAAAGCCTGATCCCGACAGATCTCAGAAGCTAACCAAGGCAGGGCCTGGTTAGTACTTGGATGGGAGACCGCTGGGAATTCCAGGTGCCACAGTGGGGCGCCAGTTGCAAAAACTGTCGTTGTGTCCTTTGGCAAGAAACTTCACCCACATTGCCTAGTATGAAAGGTGAGTGTTGGAGGTGGTCGGAGGGGCCGATGGCACAGATTGACAGCCTCGCTTCTGTCAGTCTGCCCCAGGGCAGCTGTGGCTACAGAAAGTAGCTTACCACCACCAAGTGTGGAGTGAATGAACAATGAACTGTGAAGCGCTTTGGGTGTCATGAAAGGCGCTATATAAATGCTATGAATTATTATTATTATAGGACTACATCAGGTCCAAATCAAGACTAAAGCAGGACCAGGACTAAACATTAAGATAAGAGATAAGATAAGATAAGACTTTATTGATCTCACACAGGAGAAATTTACTTGCCACAGTAGCTCCAGGACAGTTTGAATAAGAAAGAAAAATGCATGCAGGCAATGATGGAATAAAGTAATTAATAATTAAAAATAAGTCAAAATAAGTAATAATAATAATAATAATAATAATAATAATAATAATAATAATAATAATAATAATAATAATAATAAATATAGCTGCAAGCAGCAATGTGGGGCCAAGCACCGAAGGTGCATGTAGGCCTCAGCAGGTAGGCCGCATGCAGGGTCTGACAGGGTCTAACAGGGTAGTTAGATCCTGTCAGCCTCAGAAACAGGGTTTAACAGGGTCTAACAAGGTTTAACAGGGTCTGTCAGGGTCTGACAGAGTCTAACAGGGTCTAACAGAATCTGACCCTGACAGGGTCTAACAGAGTCTGACAGGGTCTAACAGAGTCTAACAGGATTTAACAGGGTCTAACGAGGTTTAACAGATCAAAGACACATCAAAGACAGATCGGTTGCTAGGTGCGTTGCTAGGCAATTCCTGAAAATTCCTGCAACTTTGACCTGCTGGTGCCACTAGACGGTTGGGGCTGGGGGCCTATAAATCGCTGTGGGTAATGAGGAGACTGGCTGGAATGTGCATGCAAAATTTCACAACTTTTTACCAGACGGTTCTAGGGGTTGCCATAGACTCCCATGTTGAGGAGAATAAATAATAATAAGAATCAGGAGACCAGATACATCAAAGGAAAGATCAAAGGGTTGCCAGGCAACGTCGCTAGGCAACGCAGTACAAACACTTTTTTAAAAAATATCTTTTAATATTACAAGATACACAATAATACACACTTCAGGTACATAATAATACATATTTCATCACCACAATAACATTCACAAAGCACTCAGAAGACACATCGGGGGATGCGGGTACGGGAATAAACACCACTGGGCACAAGGGCCAAGAGAAACAGGGGGAATGTAGAGGACCAAAGGGATTGCCCCAGGTGAAGAAAGGGGCCTGGGGGAGAGCAAGGGTGATGCAATGCAAACACTTTTTTTTTTGCACTTGGAGGCGGCCACGCACCGCGCGCTCCCGCGCAGCCTGCTCCCACCTCCTCTGCTTGCTGTGACTGATGGCCAGTCTCTTTATCCGGGCTTTCGCCCCGTCCCACCAGTCTATTAGAGAACCATACACTTCAATTTCAGTATCGAAACAGTTGTATAACCTCTCCATTTTCCAAATGAAGCTGGGATCGTCCAGGGGACCTATCAGACACGCCCCGAGCACCTACGGTGCTTGTCCCCTAATAATAATACAAACATCAACAAGGAGAGCATGGAAAAGAGGATATTGCCTATATAGTAGAATTATACAGTCTGATGGCGGTGCGGATGAAGGATCTGCGGTAGCGCTTCTTCTTGCACTGGGGTGCCTCAGTCGCTGCTGAAGGAGCTGCTCAGCTCCTCTACAGTCCGGTGCAGAGGATGAGAGGTGTCGTCCATGATGGACGTGAATTTGGCCAGCACCCTCCTCTCAGCCACCTCCTCTACAGAGTCCAGAGGACAGCCCAGGACAGAACTGGCCCTCCTGACCAGCTTATTGAGTCTCTTCCTGTCCCGCTCTGTGCTGCTCGGGGCCCAGCAGACCACAGCGTAGAGGAGAGCAGAGGCCACCAATTAAACTGAATTGGAAAGAATTTAACTAGTTCTGGCTATAGAACGACACCAGGTCTAAATCAAGACAAAAACAGAATGAGGACTAAGACAGACTTAAAGGTGCACTGTGTAACTTCCTGATAGGGGGTCCGCCACCTGCTTGTCTTCATGGAAATGTTATTGCTTTGTCTAGAATGTCCCACAAGCCCACAATGGCAAAAAAAATTAATAAAATACAGGTCAGATCTGTGGAGAAGCAAGCTCACTCACTGTATAAATGCATGTTTTTCATTGTATTTTTGAGCAGTAAAACACCTGTAGTTGAATAAATGCAACATACTGTGAAAACTTCCAGGCGAAGTAATAATATCTCATCATCATGGAAACAAGCTTGTGGCAGATGCCTTAGCAGAAAAGTTACACAGTGCACCTTTAACTAGGGCCTAAAAAACTCAGGCCTAAAAGTGGGATCAGTAGTGTTTAAATATTTTCTGTGATCCTGCTTTGGTTTTGCATATTTCAGGTTTTGTAGAGGAGGATCTGAAATGATTCGACAGATGCAGTGAAGAGAGAGACAATCCAGCGCTGACACTCAAACTTCCTGTCTCCTCCAATGAAACAAAACTCCAGATTTAGGCAAGACTAAAAATAACTGCAGAATCTACACACTCACCTCTGCAGCTTCCATACAGCTCTTATTTAAAAGTTCTTTTCTGAGAGTACACCACCTGCTTGTCTTCATGGAGATGTCACTGTTTTACCTGAATGTTCCACAGTATGCCATTAAACTTCACTATTTCCATGAAGACAAGCCGGTCACACTACTAGGTCAAATTGAAGGTGAGATCTGCGGAGACAGAGGCGACCCCACTCACAGAAGACATTTTTCCAGCAATTTTACACAAGATAAATAGTATTCCTCCACCACTCGTACTTACTTTTATATTCTAATTAATAAGTGATACATGTACATGTAGCAGTAGTTTCTGAGTTAACAGTAGGGATGTCAACAATTAATCGACTTACGATTAATTGTCGATCAAGATGTTGGTCGAACAAAATGCATTAATTGTAATTAATCGCTAATCGCGGACACGCGCACCCGAGTGGTCACGAAACAAAGCAACCGCGCACCGCGCTGCGCCAAGCTCGACTCACAGCTGGCTGCAGGCGCCAACAGCACTGCACGCACGTACACCGGGGCTGCGAGCACGAGATCGAACCGCGGCACCCGGAATGCGTAGTCTCAGCCCTAGCCACAACCAGCAGCGGCACGTGGTGGTTTAATCCTGGTTTAGTCCAGGTCTAGACCTGGTCCAGTCCTGGTTTAGTCCAGGCCCAGTCCAGGTCTAGACCTGGTTTAGACGTGGTCTAGACCTGGTTTAGTTCTGGTCTAGACCTGGTTTAGTCCACGTTTAGTCCTGGTCTAGTCTCGTCTCGTATCAGGACGCAGAACACAATGTTACACTATAAAAAGTTACACTATAAAAAAAAATAAAAAATAAAAAAAATCCACAAACCGCTGTAGAGCGAGGGATTACTGTATTTTGTTATTCAGCATCAATACATTTGTCTGCTTTTTACTAAGGAATAATTAATTGAGGAATATACAATATAATAATACTATGATATATTTATGACTCAGTGTTATGTTACTATAGCTTATATTCTTAAAGACCCTATTGAAACACTCAAATTCAGGTGAAAAACGCCGCTTGTCAGTTAATCGTTAATCGATCGATAAGGGCAATCAACTATAGATTAATGAATTAATCGATAATTTGCATCCCTAGTTAACAGCCAACTTTATCCTTTTGTTCAGTAGAGATTGGCAATTCCAGGACTGAAATCATCCAAATGATTCAAGTGAAGGAGTTGGAATTTAAAAAGGCAGTGGAGTGAACTAAAACAAAGCTCCAGGTAAACAACATTATAACATAAGTCAGACATAGCATAATATGGGCCCTTTAATTAACTACACATTTCAATCATTTCTATAGCATATTCTACATTCTACTGCAATATTGGTATAGTCAGAAAAAAAGGACTACGACGAGGCCTTAGAGCTTAGAAAACGATCATATCCCATTTTAAGAAATACTTCTTGTGCTATTGGTTAAGTCATAACAGCCCATGTTTTGATGTTAATTTGACTAAGCTCTGTGGCTCAGTTACACTCTCTGAAACACGCTAATGCTAATCTACCACTGTGCTCTTTAAACCCTACTGCCTCACACTGCACCAATGAAATCTGTCACCATGACAACGGCTCGATGTAAGAAATACTACTACATGAGGATGAAATTATGAATGAACAGCAATATAAGCCAAAGTAAAAACAATAATAATAATAATAATAATAATAATAATAATAATAATAATAATAATAATAATAATAATAATAATAATAATAAATACATAAAAAGACATGGTATAATCCAGCAACCATTTCAGTAATTACATCTTTGTCACAATATAAAATAAAACCATATCATTAAAAAAAATCTGCAATAGTACAGATTAGTTTATTCATCACCAATGGCAACTACAATTTTAATATTTTCACCAAGCAAATCTATCATATATATCAATAAATCTTTAGCTCAGTCGAGATGGGCAATTCCAGATCTGAAATTATCTCAATGATTCTAGTGAAGGTGCATGGAGTTTAAAAACACAAGGGAGCACTTCCTGTATTACCACATGATATCACAAGGTGGAACAGAGTTTTTTTTTTGTTTGAGAGAAGAACTCAGCTTAAATATGCAGGGTTTGTGTGTTAAACATGTGTGAATGACACAAAACACAACTCCAGGTATGTTTTTGAGAAGGAAACAACATCAAAACATTGATCAGAAATAATAAAACGGGCCTTTTACACAAGTCAGTTAATTACTCGCAAATCCTCATGTGGACACAGGCGTTATATATTTTTCAGTGTAATCCTGTAATTACTGACTCCAGCATCTTCACTCCAGCACAGTATAATGGTACCTCTTTGACTCCCTGTCTACTCTGCTCTGTGCCTAATGAGATTGTATTAAACGTATGGACTTGAACGCATCGTGACTTACAGACTCTGAATGCCTCTTGGCCCAGAAGGCAGACAGGCCACAGCCGCTCCCCAGACTGTAAACAATATTTACATTACAGACATGTTCTACTGTTGAATCCACTGTAGCAGAAACAGCCAGCTCCCCGAGGCCATCGCTCTGCTCATAAGAATAATCACGGCATTTCTCTTAATAGGTCATCTGGGACGGCCTCAGAGCATGAAATTATAATAAATATTGACTTCTTTATTAAAGGTCCCATGGCATGAAATTTTCACTTTCTGAGGTTTTGTACGTTAATGTGAGCTCCCCTACCCTGTTTAGCCCCCCCATGGTTAAAAGTTGCGAAATGTCTAAACTGAGCATTTGCGATCCTTTTCTGCATTAGAAAAAAACACAGCTCAAACGGGCGATTTTGAACAAGGCACCTTATTGACGTCAGATCGAAAAAAGAAATGCAAATGCAGTTCCACCCCCGTCTGTCTGTACTCAGCGTCTCTGTAAATCACGCCCAGAGAGTTTGGACTGCGAATGCACTAGGCAATGCAAAATGCGTTTTTTTAATTTGCCTGGAGGCACGTCCGAGTGTTTCTAGGCTCGGAAGTCCTTTATCTGAGCCTCTGGACCTTTGAACAGCAGTGGTTTAATTTTATTTTCTGTGGAAATGTGTTTATTTTTCAATGGAACGCTTCAAATCTCTCCCCCCGTGCAAAAACACGGAAATGGATCAGCTGAGAGCTGACAGCGGGAGAGCGGAGAGTTTGGCCACGCCCCCACCCTCTACTATAGGCCAGCTCTTTTCTCCTCATTTGCATTCAAGCAACAACGCCCAGAATAAAGTGTTTGAGAGAGATATTTATGACTCTTCCTCATCTTATCTCTGTTTCTCATGGACTGAGTGTTGATTTTGAAGAAGGATTCATTTACAGTATTAGGAAACCATTAAGGAGCCATATAAAAGCATCAAGAAGTACCATGTCATGGGACCTTTAAAGGAATCATATTATGCTATTTTCTGATCCATGTTATAATGCTGATTCCTCATCACAAACATATCCAGTTTTTGTGTTTTGTCTCATTTGTTTAACACACAAACCCTGCATATTTAGAATGAGTTCTTCTATCGAACACAAAACACTTGTGAAGTCATGTGGTGGCGATACAGGAAGTGCTCCATTGTGTTTTTAAACTCCATACATCTTCACTAGAATCATTTGGATGATTTCAGCCCTGGAATTGCCAATCTCAAATGAATAAAAGTTAAAGGTCGCTATTAACTTGAAAACTACCTCTTCATGACATCACAAGGTGGAACAGAGCATTTTGAGCCTTGGAGATGTAGACAGACTAATAATAAAGGATTACTCAAACATGTGTAAATGATACAACTTCAGGTCTGTTTTTGAGACGGTGACAACATTCTAACATGGCTTAAAGCTCACTAGAGACATTCTGCTTAATATAGGACCTTTAAAATGAACTAGTTTTGTTTTTCACACTTTCACATTTTTAAGATTAAGTAAAAATCAGGTACAGCTCTTAAAGGGATATGCCACCCCCAGGTCAAACTTGGGCATCTCCCCACAGTCCAGAGACTAAAATAAGCGATGGAAAGCGTTTTCCTGGTCACCCAGCCATTGTCCGAGTCTGTCAGCACTGACCGCCGCGGTATCTGGTGCTCCTCCGCCTTAGACTGGAGTCTAACGGCGCCAGAGAAAGATTTTGGCCAAAAGGAATTAATTTGCTCAATGCTTTTCCCAATTACTTTCTGTGTAGTGCGCATTCATATCGAGTGCAAATAAATGTGCAAATCAACACAGAGAGCTTGACTTGGTCATTTTGGGTGGGAACTATTTTACAGTGCGGAAAAACACAGCTGAAGCACACACCACACTGCGTAACAGGGGAACTCCCTTCCTGGTGCGTAACAGGGATTCCCCTGGCAGCGTGGTGTGTGCTTCGGCTTTCTTTTTCCGCACTGAAAAATAGTTCCCACCCAAAATGACCAAGTCAAGTTCTCCGTGTTGATTTGCACATTTATTTGCACTCGATATGAATGCGCACTACACAGAAAGTAATTGGGAAAAGCATTGAGCAAATTAATTCCTTTTGGCCAAAATCTTTCTCTGGCGCCGTTAGACTCCAGTCTAACGCGGAGTAGCTGCAGATACCGCGGCGGTCAGTGCTCACAGACTCGGACAATGGCTGGGTCACCAGGAAAACGCTTTCCACCACTTATTTTAGTCTCTGGACTGTGGGGAGATGCCCAAGTTTGACCTGGGGGTGGCATATCCCTTTAAGTAAGTGCTCTAACTCACAAAAAAGCAGAAGCTAATCCGGAAATGAACACGAGGCATTATATATTCTGGTGTCTAAGGCCTGGCTTTTAACTGCATATACAATATTATGGAGGGAGTCAGGAGGAGAGAGGTGTTTTGTGGATTACCTTGGATTTGTCAGACACAGCTCTTGTATTAGACTCATGTTTTCATCTGAGGATTCTGCAGTGATTCAAATGTGGAGTGGTTTTAAAATATAACACACTAAGAGGCACATTTACTAAAGGTTCTATTTTCGGTAAAACTGACTCTAGTGAGATTTAAAGGGATAGTTCTTTTTTTTCTCCCTTTTCAAAACAATATTTGCCTATTCACTTGTAAACATCGCCACTTACAAGTGAACAGGCTAATAATAATAATAGGCGCGCAGTGATAGGAATCGAGAGAAAATAGCACCAAGCGATTTAGACTGCTGAATTTTTGGTGTGCAACTGTTTTCTGATGCAAATATATCACCTTTTGGACAAATATTGTTTTGAGAAGAAAAACAAGCATTATTAACTGTCCCCGCTAACTTGCTGGACCTACTTTCGTCAGCGCCAGAACCGGGGCAGAACTCGGCTCAGAGGACACTGTCAGTGGTAAGCCAGTTTTAATGCACGACACTGCTGAAGGGGATGCCATACAAATTCACGTAAAAAAAAAAGAAAAAAAAGAACTATCCCTTTAAGCCATGTTATAATGTTGTTCCCTCATCAAAAGCATACCTGGAATTGTGTTTTGTTTTATTCACACATGGTTGATGTGATGTCATGAAGCTTTAGTTTTCCAATTATAAGCTACTTTTTACCATTTGTTCAGTAGAGAGAGGCAATTCCATGGCTGAAATGATCTAAATGATTGTGATGAAGTTTACAAACACAGTGGAGCACTTCCTGTATTATCAATTGACATCATAAGGAGGAACAGAGTGTTCTCTGTTTGAGAGAAAAACTCAGCCTAAATGTACAGGATTTGTGTGTTAAACTTATGTGAATGAAACAAAACACAACTCCAGGTCTGTTTGTGATGAGGAAACAACATTAGAACAACATTAAATACAATATTATAACATAGATCAGAAAATAGTTTAACGTGGGCCCTTTAAGCAGATCAAATTCATGCAAAATGGGGCGTTTCTGACCAGACTTGGCTCAACAGGAAACAGTGGAGCATTATGGGGGATTTGGACTTAGACTGTCCCTTTTTGTCTGCTCCAGTAAATCCTGTGACGTAACCGAGACAAACACAGGCTTTAGTCCTCCACCATAACAAAATGTAGCTCTAACACACAGACTGTATAAAGAGGTGGACTAAGGGAGTGTGATGTTTATAGCACTCAGGCTCCAGTCAAATGAAGCTCATGAAGCTGGAAGTTATAGGGGTGACTTTGTTGCCAAGTTCCATATTAAGAATTAGGGCTGTCAGTTTAACGCGTTAATAAGATTAAATAATTACACTGCTAATTAACGCATTATAAAAATGCACGCAATTAATTATGAGCGGCAATTCAATGCGCTCGCATTTTAAATTTGGCGTGCGGGGCCTTTGAAAGACAAGTTTATTTATAAAAATGTGAAAGAGCAGGTCCGTCCCTAAGAGCGTTGTCCCCCCCGCGCTGCCGCCTCCTCCCTCCTTCCGTGGTACGATCTACCCGGACACATCCGCGCCGGTAGTTTAAATCCTTCAGTTTCGCGGATTCCAGGGGTCATGTGAGCCATGAGTAATTTACACGGGCAATTATTTGTATTCTCTGTATATTTGAAGCTTTATATATTATTTATTGACGTTGCATGAAAGCTACTGTACATGCTCACCTTTTGGCACCAGTGCTCACCTTTGCTGAGGTATTCATAGGCCTGTCATATACTATATCGACTTACTATACTACACTATATCGTTAAATATATGGAAACTGGAACAATATTTATTGTATGTACGGTACTTTTTTTTTTGCAACACTGGGAATTTTTTGTTATTTTTTGGGCTATATGATGAAATTTAAGCCATGAATTAATAACTACTATGACTCATAGATGCAAACTAAGTACTAAAGTGTTTATTTATTTATTGCAGCTCATGTTTCATTTTAACCATATTGTAGATTTAGAATAGTTTTTGGAGAATAAGCTTGTTTTAGGGTTAGTCAGCTTGTGTTAGGGTTATTTAAGCAATATATCACGCTTCAAAGTGTGTTATTGTGACAGGCCTACTAGTAGTAATTGTAGTTTTGCTGAGGTATTCAAAAGTATGGGGCCCCGTGCAGAGTCAGACATTCCTAAATTGTTCTTTCTTTGTGGGAATCTTAATGTGAGTTTAATTTGGGGCCTGGGGGAGAAGCTGTGTGCTACTGTAAACAGGAAGTACTGCTGTGAGCTACAAGAGGAGGTAGTGATAAACATTTAATGAGGGGCGGCGATATCGACAAAAATGAATATGTCAACAGTTTTGGGATTGTTATAGTTAAAGTACACTTTACTGTCCACATACAGAAATAGGTTCTCTGCATTTGACCCATCCTTCAAAGCAGTTGTGTTTTGTTTCATTTACACATGTTTAACACACAAACTCTGCATATTTATTGAGTTTTTCTCTCAAACCGGAAAGATTCTTTTCCACATTTACTAGAATCATTGACTGATTTTAGACCTGGAATTGCCAGTCTCTAAAAACAAGGTAAAAGGCAGCTCTTCACTTGAAAACTACCACTACATAAGATAAGATAAGATAAGATAAGATAAGATAATCCTTTATTTCTCCCACAATGGGGAAATTGCAAAAAAAAAAATTAAGATAAATAATAATAAGTATGTACAATCAACTAAAAAACACAACACTGTAAGGTTAAAGGCACAGGAACGCTGCACAATAAATGTCTTTGATTCTGAGCAGTTAAAGTGACTCCAGTATAGTAATATATAATATCACTACAATAAAGTGACTCAGATGATTGTGTACAGTGCAGTGATGGACAGTGGTTGTTAAATAAATAAGTAGCAGGTAATAATATTGCACATGTAATTATTACTATGGAGATGACACATGGTTGCTATGGAGATGAACATGACTAGCATTGATCATTGTACAGTCTGACACCAGCAGGAAGGAAAGATCTGCGAAATCTCTCTTTAACACAGCGAGGGTGAATCAGTCTGTCACTGATGCTGCTCTCCAGAGCCAACAGAGCGTCCTGCAGGGGGCGACACTCATGGTCCAGCATAGACATGAGTTTAGCCAGGACCCTCTTGTCCCCCACCTGCTGCACAGAGTCCAGAGGACAGCCCAGGACGGAGCTGGACTTCCTGATGACCTTGTCCAGTTTCTTCTTCTCCCTCTCTGTGATGCTGCTGCTCCAGCAGACCACACCGTACAGGATGGCTGATGCCACCACAGAGTCATAGAAGGTCCTCAGGAGTGGCCCTCTCACTCCAAAGGACCACAGTCTCCTCAGGAGATAGAGCCGACTCTGGCCCTTCCTGTACAGTGCATCTGTGTTATGAGTCCAGTCCAGTTTGTTGTTCAGATGAACACCCAGGTACTTGTAAGAGTCCACTCTCTCAATGTCCGTTCCCTGGATGTTCACTGGTGGGGGGAAGGGCAGTAGAATGGCATCTGCGGAAGTCCACCACCATCTCCTTGGTCTTACCCGCGTTGATAAGAAGGTGGTTCCGCTAACACCAGTCCACAAAGTCCTGCGTTAGTCCTCTGTACTCCGCGTCATCATCGTCTGTGATGAGACCAATGATGGCATGACATCACAAGGTGGAACAGAACATTTTGAGCTTTGGACAGACTAATAATAAAGGTTTACTCAAACATGTGTGAATGAAACAAAACACAACTCCAGTTATGTTTTTGATCAGGTAACAGCATTATAACATGGCTTAAAATAATAAGAGTCGACTTTGTGTAATTTAAGATCCTATATAGAGACTGAGAGTATGAACTGGATACAGCTAAGAATGAACTGAAAAGGCCAGGACTGCATGGAAGAGTAATGAGACGCACAGTAGCAGAGAGAGGAGCAGTGAAGACTATTGAAAAATGCATGTCTCTCCATTTGACATCAGCAAGATTTCCCCCTGTGCAGAAAGACGGAGGTGAGAGCAGCTACAGCATTAACACCAAGGTTTGAAAAGACACACAGAAAAAGACAAGAGAGACATAAGTGTTGTCACAATACTAAAATTTGATTTCAATACTAACAAATAGACTCAATACTCAATCTTTTTTTGACAAAAGAATTTGATTTTCAACATTAAATCCTAGTACTTTCTTTGGTATTATCTGTGTATCTGTGTAATCCCTCAGTGGTCCAGGTAGGTTCCATCGTGGTCCATGGGACTATGTGCTCTTATACGTGTTCTGATACGGCTCAAGATCATTCTAAAGTTATTCAGGAAAGCCTCATTTCTCTCCTGTGAATGTAACTTATTAATTTCAATACCTGCTCAAATGATTATCTAGTTTCAATATTAGTTTTAGTATCAATTTGTATCTGATTTTCAGTACTTTTGACAATACTAATACTATAGATAAATGTAAAAGGAGGGCAGGATTCTGATTTGCTTGGAGAAGTCTGCATGATGAGATTTCACTGTTGCTTCTCACAACCACAAAACCCGCTCTAGATGTTTACAGTTCAGTCTCCCAGTGAACGCAGGGGCCATTAGGGTAAGTGCTCTTGAATTGTGCACTGCAGTAAGACCACAGGTTATGTGAGAGATATGTGGTTAAAAGTGTTGTACTATGTAACTTTTCTGGTGGGGTTATGTCACCTGCTTATCTCTATGGTAATGTAATTGCTTGGCTTGGAATGTTTCAGAGTGGCATAAGACTTATTCTGTACTATAGCAGATAAATATAAAGAACAAGAGCTCTTACTGTGAGCTGAGCTGTCACCTCTCCATAGATATTTGTCCTGCTGGTGTCACCTGCTTGTCTCCATGGAGATAGACACCATAATTTGGTGATACTTTGGAACATTTTTGGTAAAGCAATAACATTTCCATGGAGACAAGAAAGGTCTGTATGTCCTCCTTTGGCCAGCTTATGTTCATTTAAACAGAATTAAATATTTTATTTAAAGGGACAGTGTGTAGGATTCGTGGCGCATAGGTGGTTACTAGCTATTCCACTTCCTCTTTTGGCTATGGCAGACCACGAGGGTCACCCGGGCGCGACGTAGCGCCGACATCGCGCGTGCCCGCGCACGAACCGCGCACCGCTGTATACATAAAACGCGGTCCCCCGTTCACTTTTTTTTTTTCTTTTCGCATGAAAACACACAATCCCGATCATGATTCATGACAATCTACACATCAAATGAAACCTTACAGTCTCCTCTTTTTGACTATGCAATTCATTTCCCTGCAAAACAATCACTCCCCGAGCACATGGGGCTTTTATACGGAAAAGCACAAAACTTAGCTTACTTAGCTTACCTTTGAAGGCTCTGCACAGGTCAAACTCTGTATTTCATCATAAACTTGGTCTCAATCTGTCCATAAGGATCCAGCGAATAAAATCCAGTAAAACAATTTAGTCCAAAATACTGTTAGATCCATTACGATGTGTGATCCAGCAGCATGCTTCTTTACACGAGGCTCCCCCCTTCCCCCTTCCCCTTCCCCTTCTCTCCTTCACTCCCATATGCAGCGCGGCTGAGCAGCTGTTAGCAGGAGCCGAGGCGAAGGATGAGCCCAAATGTCCTTCTGCGGCTCTCGTATTCAAAATGGCTGCCTCTATATGGGGAAGATCCCCCTTTTATGTGACTATATCTAAGTCCAAAAGAATACTTTGATTTCATGATGGAAGTGAAAAGGCTTGGAAAACAATGTATTTTTGAATGGGTATCTTCAATTTCAGTAATTAACAGGTAAAAATCTTACACACTGTCCCTTTAAACTCAGTCAGTGGGTATTCAAATTTCACCTAAATTGGGGAAGGAGATTCTGTCATTACAGATGTACATATATCTAAATTGCATGTCAGTATGTGAAAACTGTTTGAAGTTGCTGAAAACTTTTAAAAATGTCTAACATTTGTTCTGTTTATTTTGCCTTCAGTCACATTTGTGAGGCAAGGACACAAGGAAGCAAAGGAGGCAAGGACGGAAGGATGGACATGTATGGAAATGTTTTGTTGTGAAGAAAAGTTTTCTGTCTTTGTGTTAATTGATGTATTTCTACCCAAGACCCAGACCAGTCAATAACATAATAAAGCAGACACAACTGTCTCCACCCTCTATGAAATTTGATTCATATAGATATGCAATAACAACAGCTTTATGATATACTTTACAGCCCTACAATCTGTGTATATCAAAATTCCTGTAACTTCATACAACTGTCTCTGTCAGTGTAGAACGTTGATGCTGTCAAGAAGTCATACATCAAGAAACCTCCTAACGCCTCCATGCTGTACAAGGCTGAGCAGAGGGAGATTATTATGTGGAACTTAATATAAGCAATTCGGCAGAGGTGAAGAAAATCGCCAGGGAGAGATGTAAAATGCTCTCAGGAGATCAAACCCTTATGTTTTACCTGTCTTCAGGTGTAAATGTTGATTAATTCATGATTGTGAAATAAAAGTCACTCTACTTTGATATGTATGTAGCTTTGAATTACTGATATACACAGATGCTCTGGAGAGAAGAGACAAAGACAGACATGCTTGGTCTCTGACCACGGCAGGCCTAGGGACTGTTCCAGCTATCTGAATAAACTTTATTTGTATTTCATAACTGATTAGGCTTTGCAAGTGGCTTTTTATTCATCAATACAACCCCTGTGTGCTGAGGACATCCCAAACATGCGCCATAGATAAAATCCTCCAGCTTAGGGCCTGACCAAGCCTAAATAACAAAATCATGGTGATGGTCCCCGGGTCAAATGTAGAAACAACTTCTCCTGTGTGAGATCAATAAAAGTCTGTATACAGCTGTGGCAACTTCAGAAAAAATATTTGCGACTTGGCTTTTCCACAGTATATATGGGCACCATGTCTTTTACAATATGTGCTCGCGCTGTGGGGACTTGCACTTCTCCTTCTCTGCTGCGTGCCTCTGCTTTAGGCGCTAGGATATATTTGTCGTGCTGCAACAGCTTTTGAACAGACCTTACAGCGAGCACTCGTTTGTTCTAAGTCCTACGCAAGAAAACCGAACCAGTTCCGTATAACAGATGTAAACACCTTTGTTTGGTACAAGCTCCGGCTTTCCCTCACTCGCTAGCCGTGCTAGCTCGTACAATGTTTGGGTGCGCCCCGCTAACTTACGTGGCTCCGCATTAGTTCCGATCGCATGTAAAAAATAACAAAAAAATCGATTTTCATAAAACACATCGTCCTGAACTGTAAATTCGAATTAATCAATTTAATCGATAAATCGCGCAGGTCTACTGCAGTCTCGGTATTCCCTCTGCTGCCGGGTTAGCGTGGTGAGCTCTTCAATCTTATTGGAGATGGCGCACACATTTTCCCTAATTACGGCAGGTAGGTACGGTAAATACGGCCTCCGTTTCTTGCGTCCACCCCTGCAGCCTCTCTTCTTCCTCTGTATCTCCGCTGGAACGTCAGGTTTCCCGGCATGGAGAAGAGAAGGGCCTCGTAGGTTGAGCAGCTGATGGCGCGCGTATGTGATACAAGCTGTAGTTGAATGTGGTCCCCAGCACATCTCCTGGCGTGGATTTATAAAGTGCAAAAAACACTACAGCTAACAATAAAGCTGTATTAAAAGTAGGCTTCCCAGGTGCACAACTGCACCGTGTTTCACCTACTCTAAAGAAAAAAACGAAAAAAACGTCTATATACAAATGAAAATAAGAAAAAAGTTTAAGTAGCTGGCCTCTCCAGCGCCATTTTGTCTATTGTGGAATAACAAAAGGCATACATATAAATCATATACCCCTAAAATACTATATTGCTGTAATTCTCATATTATTGGGCTCAATTTCATATAAAATTTGAACAGAATTAAATATTTTATTTAATTATGTTCAAATAATGGCTCATATACAGTCTCAGGGTGCTGGATTTGGGATGGAACCCTCCATGTGTGGTCAGCAGCTTTTGTGTATTAACATCTGTGGTCTGTATCTTCTCCTTTGGCCAGTTTAAATGAATTTGAAGAGAATTAGTTCTATCAGGCGATTAAAAAAAAATCTAATTAATTACAGGATTTGTAATTAATTAATCCAATTAATCTAATTTTATTCTGGAGAGACAGATTGAGAGCAAGAGTGAGCGAGTGAGTGAGAGAGAGAGAGAGGCAACCCACTTTGCAACTGAGTTTGTGAGTTTTTCTGTGGTCGCTTTGCTCATTCTTTTCCCAAATTCTGCGAGCGTGGTTTGGTGAAGTGCGCTCACACTCGCACTATCACCGGTAACAATGGAATGGTCCGGACGTCTTAAGCGTTCAAATGATCCGTCAGGCTGGAGCAGCTTCGGTGATCGGAAAATTATTTTTGACAAAAGCTTCTTGTTGATAGTCCTGTCTTAGTTCTTTTTATAAATAAACTTGCCATTCAAAGGCCCTGGCAGCGATTTGCTCGCTGCATGGCAAATTTAAAATGCATGTGCATTGAATTGCCACTCATAATTAATTTTAAAATTGCGTAAATTTTAAATTGCGTAAATTTTTATAATACGTTAATTTGCAGTGTTAACGCGTTAAACTGACAGCCCTAATTAATTAAACTGCAAATTAACATGTTATAAAAATTAACACAATTAATTATAAGGATTTCAATGCGGGTGCATTTTAAATTTGGCCCACTGAAGTCCTTGGCAGACTTGGCAGTGGCACGTCAGTTCCACCTGCGCTAATCAAACAAATAATTGCCTGATGGAAACTGACATGGACTCGACTCAGAGGTGTGAGGCGAGCAAATCGCTGCCAGGGCCTTTGAACGGCAAGTTTACTTATAAAAAGAACGAAGATAGGACTATCAACAAGAACACGGTGATTTGTAGCTTTTGTAAATAATAATTTTCCGATCACCGGACAAGTTCCATTGTTACCGGTGATAGTGCTAGCGTGAGAATTTGGGTTCTCTCTCTCTCTCGATTAAATATTAGATTGATTGATTAATTAATTACAAATCTTGTTTAATCAATGGTTAATTGCCTGACAGCACTAATATATAGTAGTTACTTGCTATGGCAACAAATTTTTGCAGTATGGAGGGTTTGTGTGGTAAACATGTGTGAATGAAATAAAACACAAACACAACTCCAGGTATGTTTATGATGAGGAAACGTTATAAAATACATCAGAAAACAGTGTAATATGAGCCCTTTAAATACGTGGATTTAGACCATGCCTACATTCCATTTCCACTCTAAAAATCCCTTCTGGTTTGTATGTTTTCTTTTCATCGTATGCAGCTTCTTTTTGCAGAGCTGTGTGATCTGAGCTGTGGTGGTTTGTGGATTCCTTGTTTGTGCCACGATTCATCGCTCAGTGGAGCTAGTGACCCAGAATTCTCAGAGTCCTCACAGAGTCAGAGTCTGACAGACACGTGTGGCTAACAGCACCTCACAACTGACACTGCACACAGCTGCCTGTAGGGGGCGAGTACAAGAAATAAGAAGTAATTCTGACAGGAGGGAGGGACTTTGGTCTATTTTAGTAGAAATACAGGCTTTTCTTTACTTGAGGAAAGCTCTTTATTTGGACAGGAGAAGTGCTTTTCTCTCAACTGGATTCAGCAAAAGTTTGATTTTTCTTCTCAAATATTTGTTGCTAGTAAATTATTCTGTAGCTAGATCATGAATAATTTGGGTAATTTTAAACCATGCAGTCAGATTTTTTCAAAGAACAGAACAGTGAGAATGGATGATAACTGCAGATAGATAGATGAACTCGGCTCTAAATTTGCTCCTATATCTGCTAGCCTTGTGAGCTTCATTTGACTGGAGTTGAACACTATGGGTAATGCCACACTCCCTTAGTCCACTTCTTTATACAGTCTATGTTTTAAACACATTCTGCATTGTTTGGTGATTTTGGTGTTTGTTCTCCCTTCACAATTACATATGTTCATTTATAACACTAAATTAATACAATATTACATTATTACAATATTAAAGTTCCCATGGCATGAAATTTTCACTTTCTGAGGTTTTTGAACGTTAATGAGCGCTCCTCTACCCTGTTTAGCCCCCCCCATGGTTAAAAGTTGCGAAATGTCTAAACTGAGCATTTGCGATCCTTTTCTGCATTACAAAAAATCGGAGCTCAAACGGGCGATTTTGAACAAGGCACCTTATTGACGTCAGATCGAAAAAAGAAATGCAAATGCAGTTCCACCCCCGTCTGTCTGTACTCAGCGTCTCTGTAAATCACGCCCAGAGAGTTTGGACTGCGAATGCGCTAGGCAATGCGAAATGCGTTTTTTTTATTTGCCTGGAGGCACGTCCGAGTGTTTCTAGGCTCGGAAGTCCTTTATCTGAGCCTCTGGACCTTTGAACAGCAGTGGTTTAATTTTATTTTCTGTGGAAATGTGTTTATTTTTCAATGGAACGCTTCAAATCTCTCAGCTGATCAGCTGAGCGCTCAAGAGCCGAGAGCGGAGAGTTTGGCCACGCCCCCACCCTCTACTATAGGCCAGCTCTTTTCTCCTCATTTGCATTCAAGCAACAACGCCCATTATAGAGTGTTCAGAGAGAGAAAAATTACTCTTTCTCATCTTATCTCTGTTTCTCATGCACTGAGTGTTGATTTTGAAGAAGGATTCATTTACAGTATTAGGGAACCATTAAGGAGCCATATAAAAGCATCAAGAAGTACCATGTCATGGGATCTTTAAATAAAGCATGTGTCTTATTACCTATATTTTTCCTTTTGAGATGTTAACCCACATGGCCTTTATCTCTGTGCAGTGTTTTGGTGCAGAACATGTCCAATACATATTGATGGATTGGTCAGCCCTGTTGTCATGGTTATGTGGTGATAGTGGTCGCCATGGAGCCAGTGTGTGCTCATGTCCCAGCATCCTTTGCAAATGATTTCATCCTAAAGCACTTCAATACCCAACAGGGTTTAATGATTTGAGGAAAATATGCAATACAATTTTTCTAACAAATTATGAGATTCCAATTTATATTTTTTTCTAAATCAGTGTTCATTCACATCAAAACTACACATTTAATTATAATAAAACTGCATTGGGCATGATATAGTATATATATGTAACCAGATTAGCGATTGGACGATTCTCTTTGAAAAATTGCACAGTGTAACTTTTTGTTTTTAAAATAAATAAAAAATTCAATTTGGGACTTCTGATTTTCTACTGTTTTCGATTTTGAAATTTCTTTAAATTAACATTATTTCTTACCTTAAAACATGAAATAAATCACTAGAGTAATCACTTGAATAAAAAAATAAATAAATCATTATTATTAAAGCTCAGATCTTTTGTTTGCATGAATAAACCATTTTACTACTGTAGACATCTGAAATAAATGACTTATAATAAAAGTAAATAAATCACTTTCTGAATTAAATAAAAATGAAACAGGTCACCAGTTTTTATAATTAAACTAAAACAGACCTGTAGCAGTATGAATACATATATACATTATATACAAATTACAGAAAAGAAAAAAAAATTGGATTGCACATTGCATTTAATCTGTGTGTCCTCATAGGTTATTTTTTTTTTCTATATCCCTGGTTACTATGGTTCAGGCTGTTCCTATTTGCACATTTACAATCCACTCAGTCCTTTGCACCATCCCCCCTCTCCTCTGCGTTTTTCCCTCTCTTCTCTCTCTCTTCTGTCTCTATCATTTTTACTATCTCCAATCTCCTGTGTTCTTAGCTTCCAGTCAGGTTTAATAATGGAACGTTTCAAAGTATATAGTCATTGCATTGCACTCTCATTGTATTAGTTATATGGCTTATTTAAATTAAACAAATTGTATGAATAATATATGATTCAATTAAGCAATAATTATTGATCTGAATTTTAAAATCATTGCCACTCAACATAAAAAATACCTGTAACTGAATAAACGCAAGACAGACACACAAAATGTTACATAGTGCACCTTTAAAGAGCCCATATTATATTATTTTCTGATCTATGTTATAATGTTGTTTCCTCACCACAAACGGACCTGGAGTTGTGTTTTGTTTCATTCACACATCTTATATAACACATAGACTCTGCATATTTAGGCTCTTCCCCCTTGTGATGTCATCTGGTAATACAGGAAGCGCTCCACTGTGTTTTTAAACTTCATACACCATCACTGCTTCGTCAGTTCAGAACTGACAAATCAGTTTGGATGAGCTGCGAAACGTCTTCGACCAAATAAACTTTGTCCAGTTGACAAATTGAATTTCTCTTTTTACCACAGATGTAGGCAGACTAATAATAAAAGATTACTCAAACATAAGTGAATGAAACAAAACACAGCTCCAGGTATACTTTTGATGAGGAAACAACATGATAACTTGTCTTAAAGGGATATGCCACCCCCAGGTCAAACTTGGGCATCTCCCCACAGTCCAGAGACTAAAATAAGTGGTGGAAAGCGTTTTCCTGCTCACCCAGCCATTGTCCGAGTCTGTCAGCACTGACCGCCGCGGTATCTGCAGCTACTCCGCCTTAGACTGGAGTCTAACGTCGCCAGAGAAAGATTTCGGCCAAAAGGAATTAATTTGCTCGATGCTTTTCCCAATTACTTTGTGTGTAGTGCGCATTCATATCGAGTGCAAATAAATGTGCAAATCAACACGGAGAACTTGACTTGGTCATTTTGGGTGGGAACTATTTTACAGTGCGGAAAAACACAGCCGAAGCACACACCACGCTGCGTAACAGGGGAACTCCCAACGTGGTGCGTAACAGGGATTCCCCTGTCAGCGTGGTGTGTGCTTCGGCTGTGTTTTTCCGCACTGTAAAATAGTTCCCACCCAAAATGACCAAGTCAAGCTCTATTTGCACTCGATATGAATGCGCACTACACAGAAAGTAATTGGGAAAAGCATCAAGCAAATTAATTCCTTTTGGCCGAAATCTTTCTCTGGCGCCGTTAGACTCCAGTCTAACGCGGAGTAGCTGCAGATACCGCGGCGGTCAGTGGCGACAGACTCGGACAATGGCTGGGTGACCAGGAAAACGCTTTTCATCACTTCTCTGGACTGTGGGGAGATGCCCAAATTTGACCTGGGGGTGGCATATCCCTTTAAAGCTTACAAGAGTCAATTTTGTAATATAAGACCTTTAATATAGTCAGTAGTTAGTATAGTTAAATAGTACAACAAAACATTCACACATTTTTTTATGTATTACAAAATTATTGTTGAAATATAGGGGTAATCTGGACAAAATATCATAATAAATTCACTCCTTGTTATGGATCAGCCCTTGAGGATCAAATGTGTGAGTTGTATTCAGAAATGTGTGATAGTTTTTTCCCCTCTGAGACCACAGACTGACAGGGCAATGGCATGATTTGACCGGTCCATGCGCTGTGGGGTCAGTGAGGTGAGACTCCAGATCGAAATGTTTTAATGAACTAAAGCAATAAACTCAACCAGGAACACCCCATTTCCTGTTTTATGCGGCTCTCAACTAATCATATCAAGAAACTCATAGACATTTGTACTGTAGAATTAAGACTTAAATGTAAATGGTAATAATAACTTCAAAATAAGTAGCAAAAATAACAAAGGACTGATATCAATTAAGGTGTAATTATATAAACCTATATGATGTACTTGCCTGTCT
This sequence comes from Paratrypauchen microcephalus, assembly GCA_036785185.1. NCBI lineage: Eukaryota > Metazoa > Chordata > Actinopteri > Gobiiformes > Gobiidae > Paratrypauchen > Paratrypauchen microcephalus. Next base: position 5,830,058 of record JAVJIX010000031.1, on the reverse strand, counting down.
ATCTATTGCCAAAACTATTTCTATTTTTCAGTTTCTATTGTGGATGCCATTCTGAGGACTTTTGACCACTCCAAAGATAGAATAAGTTAAAGATGATATGACACTAAAATTGATAATACAATATGATATGGCAATCACTGACTCTTGAGTTTCAAGCCATGTTAGAATGTTCATATTCATATTCCATTTCATATAGAATGTCACCTCATCAAAAAAATACCTGTTTTTTTCCCCACACATTTGAATAATCCTTTATTATTACTCTATCTCAAATTTATTATTACTCTATCTACATCTCCAAAGCTCAAAATGCTCTGTTCCACCTTGTGATGTCATGAAGCTGTAGTTTTCAAGTTAACAGCTTTTACCTTTAGTTCACTAGAGATCCAAGGCTGAAATAAACCAAGTGAAAGTGTATGGAGTTTAAAAACACAGTGGAGCACTTCCTGTATTAGCACATGACATGTGTGTTCTGAGTGTTTTCTGTTTAAAGGGATATGCCACCCCCAGGTCAAATTTGGGCATCTCCCCACAGTCCAGAGACTAAAATAAGTGGTGGAAAGCGTTTTCCTGGTCACCCAGCCATTGTCCGAGTCTGTCGCCACTGACCGCCGCGGTATCTGCAGCTCCTCCGCGTTAGACTGGAGTCTAACGGCGCCAGAGAAAGATTTCGGCCAAAAGGAATTAATTTGCTTGATGCTTTTCCCAATTACTTTCTGTGTAGTGCGCATTCATATCGAGTGCAAATAAACGTGCAAATCAACACGGAGAGCTTGACTTGGTCATTTTGGGTGGGAACTATTTTTCAGTGCGGAAAAACACAGCCGAAGCACACAGCACGCTGACAGGGGAATCCCTGTTACGCACCAAGTTGGGAGTTCCCCTGTTACGCAGCGTGGTGTGTGCTTCGGCTCTGTTTTTCCGCACTGAAAAATAGTTCCCACCCAAAATGACCAAGTCAAGCTCTCCGTGTTGATTTGCACATTTATTTGCACTCGATATGAATGCGCACTACACGGAAAGTAATTGGGAAAAGCATCGAGCAAATTAATTCCTTTTGGCCGAAATCTTTCTCTGGCGACGTTAGACTCCAGTCTAAGGCGGAGGAGCAGCAGCTGCACGCGGCGGTCAGTGCTGACAGACTCGGACAATGGCTGCGTCACCACAAAAACGCTTTCCATCACTTATTTTAGTCTCTGGACTGTGGGGAGATGCCCAAGTTTGACCTGGGGGTGGCATATCCCTTTAAGAGAAGAACTCAGCCTAAATTTGCAGGGTTTGTGTGAATGACAAGCACAACTCCAGGTATGTTTGTGATGAGGACACAACATAAAATAGATCAGAAAATATGTAATATATTACCTTTTTACAGCACTTTTGCAATGTTTTATGTCATACTGTAGATTTGAAATGCTGTCCAACAATCAACAATTTCAATATTATCCATTTTTTCCCTGACATCTCCACCTGCCAGGATCAAAAACTATTCTGTTGGGTTTCAGATCTGTTGCGGACGCCATCTTGAGGACTTCTAAAAAGATAGAATTATGTTTTCAATTATCAAAGTCTACAACAATGGAACCATTTATTCCCCCCTTAAACCCTGGCTTCATTACCTCATTCATTTGTCTCAGTCTAATAATCTCCTGGTTCAAGTGGTGTTAAAACAGTGTGAAAAGCCCCCAGTCCATACAGTCCAACACTAATCCCATTCACTGGATTTGATCATGTTCTTCATTGTTTCTTTTCTGTTGTTTCTATGGCGATGGACCTGGCCATGTACTGACAGTGGTGCCTGGAGTTGTGGCTAAGTGAAAAGCTGCTTATGGGACAAAACTGGGGCTGAGTCCTTTAAAGCTGCACTAATCAGAGCTGTTAGCACAGACTCGTCCATCATATCACTGAGGATTACCATGGCAACACAAGCCACAGAGAAAGGGGGTGAGGAGGGAGGACAGGCTCAGCTAACAGGTATCCATGGGTATCAGAGAGTTGAAGAGGTAGGACTGTTACTATGGTAATTAATAATGCAAATGAAATAGCATCTGTTTTATTTATTTAGGTATTGATTTGATAGAGACAATGACTATTAAAGATGCATTATGTCACTTTTTCTGGTGGAGGGTTTGCTATCTGCTCTTTGTCTCCATGGAAATTCAATTGTCTTGCCTGTTCCACAATATGGAAATTATCATTCATCTTAGGTTTGATTACAGGTGTCTTAATTGCTCAAAATTATCCTGAAAAACAAATATTCTAATGAGTGGGCTTGTCTTTCCACAGATCTGAAATGTAACTTGGCCTGAACTTGGCATCAACTGCTTGTCTCCATGGAGATAGATACATTTAATGTTCATTTCTGTCCTGTGAATGGGAGTTATTTAGTATCAATACCTGTTCAAATGAGTATCTACTTTCAATTCATATCTGATTTTTGAGACTTTTGACCACCCTAAAGGAACACTGTAAATCAGAGTTTGACATAACCTACATATACACTGTATTTGTGAACAAAGTATTTTACTTGTCAATCATACACGGTGGTACCAATAAAGCCACATTTCTTCTGAAAATACTCATGACAGTTATGAATTACTGCCTTATTCTTCACTACGATTTCAAACTGTAACTTCCATAGTAACAGGTGAGTTTTGTGTTCTGTCTGGCTCAGTCTCACACCTCCTGTACAGTTTTTTATTCTCAGACAAAGACGAGAGAGTCTGGGGAGGATATGAGCATGCGCCATGGAGCAGTCTGCAGGCATGATGGAGGCATTTACTGTGGATGCAACAAGCAACACAGAGATCTGAGCTCCAGTACAGAGAGAGAGAGATAGAGGGAGATAGGAGGGACGGAGAACAAAAGGACCACAAACACATGGACATATGGAACAAGGAAAATATTGAGGTGTAGCTAGTGTTAGCCCTGGTTTAGACCTGGTTTAGAGCTGACTTAGTCCAGATTTAGTCTTTGTTTAGCTCTAGGACATCTCCCAGTTTAGTCAAGTAGTAGACTAGGGTAAGGCATGGTCATACAGAACAAGGAAATACTAAGTTTTATCTAATGTTAGTTCTGGTTTAGGTTTGGTTTAGTCCTTCTTTAGCCTTTCTTTAGTCTGGTATTGTCTATGGTTCACCATGGTCATATAAAAGTAAGAAATATTGAGGTCTTTCCAGTTTTAGTCTTGGTTCAGTCCTGGTTTAGTGGTTTTGTAGTGGTTTTGTTCTGTCTTAGGGTTAGGCTTGGTCATACAGACCAAGGAAATACTAAGGTTTATCTAGTGTTAGTCCTGCTTTAGATCTGATTTATCTGGTTTAGTCTTTCTTCAGTCTTGGTCTAGGACTGGGTTTGTCTTGCCTTAGTCCATGGTTAGGCATGGTCATGTGAAGTAGGAAATATTGTGTCTATCCAGTTTTAGTCCTGGCTTAGATCTGGCTTAGTCTTTCTATAGTCCTGCTGTTTCTGTCTTTCCTTAGTGCATGCTTAGGCATTGTCATACAGAACAAGGAAATACTCAGGTCTATCTTGTTTCAGTCCTGGTTTAGTTTAGTTTTTAGTTTAGGTTTAGTTTGATCTAAATCTGGTTAAGCCTTTGCTTTGCTCTGGTTCAAGATCCATATTAGTCCAGGTTAGTCCTCTTGTTAAGTTGGTTGAGATCTGGCTTGGTCCTGGCTTAGTCTTAGTTTTGCTCTAGCTCAAGTTCTGATTTAATCCAGGGTTAGACCTGGAATAAGTCTAGGACAGCTCTCAGTTTAGCCAGGTTTTAGTTTGTTCAAGTTCAGGTTTAGTCCTGGTTGAGGTGTGCCTTAGTCCTAGTTGAGGTCTAGCTCGGTTTTAGTTTAGTCTTTGTTTAGTCTTGGTTTATCTCTACTTCAAGTTCTGGTGTAGTCCTGGTGAGATACTGGAGGTCTCCTGATTTTGTCCAGGGTTAGACTATATGTAGGTCTGGTTAAGTTGTGGTTTAGTACTGGGTTGTGTACGGTCTAGTCCATCTCCAAACCTGGATTCAGCTTAGTTAAATTATTGTTCAGTCCTGGTTTAGTACTGACTTTATCTTAGTTTATCTCCCAGTTTAGTCCTGGTTTAGCACTGGTTTAAATCTAGTTTAGTCTTGGTCCAAGTCTTGGTTTAGACCTGCTTCAAGTTTCATCTTTGACATGTTTTTGTTCCTGATGTTGTGTACTGGTTTAGTCCTGATTTATTCTTTGTTTAGACCTGATTCTTAACTATGGTGTAGTCTAAACATGCTACTGTTTTGTAAGTCCTGGTTCCCGATATGAACCTGACTTGTCCTGGTTTTGCCCTGGGTTTTATTGGGTTTAGGCTTGGTTCAAAACCTGCTTCAGGTTTCATCTTAGTCACGTTTTTTTTTTTTTTTTTTTTGACCTGGTCAGTTATAGTCTTGAGTTTGTCTAGTCTCCTGGTTTAGTCTTGGTATGAACTTGACTCAGTCCTCGTTAAGTCCTGATTCCAAGACGTCTTAACCCTTCATGGTTCCTAAACTTCAGTTTCAGCTTCCTGTTACAGGTGACACTTTAAGGACTTTTTACCATGCAAAAGATATTAAGTTTCAACTGCATTAATTGCTATGGCAACGATCCTAATCTTTCACCATTCTGTTACCAAACGGATACAACCATTCACAAATCCAAGCCCTCCACTTGGTACCAGGAAGTAGAACCCCACACAACCGCAGCACTGTCATGTCTTCTTAGGTCCAAAGTTGGCACGCTTCGCCAGGGCCATCAATGCCCTCTACTTCCTCCCAAGAGTCCGCTACCCGCACAGCTAGCTCCTATTAGCATGCAGCCCCATCCCCCTGCAAGGTTACCCATAGCGTCTTACACACACAGCGCTTCATATACTGCATCAGGAGGTACAAGTACATACATGCTATATACCAGTAGTTCCACTGATAATATTCCAGTAGTTCCACTGATAATAACAATAGAAAATAGTATTCATGTTAATGGTTAAATACCTGTCTACATACCTCACTTTGAATTCGGGGAGCTGTGGTTGTGCCCCTGGTTCTGCACAGTAAATAGGGGGGAAGTAGAATCGGTGTTGCAGGTTAATATCCATTATCACTGCACACAATAGCACCAAAAATGAGCGGTAAGCGAGGTCAGCGCAGGTGTTTTTCAGTTCTTTTGTCTTCAGTCTTGTCTAGCACCAATTTCCAGAGTTCATTCCAGCAGCATCCTATAGCTTCACTCCTTTCCAAATATGCAAAGATTTCCAGACTATAACCAAGAAGACATGTCCTTTCTCCTGATCTCCTCCATGTACTCTTTCAACCACCTCTGCAAACTGCTACTACTAACCTATTTCCACGCTGTGTAGTCAGCAGCTGTACAAGAACAAAGATGATCAGGCAGTTTTTAAAAGTCAATGGAAAAATCGTGTAAAAAAAAAAAAGAAGACCAGATCCAGAATTTGACTCAGTGTTCCTTTAACAAGTGAATTGTGGGATAGAAAAAAATGAGCATTAAGAAAAAGATTAAAACAGGTCTAGTCCATTGCCAAGAAGACACTGAATGAGATGAGATAGCCTTGCAGGTTCCAATGGTTTACAGACAGATGGAGAGAGAGATTTGCGGTGCTGTGAGGCGTTGCCCCTATGCCCAAACTGTGTGCATCTCATTGGATTCCCTCCTCCCTCTCTCTCTCTTCTCTCTCCCTCTCTTTTTTCACTCTTTCCCCCTCCCAGCTGTGGCCCCTCCCCCCTCCCCCCCAGACTCCACGCTCTGATTGGCTGAGACCGGTGGATGCGTAAGGCACTGTCGAAAAAAGGGGAGGGGCGGTGCATTTTAATTCATCTGATGGTTCATGTCTTTTTGTCCTATGATTGAAAGTGGCGTTTGTAGCCCTGGGTGGAGCCGCGTACATGCAACACATTTTGCACGTGCACGCTCATATTCACATGCGCGTGCTCACATGCGCACTCGCATGCACACAGTGACCTCATAGTGGGGCTGCCCAGGAGATGAGGACACAGGTGGAGGGTGAACAAAGAAACAGCAATGAAATGGCAGAATCCAAAGATATTAACCTTTATATATTGCACAAACTCTGTACAATATTGAGAACTTGGCTGTATTGGCATAAAATAACAACAAATAACAATAAAGATGATGTATTATAAAAGTTCATTCATTTATCGAAGAGAGAATTCCTACAAAACAGACATTGACAACTATCATTCAAATATAAGGCATATATTTCAAAACAAATCAGAGACTATTTAATTTTGGTTTATTTTAGCATCGTAATATTGACAAAAATTAATACTAAAATATGCCTTTTGAGTATCCCAATAACTATATGGATATTTTGGTAACTTTTAAATGTATTTTAGATTTGAGTAATAGTCAAAAATACCAGAATAGTTGAGACTATCACATGTGTTACAATGACAATTTACAATACTATGTCTCAATACAGAAATTGTGTGCCACATCATATCATTGAATTCACTAAATTATTAAGAACATGAAGTCATGACTATAATCACTTCACAATTGCAAAAATTAAATTTGTTACTTAATTAGTCTCCATTATCCAATTTGGCTTGTTTTGTTTCCCCACATTGAAATAAAACTGTTCTATAGATCCTATATTACACAATCCTGACTCTTGTGAGCTTTAAGCCATGTTAGAATGTTGTTACTTAATCAAAAATATACCTGGAGTTAGGGTTGGGCGGTAATACGGTAATACGGTATACTGCGGTATCTAAAAATAGCAACGGTATCAGATTCATTACCGTCATTAAAAAAAAAAAAAAAAAATCTTGCCCTAATATAATATTAACTATAATTAATTTAATGCGTAAATAAAGAGTGTTTGTCCAGCACCTATGTATGTGTGGTTGTGTTTGTTAATTTAATACTATTACAGTTTAAGACGGGCGGCAGTAGCTCAGTTGGTAGAGCGTTTGTCCACTGATCCAAAGGTTGGCGGTTCAAATCCCACGATTCCAGCTCCCACAGATGAATGCTGCCGGTGTGTCCTTGGGCAAGACACTTAACCCTCCTCGCCCCCAGTGTCTGCGTACACTGGTGTGTGAATGTGTGTGTGAATGGGTGATTGGTTCCTTGTTGTAAAGCGCTTTGGGTGCCTTAAAGGTGGAAAAGCGCTATATAAAGATGTGACCATTTACCAATATTACTATCTGAGAGATGACGTTCGATGGAAGTTCCCGGATGTTGCGTCGTCACGTGACATTACCGCTCAGAAGGAGAAGGAGAAGACAACATGACAGACCGCGCTAAGTTGGTCCCAAAGAAAAACACAACATCTGCAATTTGGCAGCATTTCGGATTTCGGCCAAATGAAAAGGGAGAGCCGGGAAATGTCAACGAGGCTGTGTGTAAAATGTGCAGGAACACGGTGGCGGTGTTCTGGTGAAACATCCTACCCGTCGAGAGATAACAGCGGCACTGTGGAGGAGCAGAGGAGCGAGTGTAGTGCACTCGTGAATGTATGCATAATTCCCCTTCTTAACTGTGTTGTTACAGCTTTGCCATGCGGGTTTTGCTCAGTTCTTGGTTAAGCACTTGGTTATAAAGTCACTGCTTCTGATAATGATTCCTGTTGGTTTGTTAGCTTTAGCCCACAGACAGTTTGTTATTTCGTCCCGTCGGTTGGCTGCTGTATTTGCACTTTAAACATTTGTTAATAAAAGTTACTAATTTTGTACATGTTTTGTTATGTTTTCAGTATCATTAGGCCTATGTAATGCTGCTATTCTGTTTCTGAACGGTAAAGGTGCAAGCTGCCATTTGGTGAGGCGACTCCACTGTAGTGCTACCAAGTGTTTTTTTTTTATTTATTTATTCATTTTTTTTAGCCTTAGCAACGGTAATACCATATACCCCGGGAAAATGTGGACACGGTTTAACGGTATCAAAATTTGGATACCGCCCAACTCTACCTGGAGTAGTGTTGTTTCATTCACACATTTTTGTAACCCTTTATTATTAGTCTGTCCAACGTTCAAAATGCTCTGTTCCACCTTGTTCCACCTCCTTTTTCCTTCTGTTCAGTAGAGGTTGGCAATTCCAGAGCTGAAATGATCCAGATGATTAGAGTATAGAGTTTACAAACACAGCGGAGTGCTTCCTGTATTACCACATGACATCACAAAGTGTAACAGAGTGTTTCAATCCCACTCCCCTTTTGCTCTAAACGTTCCCAGATTAACACACATATACCATAAATGATGAGTGCCACTGGATTAACAGCTGGGACTGTTTTACATCCACTTGTGATCATAAATAAATCCTCTTCATCTTGAGTTTACGGTAAATGCATCAATGTAAAGGGAAAAAAATAACACCACGGATGCCCTATTTCTAGTACTCTGCCCCTCTGTCTGCATACGCTGCTGTCTTGGGCTGCAAGATTGATCACAATGAAAATCACTAAAATGGTAATTTTTTAAGTACCATATAATACCAATCATTTCCTCCACAAACAGCAAAATATCTTAAAATGAGGTGTACACTTGCAGGTTCAACTTCAAATGTATTATTATGTTTATTAGTAGTAGTAGTAGTAGTGGTAGTAGTAGTAGTAGTAGTGGTGGTAGTAGTAGTAGTAGTAGTAGTAGTAGTAGTAGTAGTAGTAGTAGTAGTGGTAGTAGTAGTAGTAGTAGTGGTAGTAGTAGTAGTAGTAGTAGTAGTAGTAGTAGTGGTAGTAGTAGTAGTGGTAGTAGTAGTAGTGGTGGTAGTAGTAGTAGTAGTAGTAGTATTAGTAGTGGTAGTAGTAGTAGTAGTAGTGGTAGTAGTAGTAGTAGTAGTAGTAGTAGTGGTAGTAGTAGTAGTAGTAGTGGTAGTAGTAGTAGTAGTGGTAGTAGTAGTAGTGGTAGTAGTAGTAGTAGTAGTGGTAGTAGTAGTAGTAGTAGTAGTAGTAGTAGTAGTGGTAGTAGTAGTAGTGGTAGTAGTAGTAGTGGTAGTAGTAGTAGTGGTAGTAGTAGTAGTAGTGGTAGTAGTAGTAGTAGTAGTAGTAGTGGTAGTAGTAGTAGTAGTAGTAGTAGTAGTAGTAGTAGTAGTAGTAGTAGTAGTAGTGGTAGTAGTAGTAGTAGTAGTAGTAGTAGTGGTGGTAGTAGTAGTAGTAGTAGTAGTATTAGTAGTAGTAGAAGTAGTATTAGTATTAGCAGAAGTATAATTTTTGTTTTGTTACACATATGTAACTTGCTGCTGAAATGTATAAATAAAAAATGTTCTGAAATGTGATTCTAGTACTAGTTTTCAGTCTTTTTGTTCATCTACTGCAGGCATGTTCAAACTATGGCCCGTGGGCCAAATGCGGCCCTCAGACAATTTTTTCTTGGCCCTCGGGCTTCCAGGTGAATTGACTCAAATTACCTTGAGCAGAACTTTTCACTGCAAGTTTTCTGAAAATTTACCTTGATAAGACAATATTTAATATTTATTGTGTGGTTTTGAGGATCTTAGCTCAAATAAAGGACTGATAGCTCATTCTAACGTGTTAAACATGCATATATTTCAATTAGTGACTGTCCTGAGCACTGGTCTATGGCCCTCGATCAGCCCTCTGCTTCGTCTGTGTTTGTGCTATGTGGCTCTTGATGAAAAAAGTTTGGACACCCCTGCTCTACTGGAACTGTGAGCTTTGAAAGAATCCTATTGTTAAAGGGACTATACTACACTATTCTCTGATTTATGTTATAATCATCACAAACATACTTGGAGTTGTGTTTTGTATATGCACACAAACCCTGCATATTTAGGCTGAGCTCTTCTCTCAAACAGAAAACACTTATGTGGTAATACAGGAAATCCTCCAGTATGTTTTTAAACTCCATACACCTTCACTAGAATCATTTGGATAATTTCAGCCCTGGAATTGCCAAACTAAAGATAAAGGTATCTGTTAACTTGAAAGCTACAGCTTCATGACATCACAAGGTGGAACTGAGCAAGTTTGGGGATGCAGACAGCCTAATAATGCAGGGTTACTCAAACATGTTGTTTCATGAATGAAACAAAACACAACTCCAGGTATGTTTTTGAGGAGGTAACAACATTATAACATGGTTTCAACCTCACAAGAGTCAATTTAGCAAAATATGGGACCTTTAACAAATAAATCACAAATATATTGCAATGCTTGTTAGAAAAAAAAATATTATTTTCCCCAATTTTTTCAGTCTTGTAAAAATAACCCAGCTGATGCCCTCTTTAGTCCTCTGTTCCTCTGCTGTGTCTGCCTGTAGGACAGAGCGGGCTTATTGATTGGACTGGACATGTAGCGGCTAAATCTAACGCTCTGCAAAAACAAGGTCAATTCTCTGCAATTCTCTTTAGTGATTCTTAACCTGCTTGTTCATGTACACAGGATGTCTATGAAGATATAAAAGTAAAGGAACACAACACAAAGCAATTAAGGATTATAGCCGGCTGTCTAAGGGTATTCTTTGTTAATAGGTGCATTGTGTACAGGGACGTGCACAGGGGGGTTGCTCAGGTTGCCCGGGCAACTGCCTCTGTGCCCTCCTGGAATGACGTTGCCCTTCCGAGTCGAAAAAATAAATAAATAAATAATAATAATAAAAATAATAATAATAATAATAATTAATACATTGTTCAATAGATACAGAATTTCATGTAGGCCTAGGCCTAGATTTGAAAATGAAAACAAAAAAATAAAAATAAAAGCAGCCTCACTTCCATTCGGACACCGACAGTGAAAGTAAAGGGGGGAGTGGGATGTCTGCGAGCCGGACCGGTCTGCGAGCGGCGATCACCGGAGCTCCGTGAGCCCACCACGTCCGGGGACCCAGCGTCCCCGCTCCATCTGACTACGACTTCAGATCAGATGAGACTACCCGCTGAATTTAAGCATATCACTAAGCGGAGGTAAAGAAACTAGCCAGGATTTCCTCAGTAGCGGCGAGCGAAGAGCCCAGCGCTGAATCCCCGTTCGACGTGCGGGCGCGGGAAATGTGGTGTACAGAAGTCCGCTTGCCTGGTGTCGATCGAACTTTAAAGAGAGAGTTCAAGAGGACGTGAAACCGTTTAGAGGAGGTAGAGGTGAGGTCTGCGCTGTCCGCCCGGGGGATTCAACTCGGTGGGCAAGGGATGGACGCCCGGTGCGGGAGGATCCCCTCGCGGGACCTCTCCCCTGGTGTCGCCGGCCCCGCCGAAAGCACTTCCTCCGCGGCGGTGCGCCACGACTGGCTCTGGGTCGGCCAGGAAAGGCTCGAGGCGAAGGTGGCACGCCGCCAAGCTGAGTGCTTTACAGCACCTCCCGCCCGGACTTCGCCTCTTCCCGGGGCCGTGGGATCAGTGCCCGCTGCTGATACAGCAGTTGTTGCGGTTGTCTTGATAGGTGAGATCGAGATGTATAACAAATGATCACCATGAAGGTTTATGAATTGAATAAAAATGTTCATAAATACATGTTCAGTTTGCCACGTTTAGCCTAAATAATCAGACAGCTAGCTAGCTTGCAGACAAGCAACCCATTATTTAAATAGGCTGCTAATTTTGTGGTAGGCAAACTAAGCTACATGTCTGCAGTTTCTAAGTTTTGCTTTTAGCAAGCAGAATGTGTTATGTTAAGTGATGCCTACGGAAAAGAGGCGGTTGCAGAAGAGAGAGAAAACCCTCAGGCTCACCAACTTTGAGCTTCTGTGATTTGAAAAAGTTTAGGTTATTTGGTGACTGCAACCGCCTGCCCCGAGCACTCACGTTACGGATATTGCTAAACCACAAAATCTCCGGAAATGCTCCAAATGACACTATAAAAATGTTAAAGGTCCCATGGTATGAAATTTTCACTTTCTGAGGTTTTTGAACGTTAATGTGAGCTCCCCTACCCTGTTTAGGCCCCCCCCCCATGGCTAAAAGTTGCGAAATGTCTAAACTGAGCATTTGCGGTCCTTTTCTGCGTTACACAAACCCAGTGTTGAAACGGGCGAGTTCAGACAAGGCACCTTTTTGACGTCAGATCGGCAAATGCAGCTCCAGCCCCTCCCTCTGTCTCCGCTCAGCATCCCTGTATATCTCGCCCAGAGAGTTTGGACTGTGAATGCGCTACGCAATGCGAAATGTGTTTTTTTATTTGCCTGGAGGCACCTGCGAGTGTTTCTAGGCTCGCAGGTCCCTTACCCGACCCTCTGGACCTCTGTCTCTCACGGAAGGGCAGACACAGCGGAGCCAAGCTGCGCTAAGCTGCGGGGGAAACCCGCCCCTCCGCTCCTCAGCCAATCTCTCTGTACTTCTCATTTGCAGTGAAGAAGCAACACCCACAATAAAGAATTTTAGACACATATCTAGCCTCATGAAGACTGTCAGAGTCATATCTCATGCACTGAGTGTTGATTTTGAAGAAGGATTCATTTACAGTATTAGGGAACCATTAAGGAGCCATATAAAAGCATCAAGAAGTACCATGTCATGGGACCTTTAATATTCCTTTAAACTTCAGGCCTGAGCTTTGGTCAGGCTCAGGCTAATTTCTTGCATGGAACGAGTTGAGGCTTAAACTGGAGATGGAGCTAGTTTCAGCTCAGGATTTTAGACCTAGACTTTCTGTTCTGACCGTGAGAGAGAGCACGTGTTTTCTCTTTCCTCTCCTTATCTATTGCTCCGTTGTCTGCGTGCCTCTCTTGTTTTTCGTCATTTTCTCGCTTTTTGGAGCAGATTTTCCAAATTCCTAAAATATGGATGTGATCAGCTGGACCCTCAGCACGATTGACACTCTTTTTTCACAGAGGAGTGCCGCTCCGGGAGACGCGGCGTGTCCGGATGGTACTTTTTCTGCTGCGAGGGACTCGTATCGTGCGTGGCAAGTCGTATGTCTAGCACCATTGTATCTAGAGGATGTGGAGGATATTTACGTATTCGGATTTCTGATAGCTGGACATCTGTTAATTGGCCTGGGATTGTCCATGGTCTATTGCAAAATTTGTAAGCTGGCAGCAAGTAAAGAGTCCCCCAAGCTGTCTGCAGCAATTTCGAGCCATTGTGAAGCCGTGGGAGATCTCATGAAAGAATTACATGAGAAAGTGGTACAGGTTGAGGACCTTTTGGAAGGATTTCAACCGAAGGAAACATCTCGACGTTTGGATATCATCACGGGCATGCTTACAGAACTGTGTAAAGCCAACGCAGCGCAGTCTGTGCGCCAAGAGGAACTAATGAGATCTCTCATGAATCTTCATGGCGATATGAAGCTCAATCTAAATTGTTTGTTCACCTGGGTCTCTAAAAATGTATTTTATCATGCTAAATTAATCCCTTTGGATTAATTTAAATTTTCTCCCTGTGAAAATCTGTGTGTCTCCAACAGTTATCTGTGTTTTGACTTTGTCTCCCTGCATGAACACTTCCAAGGCCACAGATGTGGTTTGTTATCATGGACTCTACATAAACATGGCACACACTATTCGGCTATCCACTCCTACTGACATGATTGAGTAAAATGTTCCCTGTCTTTTAGAAAGGTTTGATCTCTGCTCTCGGTTCAATCAATTTAATTGATTTCCAATCTGATCCCCCCACACCCTTCCTTATGTTGCCAAAGAAAAAGATCACCGTATGTTACATCTCCAATGGTTTTTCTGTCATTACATGTTGTAAAATTGTCATTGATTGTATGTATTGCATCTTTTCTACTCTGCATCTCCCAGTCGGCGGCGCGCGCATGCGCAGAGGCCCCTCCCCTACCCACTCTATCACTGTCCTGCCTGGTTAGTGGGGAAACGAAATTTCGAATTCACTCTATTTACATGTACATGATTGTTTTCGACAATAAAGCAAACTATGACTATGACTATGACTTAAGCACCTTTGATGGAATATCCCCTTGGTACTGAATGTACAATGACAGAGTAGATATGTTTATACACGACACTAGGCCCAGTTTAATATAAAACACAATTGTATGCCATAAATATAGTAGGGGGGTCCCTACTCCAACTCTCCATCAGTTTGGGGGTCCCTGGCCTGTATTTCTATCAGTTCTCTACCTCCTCTTTACAAATGCATTATTCATTCAAGCACTGATGTACTGGAGGAGAGTAGGCCTACAGTCTTGTTTAACACCGAGTGGGTCTCAAACGTAAAGCTAAAAATAACTTCATAAAAAAAGCAGAAAGAGGCAGGGCAGTGGTCACTTGTCTACACTGGAATAAAGGGCTAGACACAAAGAATAAGCAAGAAGAACAATGAAAGTATAATTAAAATAGGAATGTAGTTTTAAAAGATAAAAAAAATGAATTCAACCACTAAGTTAGGGTGGGTCATATTGACAAAAACCTGTTAAAGGTACAATTTTCTAGAGTGTTGTAACTGCAATGAGTTTATAAGCACATTTCACAGGACAAAGTTGAGTTTAGGCTGATAACAACAACTGGCATGCTAACAGAGCACCAGTGTTGCTTCCTGGATGGTGGACAAAAAAGCGCTTTGTAAATCGTGGATGCAGACAGCACACAGTGGTTTTATTTTGACCCTATATAGTTGCTTTTAAAATATGCCTGTACAGGAGCAAAACTAATTTTATTGTATAACATATAAAAAAATATTCACAGTTTATATATATAAACTGAAATATTCACCTTTCCAAAATATTCCTGGCATCTCAATGATTTGTTTTTGTAATAAATATGACCTAGATTAAGACTAAACTAGGGCTATAGAATAGGACCAAACCAAGATCTAACCTGGACAAGCGTAAGTGTACATTCTCTCCTGTGTTAGAGTCTGTTATAGAGTTATAGAACAGCAGGTGAGTCGGCCTTCAGTCCTGAACACAGCCGGACCATGACATCACCTGACCAGAGGAAGTGTGGAAGTGTGAGGGCAGAGAGGACGAGAGCAGCAGGAGAGAGGGAGAGGTGAGAGAGAGAGAGATGATAAGACCTGCAGAAGAGAAGAGAGAAAGAGAGAGCGCTATGTTAGAGATAGGCCGAGGAGCTTGGTCACCCGGGAGGAGCTTGGACTAGAGCCGCTGCTGCTGCCTCTGGGAACCGGCCCCGGATAAGCAGAAGAAAATGGATGGGTAAAAATGACTTATTTTATGACTCAAAATGTTAAATCTATCAAAATATATGGACATTAAGAATATTTGAAGCCATTTCTACACCAACTGATTAACACCAAACGCTTTGCAGCCGGTATTTTGTTAATGAACAAAATGTAAATTCTTTATCTGCTATTCCTTTTATCAGGCTCTTTCTATACTTTATACTTGACTTTTAGCCTGGCAAGTGAAGTGTTTTGCACTGGAGCACTTTATTTGTTATGTATTTGTCTATAATGGGAATTAATGAATGTGAAATGTGGGACCAGAAGTCCCAAACTGCAAAACAAACCAACCACCTATAAAGCAACCTGAACATGAAATTTAAGATTTTACTGTGTGGCCGTTTATCCTGTCCATTGTCCATTCAAATTACTAAACTGAGATTAAACAAAACCTTTGGGAAAAACAGCTCATTACATAAGAATATTGCACATTTTTGTCCTTTTGTGATGTTGTGTCTGTGTATTTCTAAATAGCCTAATGGATTTGATGATTCTGAAAGTGCTAAACAATAGGCTGACAGAGCAGTTTGTAGTGTGTTTGTTTTCACTGATGGAGCTGAAGAGAAAAGAAGAAAGAAAAAAACACATTTAAACTGTACTTCAGTCCCATTGTTGTGAATCCACTGTAGCACTTTTCACAATAGACGTTGCTTTAGTGTAAATTATTCATTAACTCGTCGATCTATTTCAGGCCTCAGCTGTTCGGGAGCAGACAATCCCATCCATTATGTAAGAGCATGGGGGTGAAGTGTCTTGCCGAATGACACAAAAACAGCGTCCAATGTAAAGCAACTCCATGTATTAAAGTCTTACCATTAATAGAAATGATCATGTCCAACATTTGCGAAGGATGTAATGCAATGGATATGGAAATCTGGAAATATGGCATCATTACTTTTGAGAATCTGAAAAAAAAAACTGAACTGGAGGCACTCTTCTGTCTGAAGCTGTAACTCAAGTTTGTTCTTTTTCTGAGTTTTATTTTAACACAATCTGACTATGAAGAATTGAATATTACAACAGATGAGCTGATTTCTGTGCTGATAAGTGTGTTATGTTTTGTTTAAATCCATTTTCTTTCGATCTTAAAGGTGCACTATGTAACTTTTTGATTCAGGGTCCATTACCTCCTTGTTTTTATTGATATGTCATTGCTCTGCCTTCATTGTTCCATAGTATGACATTAAACAGCACTATCATACAGGTGCTTTTTACTACCTACAAAAACAAACATTCTGACTGAGAGGGGTCGCCTCTCCACAGATCTGACCTGTAACTTGGCCTCCATAACATTTCAGACAAAGCAATAACATCTCCATGGAGAAATGTACGTGGCGGACCTTTCACCAAAAAACTTACAGTTACAGTTAAAGTATCAGCTAATGTGTGCTAAATTGTGTCGCCATAGTAACTGCTGAACATTCCGCCATAGACACACGTCGAACACCCCCCAGTGAGATGTCACTGCAAAGTATCAACAAAGATATTTATGTTCAAAAGACAGATACATACCAGTCATTAAATTTTATATACACAACCACATGTTCCCCAGATATAAATTATACATAAAAGGAACTTAGACTGAGATTGTTCATTGGATATAGATGTGTGTGCAGAGATAGGGGCTGGTGGTGTGTCATTATGTGTTTTCTAATCCTCTGTCTGCAGATGAAACAAATGTGTCAGACGCCAAATCAGTTTTTTTCAGTTTTCAGCTCTTTATTTATTGGAATAATCCATTCTGACTCCTCCTGCCAACGCCATTACCTGAGAGCGCGGAAAAGGAAGTGATGGGGAATACTCAGAAAAAGGATTAACTGAATACAAGAGGAGTGCGTTCCTCTAGGGTCACAAGATTAATGGTCCTATCTTAATGTTACATGCTGTTTCCACCTCAAAAATATACCTGGAGTTGTGATTTGTTTCATTCACACGTTTGAGTAACCCTTTATTTATTTATTTATTTATTTATTTATTTATTATTTAGTCTGTCTACGTCTCTGTCTACAACTCCACTTTGTGAGTTTTCAAATTAACAGCTACCTTTTATCTTTTGTTTAGTATAGATTGGCAATGTTAGTGTCAAAATTATCCAGATGATTCTAGTGAATGTGTATGGAGTTTAAAAAGACAATCAAACAATTCCTATATTACCAGATGACATCACAATGTGGAAGGAGTGTTTCAATGGCATCTTGAATGTAGAATGAAAAGATTACTCACAGATGCACGAATCACTGAAAATACAATTTCCCAGTACATTAATGACTTGCCTTTTCTCCCAGAATCCTAATTTTGAAACATAAATGTACTCGGCTTTGGAATACTAGAGTCCTTGTCACCACGGTTACCTCCTTGCCCTGCTCTTCTGCTAAATATAAACACACAACTGCAGTATTTCAATAATACATTAACACAGCAGGCAGCAAAAACAAGGGACCTTTCCACTGGGACTGTGCAGAGCAGGTGGAGTTAGAGTGGTACGAACTCACAAATCCTGTTACTCTTGGCATCCCTCCATCTGTGCAATTAGTTGAAGTGTAAAGGGCCCGTATTATACAATTTCTGATCTATGTTATAATGTTGTTTCTAGGGATGGGGCCGATCCGATCCAGTATCGGTATCGGTATCAACGTAATTCACAGATCGGAAATTCCGATCCAACCTGCAAAAATTTCCGATCCATGAGCCATGTCTCTATATACACATTATCTGCTGAAATGACGAGTGATTCCCTGTTGCCTGCTCTGCTCCTGCTGCAAAATGTGGAATGGACTCCCTTAAAGGAAAAGCAACGTTTTTTACAATCTGAGCCTTATTTCGGTAATAAAACAAGTTGTTTTACTCACCCATAGCACTTTGGTGTCATATGGAGCACTTCTGGAGATGTTTTCAATTTGCAATCTCCATAATGTGAGTTCTTGGGGCACATGTTTGCGGTCTCCAAATAACACAAACTTTAGCACTTTTCAAATCATAGAAGCTCAATGTCTTAGTCTACGATTTTGTTTGGTCAAAAGTGGCCTGTAATCCGAGATTTAGCCATAGTTTCGAGTAGATGAGGAGGCCATGTGCGGAGTCACATCTTATTTCACTCTCAGCTCCCGGGACCCAAACATGAAACGCAAAGCTGTAAATTATGGATAAATCTCGGATTACAGGCCACTTTTCATTCAAACGCAATCGTAGACTAAGACATCGAGCTTCTATGATTTGAAAAGTGCTAAAGTTTGTGTTATTTGGAACCCGCACGGGGCATATTACATGCTCGGGGAATATATTATATGCCCCAAGCTATGGCTAGAAGTCGCGCTAGGCTATCGCAAATCTAAAACATCTCCGGAAGTGCTCCATATGACACCAAAGTGCTATGGGTGAGTAAAACAACTTGTTTTATTACCGAAATAAGGCTCAAATTGTAAAAAACTTTACTTTTCCTTTAACGGAGGCGAATCTCAATAAGACACAGAGTAATGATGAGACACGCCTCCGTTCAGGAAATCCATTCCACAGTTTGCAGCCAGCTAGCGAACTAGCAGCAGCGAGCAGCCGAACGCTGAGCTAGTCTAGTCCTGAGCAGCACAAGGCAATTAACCAACTTTTCATCACAACATGTCCTCTGTGTGGAAATACTTTTTACTAGAAACACCTCAAAGCAAGACAGCAACGCGCAATGTTTGCAAAGCCGTTGTACCGAGAGGCGGAGACTACTTATCAGAGACTGCGCTAGCGCTACCTGGACTCTACAACCGAGTGTCAACAAGTTAGCTGAGAAGCTAAAAAGAGTTCCAGATCTGAGCTTTACTACAGATATTTGGACATCGGATGTCTGCACAATGTCACTGATAAGCCTCACTGTGCTCTGGACTGACCGCGATTCACACGGGCTCTGTTGTGCGGTGCTCCAGGTAAAAAAAAGTGCAAGACTTATACTTACCTCAAGTTGCCTTTTGGGACACACATACACTTGTTCATATCATAGGCCTACTTGCCTGTAGAGATGAGTTTATTTGTAGTTTAACAATAACGATGATAATATTGAAAACAGTTTTGGTAGCGGAATAGTATCGGTATCGGCCGATATCCAAATTCAGGTATCGGGATCGGATCGGAAGTGAAAAAATGTGGATCGGTGCATCCCTAGTTGTTTCCTCGTCAAAAACCTGGAGTTGTGTTTTGTTTCTTTAACATGTGTTTAACACAAAAGCTCTGTATATATTTAGGCTGTATTTAGGTCGTTTTCACACCAGGAAAGTCCGATAGTTCACTTGCTTTGGTCCGGACCAAATTGTTTTTTTTTTTTTTTGGTGCGGTTCGCTTTCACACTGCAGTTTTTCCCCAAGCGAACTAACATCTATAAACAAAAGCACATGTGCTGAGGTCGCTCAGCCATTGGACAGAATGAGCCCTGTCGGTGTCCAAACACGGAAGGAGGAGAATAATGGTGCTGTGCTGTTTTCAATCTAGCCTTAGCGATATGGTTTGCTCAGTTTATACAGTTTGCACAAATGTTTGAGCAGCATCGTGAGGTTTACACTATTTTACAATCAATTTACAAATGACGAAGACACAGGGCAAGACGACTACAGAGGACAGCACTCATGTGCGCAACAAGTTCTGACTCTTGCTCTTCACGCAAAACGTAAGTAAGCCTCGTAAGTTTAGTTTAGTTTAGTTTAGTTTCATCAGCCTCGGTTTCCCATAATGCTCGACATACGACGGGAGCTCGTTAAGTACAAAAAGCAACTTGTGTGGGATCAAGTCCAGTCTGCATTCTCACCTCAAACGAACCGCACCAGGATTCATATGGAACCGGACCGAGACCGACCTTTTAAGGTGGTCTCGGTTCGCTTGTTTGCTCCGGATCGAGATTTTTGTTTTTTATTCACACCAGAACAAAAGGTCCGAATCAAAGGAGCAAACGAACTCTGGTTCGTTTTAAATGAACCAAACAAGGCAGGTGTGAAAACGACCTTAGTTCTCTGTTCCACCTTGTGATGTCATGTGGTGGTAATACAGGAAGTGCTCCACTGTGTTTTTAAACTCCATACACCTTCACTAGAATCATTTGGATAATTCAGCTTTGGAATTGCCAGTCTCTACTGAATAAAATGTAAAAGGTAGCTATTAATCTGAAAATTACAGCTACATGACATGGAACCGAACATTTTAAAGGTCCCATGGCATGAAATTTTCACTTTCTGAGGTTTTTGAACGTTAATGTGAGCTCCCCTACCCTGTTTAGGCCCCCCCCCCCCCATGGTTAAAAGTTGCGAAATGTCTAAACTGAGCATTTGCGATCCTTTTCTGCGTTACAAAAAATCGATGCTCAAACGGGCGATTTTGAACAAGGCACCTTATTGACGTCAGATCGAAAAAAGAAATGCAAATGCAGTTCCACCCCCGTCTGTCTGTACTCAGCGTCTCTGTAAATCACGCCCAGAGAGTTTGGACTGCGAATGCGCTAGGCAATGCGAAATGCGTTTTTTTATTTGCCTGGAGGCACGTCCGAGTGTTTCTAGGCTCGGAAGTCCTTTATCTGAGCCTCTGGACCTTTGAACAGCAGTGGTTTAATTTTATTTTCTGTGGAAATGTGTTTATTTTTCAATGGAACGCTTCAACTCTTTCCCCCCGTGCAAAAACAAGGAAAGAGGAAAGGAAAGAGCGCTCAGAGCAGAGAGCGGAGAGTTCGGCCACGCTCCCACTCTCTACTATTGGTCAGCTTTTTTCTCCTCATTTGCATTCAAGCAACAACGCCCATTATGGAGTGTTCAGAGTCAGAAAAATTACTCTTTCTCAGCTTATCTCTCTTTTTCATGCATGAGTATTGATTTTGAAGAAGGATTAATTTACAGTATTAGGGAACCATTAAGGAGCCATATAAAAGCATCAAGAAGTACCATGTCATGGGATCTTTAAGCTTTTGAGATGTAGACAGCCTAATAATAAAGAATTATTCAAACATCTGTGAATGAAACAAAACACAGCTCCAAGTATGTTTTTGATGAGGTAACAGCATTCTAACATGACTTAAAGCTCACAAGAGTAAATTTTGTGTAATATATGATCTTTACCTTCTTTTTTCTTTTTTTTACTAACTCCAGATCCAAATTGTCCACTTCTAATGAAGATGTCTATGTCCAGGCCTCTGTGACTAAAAGCCTTTGTTTTGGAGCAGATGGACGACTTTTGGAGGGGAAAAAAATGTTTAAAAGGCACAGCTTTTGTCTTTTTTATATTCACAATTCAGGAAATTCAGAGTTAAAGTTTATACAAAAATAAAGAATTTTGTATTTTTGATATCAGTTCATACCATATTAACTGAGCTAAAGTAGAGAACATATACACTCAACAAAAATATAAACGCAACACTTTTGTTTTTGCTCCCATTTTTCCTGAGATGGACCCAAAGATCCAAAATTCACTCCAGATACACAACACTACCATTTCTCTCAAACATTGTTCACAAATCTGTCCAAATGTGTGACAGCGAGCACCTCTGCCCCGCCGAGACAATCCACCTCACAGGTGCGCCACATCAAGATGCCGATCCGACATCATGACATCATGAGTGGACCAACATTCCACAGGCCACAATTGACAATCTGATAAACTCTATGCGAAGAAGATGTGTTGCACTGCATGAGGCAAATGGTGGTCACACCAGATACTGACTGGTTCTGAGTCCCCAGACCCCCAATAAAGCAAAAAAAGTACATTTCGGGGTGGCCTTTTATTGTGGGCAGTCTGGGGCGCACCTGTGCACTGGTCATGATGTCGGATCGGCATCTTGATGTGGCGCACCTGTGAGGTGGGGTGGATTGTCTCGGCGGGGCAGAGGTGCTCGCTGTCACACATTTAGACAGATTTGTGAACAATGTTTGAGAGAAATGGTAGTGTTGTGTATCTGGAGTGAATTTTGGATCTTTGGGTCCATCTCAGGAAAAATGGAAGCAAAAAACAAAAGTGTTGCGTTTATATTTTTGTTGAGTATATATAGTAAGTTATAAGTTACAATTTCCTCCTCAATAATACACATGTATATCAACTAGGGCTGTGCACACAATTTCCTTATCTTTATTGTACAGTAGAAGGGTCATAACCTGATCTCAAGCAGAACTAATGAATCATATATGTGTAAAAACACACACAAGCTCAGATCTATGGTGTGAGGCCACTTTGCAGGTTAACAGTATTTTACCTGTAAATACTATAGTGGAAGTAAGGCTGTCACATTTAATAAAGTAGAATCAAAATAACAGCCATTTGAGAATAAATGTACAGTCTATATTTCCAAAGCTCAAAATGCTCTGTTCCACTTTGTGATGTCATGTATTGGTAGTTTTTGTGAATGAAACAAAACACAACTCCAGGTGATGAGAAAACAACATTATGACATAGATGAGAAAATAGTGTAATATGGGCCCTTTAATGTTATCAATTCAATGTGCTTGCTATTGTTCTTGCATCTCTAAACTGTTGGTTCAATAATTTCCTCAGCTTTCCTGTGTCCGCGCCAATGGTTGTATGCCCCGTCTCCCTCACGCCAGTTAAATCCTCACTTAGAGTAAATTCAGTTAGAGCCACAGCTCCACAAATGGGTCATTCTCAGACCACCAGCTGCATCTGTCGATCAGAAAAGAGCCTGTGACGACATGGATCAATACAGCCACATTTACACTCACACACAGACCCACTTTCACTGAATGTGGTTAGATATAACACCAGTTAGGGATTGAACAATATAAGGTTTTACATGAAGTAGATTAGGGGGGGAAAAAGTTAATAAAGTTTGTCTCTTTGTATTAGTAACATTTTTGACATTTTATCAAATCATTTAAAGTGCAATATGGGCCATATTGCACACCTACGTGAAGTTGGCCCCCCATCAAACACACACCTACACAAAAACTATGTCAATCGTTTGTGCTTCGTTTGTGCTGTTTTGTGCTGCAAAAAGTTTTGTTTGTGCTGCTTTAGTTTTTGAGATATTAACGATTCTTTTATAGGTCAAATTGGGGTCAGCCAGCCCCCCCACGAAGCTTAAAAATGCTCTAAATGGCCCAAAATGGTGTCAATCATTTGTGCTTAGTTTGTGCTGTTTTGTGCTGCAAAACGTTTCGTTTGTGCTGCTTTAGTTTTTTTATAGGTCAAATTGGGGTCAGCCAGCCCCCCCACGAAGCTTAAAAATGCTCTAAAATTGCCCAAAATGGTGTCATTTGTTTGTGCTTTGTTTGTGCTGTTTTGTTCTGCAAAAAGTTTCGTTTGTGCTGCTTTAGTTTTTGAGGGCGGGCTGGCTGACCCCAATTTGACCTATAAAAGAATCATTAATATCTCAAAAACTAAAGCAGCACAAACAAAACTTTTTGCAGCACAAAACAGCACAAACGAAGCACAAATGATTGACATAGTTTTTGTGTAGGTGTGCGTTTGATGGGGGGCCAACTTCATGCAGGAATATTGCACTAATGTCTGATCTACTAATGTTGTTTCCTCATCACAAACATACTTCGAGTTGCGTTTTTTTGTTTATTTCACACATGTTTAACAGCCAAACTTTGCATATTTAGGATCTTGAGTTCTTCACGCAAACTGAAAACAGTCTGTTCCACCTCATGATGTCATGTGGTAATACAGGAAGTGCTTCACTGTGTTTTTAAATGCCATACGCCTTCACTAGAATCATTTGGATGATGTCAGACCTGGAATTCCTGATCTTTACTGAACAAAAGGGAGCTGTTAACTTTAAAACTACCACTACATGGCATCACAAGATGGAACAGAGCATTTCGTAGACAAACTAATAATGCAGGGTGTGAATGAAACAAAAACAAAAATAGAACTTAAGGCTTAAAGCTCACAAGCATCAATTTTCCGTAATATAGAAACTTTAAGTTCCGTTCAGCTATGGCAGTCCTGACCATGAACTAAATGATAAAACCAACTAAACCAATCTGTAATACAGTGGTCCCTCGCTCTATCGCGGTTCACTGTTCGCGGCCTCGCTGTTTCGCAGATTTTTTTTTCCAAATTTATTTATTTATTTTTTCAATTTTTTTTATAGTGTAACATTTTTTTTACAGTGTAACATTGTGTCCTGGGTCCTGATTGGCTAAGAGACTAGACCAGGACTAAACGTGGACTAAACCAGGACTAAACCAGGTCTAAACCTGGACTAAACCAGATCTAGACCTGGGATAGTCACACAGGGTGGTAGGGACAGAGTTTCTGATGTCCTTCACGAGAGCGCCTGGGTGACAGGAGGTGTGGCCTTTGTTTACTTGCACGAGCCGGACCACGGAAGAGCCAAGAATCAATACGGACGGGCCTGGCCCGGACGCCGCGCGGCCGGGGGAGCCGCAGCGGGGAGAGTCGCATTCGAGGGAGCACTCGCGCGCAGAGAGGGGACAGTGGGTCTTCCCCACTCACGCCTATCGGACGAACCCAACCCCGTCCTAGAGAGCTGTGGAGTACTGGCGACGCATTGATAGCCATGCCCCGAACTCCGGGGCGGTCTGATTTTAGAGCCGGGGTGAAATGCAACCAACCCTTGTGAGCGCGGGTTAGTGGGGGAAAATCCTCATGGTAGAGCTGATCGGGGCTTTAGACCTAGCCCCTCGCTGAAGTGTTCATACCTGTTCGGGTGGTGAGGGCTGGTGCTAAGAGGCGTCTGTTAGCGGTTCGGCACTGTTAGCGGTGGCTTGAGTCTTGCCCAAAATTATATCCAGGTCGCTTTCCACTCGACTTTCGCACATGGCATGGATATGTTGTTCCAAAACAACGCACCCCCCCCCGCCCCACGCTTCACTATTAATACATTTTGTTGTAAATCTACAAAAGTTTGAGTGTTTAAACTAGAGAGAAATGTGAGAAAATGTTAATACCAGTCTGAGAAAAGTGTATAATGTGTGTGATGAGACGTTTACAGCCTTAAAACATGTGTAATAATTGTAAAATATAAAGTTGTCCTACTTCGCAGATTTCATGTATTGCGGATTATTTCTGGAACCTAACCCCCGCGATAAACGAGGGATTACTGTAAACATCTTGTGGACAGTATATACCACCACTGGGAACAGTACAGTTTGAAGCCTACTGCTCTGTAATCCCCACAGTATTATAGAGTACCTGACAACTTTTAAAAGGCCATGGAAAAAGGAGGATGCAGCGTTTATAAGATCTCAGTCTATAAATCAATATATACAGGACAGTGAAGGTAAATGGACCAGAAAAGAAAGGCACCGGAGATGAGATAAGCCCCAAGAGAAGGCCCAAAGCTGGATCAGACCAACAGGTTCCAGAGATCTGAGGTTCAAATCCTGGACTAAGTTAACTCCCAGAACCCCAAGAACAATGTTACCTCCCCTGTTTACAGTTGGAGGTAAGTGAGTCTAATGCTAATCTACAACCTAAACAAATGAAAAACCAGATACAGATGCCATGACAAATATTTCAGACCCTTAAAGGTGCAAAGTGTAATTTTTCTGGTGGAGGGTCCGTCAAATGCTTTTCTTCATGGAGATGTTATTGTTTTATCTGGAAGCTTTCACAGTATGGTATTAAACCTTTCTATCTTCATGGAGACCAAAGGAGACCAAGTTACAAGTCAGAATGCCTGTTTTTCTAGTTTTAAAGGAAAAAACGTTTTTTTACAATCTGAGCCTTCTTTCGGCAATAAAACAAGTAGTTTTACTCACCCATAGCAGTTTGGTGTCAATTGGAGCAGTATCGCAGAACTTATGTTGAGCCGTTCTGTTCTACCAGTGATCCCGTATCCGTTAGCGTGAGTGCTCGGGGCACTGATTTGCGGTGTCCAAATAACACAAACTTTAGCACTTTTCAAATCACAGAAGATCGCTGTGTCAGGGTAGACTTTTAGTAGATTCCAAAACGGCCTGAAACCCGATATCGCAACACAAAAGTAAAGTTCAGAGCGGTGTTAGCTTCTTTCGGACTAGCGGTGTTTACAAAACAGCTGAGTTCACACATGCGCACTGTCCTCTCTGATGACGTCATCAAATGAAACTATAGCTGCATATCGGGTTTCAGGCCGTTTTGGAATCCACTAAAAGTCTACCCTGACACAGTGATCTTCTGTGATTTGAAAAGTGCTAAAGTTTGTGTTATTTGGACACCGCAAAGTAATGCCCCGAGCACTCACGCTAACGGATACGGGATCATTTCTAGAACAGAACGGCTCAACATAAGTTCTACGATACTGCTCCAATTGACACCAAACTGCTATGGGTGAGTAAAACTACTTGTTTTATTGCCGAAAGAAGGCTCAGATTGTAAAAAAAACGTTAATTTTCCTTTAAGGTAGATCTGTTATATTGTGGAACATTCTAAGCAGAGCATATCCATAGAAACAAGAAGGTGATAGACCCCCAACCAAAAAGTTACACAGTCCACCTTCCAGCGTTAAATTACATTTCTGTGCTGCATTGTGGGCTCTCATTGTCAGCTTAGTCCTTGTTTTTTCAGTGTGTCACCAGTGGTATAATACACCTAGACTGTAATGGACAACACTATCACACTGTCTTAAAGGTTCATGCCTCTGGGTGCTGGGTCCTGTACTGATGGTAATTAAATTTCTCCTGTGTAAAACCATAGACTGTATAAAGAAGTGGACTAAGGGAGTGTGACGTTACACATAGCATTTAGCTTCAGTCAAATGAAACTCACAAGGCTAGCGGTTATAGCAGGGGTCAGCAACCTGCGGCTCCGGAGCCGAATGCGGCTCTTTGAGCCCTCTGATGCGGCTCAGTACAGTGGTCCCTTGTTTAGCGCGGTTGTTACGTTCTAAAAATAACACACAATCTATGCTTTTCTCAGACTGGAATTAACATTTTCTCACATTTCTCTCTTGTTTAAACACTCAAATATTTGTAGTTTTTCAACAAAAAACACACAGTATTATAGAATGAAACCAAAGATCCAAACTTGTTTTCAGGCCCTAAACATATTGCTGGTATTTCACTGTTCCTCTGACCAAGCCTGTTCGTCCTGGCGCCGCTTCTCTGTCGCGAGTTTTGTCGGGGAGAAAACTTTAAAACATACAGCACTTCGGAGTCACACTGCGATCGAACATTTATATAAATTTGGCAAACTGAACACATTCTGTACTGTACAGGAGACACGGCACAGAGGAGAATGATTGATGAATTAGCAAAGGTCTACAGTCCCTTAGCCAATCAGGACGTAGAAATGCGCGTTGATACACTATAAAAAAATTTGAATAAAAAAAATCTGCAAAACAGCGAGGCCACGAAAGGTGAACCGCGATATAGAGAGAGACCAGTGTGTTTAATTGAAATGTATTTTAATTTAGTTCGTTCATTTTCGAAATGTAATTCTATGACACAAAGGCAAAATAAAAAGCCATTATATGCAGTTTTAAATTTCAACAGGGTTTTGTGGCTCCCAGTGTTTCCTTTACTGTGTGAAACGGGTCCAAATGGCTCTTTGAGTGGTAAAGGTTGCCGACCCTTGGGTTATAGGAACGAATTTGGAGCCAGTTCCATAATATGAATAGGAATTTATTTCCAATAAAATAGTGAAATAAAAACACAAGGATCATGCAGAGCGGGTTAATACAAACATTTTAAGATCAAAATGCTGAGGCTCACAGCAGCAGTTACAGAGGGTGACATTTTCTCAATACAAAGTGAATTGGAGCTCCAGGCAGAACTCCAGCCTCATGCCTCTTCTCTTCAACTCTCGGGCAACAACAATTTATTCCACAACATTAAGTCTTGGTCTTTTTGATAGTATTTGTACGCAAGAGAAAACAAGCAGGGAGGTAGTTCAAATAAAACTAAAAATATATGCAGCAAACTTCAAAGTTGAAACTTGAAGGCATATCCAGTCGGTTTTAAGAGGTGGACTCTGTAATTTTTCTGATAGAGGATTCAAAACCTGCTCGAGTTTATGCATGTTTTTTTTCATGGAATGTTTTACAGTATTTAAGGCCACATCAATAGGCCAAGTTACAGGTCAGATCTGTGGAGAAGTGGCCCCACTCGTGTTATTAAAGATCCCATGACATGGTACTTCTTGATGCGTTTATATGGCGCCTTAATGGTTCCCTAATATTGTAAATGAATCCTTCTTCAAAATCAACAGTCAGTGCATCAGAGAGCCTCTTGGAGACAGCCCTATTCAGAAATATGGTTCTGAACACTTTATTCTGGGCATTGTTGCTTGAATGCAAATTGAGGAGGACAGAGACAGGACAGAGACAGGCCAGTGCAGGCGGGTGGGGGTGTGGCCAAATACGCCACTGTTTCCTGGTTTAGCAGTGCGATGTGCGCTGTCCCTACTTCTGTGTTTTAAGTGCGAAGGAAGACAGGACAAGCGTCCCATGAAAAAAAAAAACCTTAGGCAAATTTCTACAGAAAATAAAATTAAACCACTGCTGTTTCAGAGGCTCGGAGGCTCGGATGTCCTTTATCCGAGAGAGAGTCTCTCCAGGCAAAAAAAAAAAAACGCAGCTCGTAACTCGTAGCTCGTTTGTGGTCCAAATTCTCTGGGCATGATTTCCAGAGACAGGGGGTAGACATCCAGACGGGGGGTGTAAACCTTTCCCCGAGTGTGACGTCAGAAAATTCCCTTGTCCAAAATTGCCCGTTTGGGCTGTCTTTTTTTTCAAACGCGGAAAAGGACCGCAAATGCTCAGTTTACATATTTCACAACTTTTAGCCATAAAAACAGGGTAGGCCTAAACAGGGTAGGGGAGCTCACATTAACGTTCAAAAACCTCAGAAAATGAAAATTTCATGCCATGGGACCTTTAATGTATGTTTTTGTGGTAGCTTTGAGAGATAAAAACACCTGTATTTGAATAAATACAAGATCATTTGTTTAATACCGTACTGTGGAACATCCCAGGCAAAGGAATAACATCACCATGGATACATTCAGATGGCGAATCCTGCATCAGAAAAGTTACACAGTGCAGCTTTAGTGTAATTCCAGGCATGTTTTTGGTGTGCATGTAACAATTAAAGACTGAGAAAGTTAAGTTTATAACATCACTAGCTATTTCTGATTACCGGTATTTTGTCCTTAGCTTGTAGGGTTGTGATTTTCTAACATATAATTTTATTAATACTTAAATAACATACATTAATAGCACTATTAATATTTAAAAAAAAACCTACAAAAAAACTACAGGAAAATACTATAGCCAAAGTACTGACTATATAACTATAAATATATAAGTACTGACTATACAAGTCACGTGCAGCTTAAGTTAGAATTGGAGCCAGATCGATGCAAATCAGATCAGTAGCTGTTCCACTGACACACATAGAAAGTAAAAAACTAGACAAGTGTGTAAATGCAACACACACATTTACATACTTTCCATTCTTCTCAGGGACATCACATTGCCTTACATTCATTTCCCAGAGACTGTTCCTAACCTGAACCATAGTCACTGCAGCCTAACATAGGGCTGTGCCAAAAATCGAAGGATCATGAACGTATTGATCACAAACTCCTGAAAATGTTCTGTTTAAATCAAAATTTTCTTCAGTTTTCAGACAGTCTTTAAACTTTTTTGTGTTTGCTAATGTATCCATTGTGTCACGTGAACTGCTGAAAATTCCTTCAATAGAGATACATATAGAACACATATATGGAGCACCATGTCCTGTGCACATAGATTTCAGAAAATAACATCCAACCTATTTTTTGATGCTCTACGTGAGCATAGTCCCGTATCCCCATCAGAATACATAGAGACCATGCACATATTCCTGTATTTGTGCATTTATCATCAGCACAACATGTTCCTGGGGCAGTTATATTATTGTTTGAAAAAGGCCAGGTCCAGAAAGACTGCTAATTAGTGCTTTCAAATTAACTTTAGAAATCCTTGCATTCGCCGTGATCAGTCTCTAGAGATGGTAAATACAAGGGGCTGAACACACCCAGTCAAGTTTGATCGACTTTCTCATTGAGAAACACAGAGCCAGTGCCGTACGTCCTGCTGGAGCTGCTGGTGTGGCCGTCCTTGTGTTGACGCGCAGCTGTGGTTTCGCGAGGTTACGCATGTAAACGCTGATGCTTGCAATCTGGCCAGGTCCTAAGAAGTGTGAGAATAGATTTGCTGTTTCCAAAAATTACATTAAAGAATGTTTATGGATATCACAGTACACTTTTACAACCACAGTTGTTGGTATGTACTGATCACTTTGTTTGACATGAGCCTCACACCTGTTGTCAACCACCGCTGTATGAAACTCTCTGTTACTCATTTTGTGGTCCTCACTACTTTTCTTATACAGAACCTCCTTCTGTGTCCTTACATGTCCTTATGTTTTACAAGTTTTTACTTAAATCAGCACATTTTCACTAAAGTTTCACAAAAGATTTCAAGTATTTATTGTCATTGCACAAGAAAGAACAATGAAAGTGCGTTTGGAGCGTCCACAAACGTCTCTGTGTGTTCAAAAGTTCAAAAGTTCAAAGTCAGCTTTATTGTCAATTCTGCCATATGTGTTCAACATACAGTGAATCGAAATTTTGTTTCTCTCTGGCCAGGTAGTGCAAAAAGACAGTGTACAAAATACAATATGAAGACAAAACACAACAAAAAACTATCTAAGACAGAGATCTAAGTTACAACTAAAGTCTACGGTCTAAAATCTTAAAACAGTGCAACATAATAAATAAACTATACTATATACAGATTTCCAAAGTGTGCAGTGTGCATCAAAAATGTGCAATGGAAGATACAGCAGTGACTTGGTCATGTGCAGTAGAATGTGCATAGGAGTTAAGATAAAATAAAAATAAATGTGCAACAGTAGTAATTCTAGTGCAGTAACAGGAGTAAACAACAGTACTAAAATTCCAGTAGTCAATGTGCAATAACAGTAGTAAACAACAGTGCAACGGGGGTAAAATTCAATAACAGGAGTAAACAACAGTACTAAAAATTCCAGTAGTAAATGTAAGTGTGCAATAACAGTAGTAAACAACAGTGCAACAGGAGTAAAATCCAGTAGTAAATGTAAATGTGCAACAGTGCAACAGTAGTCCTTAGCAGCAGTTTTTTTTTTTTTTTTTTTTTTTTTTTTTAAAGTGTCTAGAGTGATAGGTCTTTTTATGGAATACAGGTTATGCCAATATGGGGGGTGGGGGGTGGGAGATGGGTAAGGTGGGAGTTCGGGTGTGAGTTCGAGTTCAGCCTCCTGACAGCCTGGTGGATGAAGCTGTTTGAAAGCCTGGTGGAGTGGGCCCGGAGACTCCGGTACCTTCTCCCCGAGGGCAGGAGGCTGAACAGGCTATGTGCGGGGTGGCTCGGGTCACCCACAATGCTGGACGCTCTGCGGGTGAGCCGGGTGTTAAAAATATCTAGGAGGGAGGGGAGAGAGACACCAGCGATCCTCCCAGCTGCATTCACTATGCGCTGCAGAGCTTTCCTGTTCTGTTCAGTGCAGCTCCCGTACCACACAGTGATGCAGCTGGTCAGGACGCTCTCAATGGTGCCTCGGTAGAAGGTGGTCATAATGGGTGGAGGGGCTCCAGCTCTCCTCAGTTTGCGGAGGAAATAGAGGCGCTTCTGAGCCCTCTTTGCCAGTGAGGGCTGTTTGTGTCTGTTTGTGTGCTCCTCATCTTTTCCCCTCGTTCTCTCCTCTTGTGCTTCTGATTATTATAATCCAAGTTACATAGAGGAAATGATCCAGCCCTATCCTAACCTTAATCTATTTTACCCATATCTGAACTTAAAACCATGTTGTTAATCTAATAATAATAATGATTACATCATATGGACATTGTCTTGCCCCTATAAGTAAAGCAGGTCTCTACGAATTGTGTGTATGCAGATTTTAGTCCCCGTAACGTGATAAATACTTGCATGCACACAGCGCTCTGACTGGTGCTGACTGGATCCTTTTTGAGTCATGAGTCTGTGATGCCCCCTACAGAGCAGCGCTATAAAACAACAAGGCCATAAATAAATGAAAACTGTGGAATAAGCACTGCTAATTTAACCAAGGCCAACAAAGCATCTACCAGCAGCTTTTACTCAGCTGCTATAAATACAGCTGTATACAAAATGTTTATGTATTAGGTTACAGAGTGAACTCTTCTTATATTACTCGGTTTTATAGGACCTCACAACATTCTATAGACCAATAGTATTTAATACAGATGGGGGCAGCTAAAATTAGTATTGTTTATCAGAAGATTTTTGTTGTAATACAGTGAGTTCTTGGGTCCAGTCACTAATTAGTAAAAAATATGGATATTACATGACAAAGTGCAATCTTATCTATCCGAACACCAAATGGCAGTTTGGTACTGTACATACGATACAGGTCAGGGTCGTCCAACCTATGGCCCATACATTTTTGTTGGTCCAATTGATCATAGGCAGAACTTTTATCTTTTTAAGGTGCACTGTGTAATTTTTTGGTTGGTGGTCCATCACCTGCCTGGAATGTTCCACAGTATGGCATTAAACAGCCTTACACAGGCATTCTGACTGTGAGCGGGGTCGCCTCTCCAGAGATCTGACCTGTAACTTGTTCTGGTTTGGTCTCCATGAAGATAGAAAAGTTTAATGTCATACTGTGACAAAGCAATATCATATCTATGGAGAAAAGCATTTGACCCTCCACCATAAAAGTTACACAATGCAGCTTTAAATAATTCTACCAATATTATCTCAATAGCATTGCATAGTGATACAGACCTAAAATGAATGTCTTATTAAAGGTTTGTTTGTTTTTTCTAACAAAGCTGTATAAAATGCACCCATCTGATCACTCCCAGTATCAACACTGGTCCTCGAATATGTTTTAATATGTGGCCCTCTGTGAAAAAAGTTTGGACTCTCTAATATAGGCTGTAGGTATGTAGGTAACATGTAAGTATTTTATTATTAAACTTTTGGCATTTTAAGCTCAAAAAATGACAAATGAATAAATAGGAAATTGTTTAAATATAAATAAATAAATAAATAAATAAATAAATAAATAAATAAATAAATAAATAAATAAATATTAGGGCTGTCAGTTTAACGCGTTAATTAGATTAATTAATTACACTGCTAATTAACGCGTTATAAAAAAACGCAATTAATTATGAGCGGCAATTCAATGCGCGCGCATTTTAAATTTGGCGTGCGGGGCCTTTGAACGGCAAGTTTATTGATAAAAACGTGACGGAGCAGGTCCCTCTTGTCCCTGGACAGCGATGACGCGATGAGAAATGCCGTGCTACCATTGGTCGGCATACAGAGATGAATGCAGTTCTAATAGGGGAGAGCACGCGCGAGCCCGTTTCCCTATCTGCTGTGCTCCGCGATGAACCATTTTCAATTCCCATAACCTCTCCTGCGTGTTCTGCTGCGACTAAGGGTGCACACTTAGAAGTTTTGACTTAGTCAGTTTTGCCCATCACGCTAAATCACGCTAAACCCGATCATTTACTCACCCCGCGCTGCTGCCTCCTCCCTCCTCCCGTGGTGCGATGGTCCGGACACATCCACACCGGGAGTTTAAATCCTCCTCACGGGTTCCGGGGGTCATGTGAGCCATGAGTAATTTTCACGGGCAATTATTTGTATTCTCTGTATATTTGAAGCCTTGTATATTGTAATGACTCCAGGCTTCTCTTAGTCTCCAATGAACTTTATTAAACAGAAGTTCGGACTCACTCAACATTAACAGTCCAACACCTGTCCCGCGCATGCGCCCAACAGCCAACCCCTTAAAGGCACAGACACCATTAACCCAGGTCATTACAATATTATTTATTGACGTTGCATGAAAGCTGCTGTACGTGCTCACCTTTTGGCACCAGAAATATTCGCCATGTATTAGTGGAATGGTGTAAATGAGCTTTCCAATGAATGTTACGTAATGTGGGAGGCGGAATGGGGGTCTGCCAGCAGTCTTGTCATGTTTACAGTGGAGACAAAGAGAGTGAGTGAAAAACTTAGACTTAAAGGGGAAGTCTGCAGTCTTTTCACTGTACCACTATAAATCACACGTTTGACACCTAATAACTAACCAATAAACCACCTAAAAAAAATATTTTAAAAATGCGATTAATTAGATTAATTAATTACAAATCTTGTAATTAATTAGATAAATTTTTTTAATCGCCTGACAGCACTAATTTATATATATATATATGCCAAATATAGAGAATTAATAGGGGTTTTTGTAAGCAATACTAAAAAAGAGAAAGGTAAATTACAATATAGGGATGGGGCCGATCCGATCCAGGATCGGTATCGGGTTCCGATATCAATGTAATTCACGGATTGGAAATTCCGATCCAACCAGCAAAAATTTCTGATCCATGTCTGTATATACACATTATCTGCTGAAATGACTCCACAAGTGATGTCGCCTGCTTTACTCCTGCTGCAAAATGTGGAATGGACTTCCTTAAAGGTCCCATGGCATGAAATTTTCACTTTCTGAGATTTTTGAACGTTAATGTGAGCTCCCCTACCCTGTTTAGCCCCCCCCCCCCATGGCTAAAAGTTGCGAAATGTCTAAACTGAGCATTTGCGATCCTTTTCTGCGTTTGAAAAAAACACCGCTCAAACGGGCGATTCTGAATAAGGCAACTATGTCACGTCACATCGAAAAATGCAGCTCCACCCCCCGTCTGGATGTCTACCCACTGTCTCTGTAAATCACGCCCAGAGAGTTTGGACCGCGAATGAGCTACGCAATGCGAAATGCGGTTTTTAATTTGCCTGGAGGCACGTGCGAGTGTGTCTAGGCTCGGAAGTCCTTTATCTGAGTCTGTGGACCTCTGAAACAGCAGTGGTTTAATTTTATTTTCTGTGAAAATGTGTTTTTTTCATTGAAACGCCCCTCATTTCTTCCTCCGCGCTTAAAACGCGGAAGTGGGAGCCAGCGCACAGTGCACCGCTAAAACAAGGAACCAGCGGCACATTTGCCCCCCCCCCCCCCCCCACCCGCTCCTCTAACCTATCTCTGACCTTCTCATTTGCATTCAAGCAACAAGGCCTAGAATGAGTTGTTCAGAGAGAGATTTTCTGACTCTGACTGTGTACATGTGTTTTTCTCATGCACTGAGTCTTGATTTTGGAGCAGGATTCATTTACAGTATTAGGGAACCATTAAGGCACCATATAAAAGCATCAAGAAGTACCATGTCATGGGACCTTCAATGGAGGCGTAGATATTTGGACATCGGATGTCTGCACAATGTCACTGATAAGCCTCACTGTGCTCTGGACTGACCGCGATTCACACGGGCTCTGTTGTGCGGTGCTCCAGGTTAAAAAAAAGTGCAGATGTTAAACCACGGGGAGATCCCGCTAGAAAAAGTGCATGTACACTGCCTGACAAAAGTATTAGGACGATAGTCCTAGTCTAGTCCTGGTTTAGACCTGAGTTAGACCTACACTGCGATGAGCCCCCATTTTTGCAATAATATGCCTTTACACATGATGAAATTTGCTTTAATATATCAATAAATTGATTTGTTGTCATTACCAATACGTCTTGTTATCATTATTGTGATGGAGCGCCTGTAGCTGTCCGTCATCCCCGACCCGCGCCTCTTTCTCTCACTGGCCCAGCGCGCGCCTAGACAGCAGAGCACGGAGCGCTTTCCCTGGGTTTGCATAACCAGACTCTGATTCAACTGTTCCCTGCCTGTAAACTGTTCCCCGTGATCTGGACTCTGTTTCCCTCCCTGGGGCGTACGAGGGTGCACACTTGGACGCCTAGGGAGCCACATGCTCTCCTCCTACCTTCCGTGTCTCTGTGCCGTTCGCCGGCTCAGGGGGCCAAACCGGGGCGCTTCCTGGTCCTCCGCTAAATAGCGCATAGTGGCGCGCTAAGGGGGGCCACATGACCTGGACTGAACCATTTATGTTAATTTGTGGGTTTATTTTGTTTTCCTAGGTTTCTTAGTTAATAAATCATGCCATATGGGGGGTTGTTGAGGGGTTTTCTTTATTATGTGGAACTTTAGGTGTTTTATCATTGTTGGTACCATTTTACCTGTGTTCCACCCTTAAATCTTTACTGTGTTAATTGGTTAGCCCAAGGGGAGGGGCTAAGGGGGCATATAAGGGGGGAGCTTTGCTCAGTTTGGGGTTGGTCCTTGGCCTGACTATGTGGATGCTAACTGCTGTGATAAAGTCTGTGGAAACGTCTGTAAATACCTTTTGTAAATACTTTTGTAAATACTGTTTTTGGGACTTCACTGTAAATATTTGCACTGTTTACACTGGATTGTGGTGCAAATAAAAAGGGAATACACGTAAGCCAGTATTCGACTGTGCCATCATTTTTTTTTTTTTTCACTCTCTCGTATCTTGTCCAAACGAACCCGTGACAATTATTTATGAAAGTTCAGAAATACACAATCGTCCTAATACTTTTGTCAGGCAGTGTAATTCTACGGGACAATGCCAGACCTATACTTATCTCAAGTTGCCTTTTGGGACACACATGCACACACTTGTTCATAGTTTAACAATAATGATGATAATACTGAAAACAGTTTTGGTATCGGAATAGTATCGGTATCGGCCGATATCCAAATTCAGGTATCGGGATCGGATCAGAAGTGAAAAAATGTGGATTGGTGCATCCCTACTACAATATGCCAATATTTACAAGATATATGTGACCCACTACGTGAAAACCAGTCACATGTCAGCATTAGTGAAACCGAGATAATAGCATTTGAAAGTTTTTTTTGAAAGTCAAAATTTGTGGTTTTCGTTTTTTTGCAGAATGTGCTAGCTGAGATCATAAAGATGCCACTCCATGTTTCAGAAAACAGCATTGGCTGCTTAAAAAGCATACATTTTGTTTGTGAAATTGGCTTGCTTTTCAGAAAGAATCGGGGCGCGCATAAATGACCATACTGCCGCTGCGGACCAATCATGTGACATTAGCACTCTTTTGTTTTCTTTTTCCGCCTATCAGCTGTGAGCGAACCTCGTGAATATGTACAGTAGCTGCATTTCAACAGGATCTGTAACTTAAAAATCCGTAACTTTGACTGTAAATGCTACATAAGAAGGAAGGAGTCTCTCCTCGGGACACGGGACACGTTCGGGACACGTCAGTTTCTCCGAAGCTTATGTACAGAATGCAATCAGATACTTTAGCTGCCGAAAGACCGTGGATATGGGAATAATCAGACAACGAGGTAAGTGTACCCGATGATGTTTGCAGGAAAACATTGACTTTATAGACTTTAGGACATGTTTCAATACTAATTCAGCTTTCATGTAGCGATCATATTTCATTACAGCCGCTGCGGTCAGCAATAAACTTTAACCGGTGTGCGGGACCACGCGGGGCTTCTCACTGCAGCCTAGCCTATTTCTGTTAGGACGAAGACAGTGACTAAACCGGGACTAAAACGGGACTAAACCAAGACTAAACCGGGACTAAACGAGGACTAAAACAGGACTAAACCAGGACTAAAACAAGACTAAACCAAGACTAAACCAGGACTAAATCAGGACTAAACCAGGACTACAACAGGACTAACGGTGTGCGTGGGTGTCCAGAGAGAGAGAGTGTGTGTGTGTGTGTGTGTGTGCGCGTGTGTGTGTGTAGTGTCCTATACTATTTTGTATTGTATTAAATTGACAATACAGGTGATTTTTAACTTAACATATTAAGATTAAGATTAAGATTAAGATTAGGCTTAAGCCTTTATTGGTCTCACACACAATGACACACAGTGACACACGGGAGAAATTTGACTTCTGCATTTGACCCATCCTTTTCAGGAGCAGTGAGCAGCCATCTTTTTCGGCGCCCGGGGGGCAGTACAGTGAAGGGTCTTGCCCAAGGACCCACACTGGTTAGCTCATTGCCCGGGGGGGGATTTGAACCCACAACCCCCAGGGGGAAAGTCCATGACTTACCAGTTGAGCTAACCAGCCGGTTAGCCGGTTATCCTGTGTATTAGTGAATTATTGAATGATTATAAGGACTTTTTGTTATAAAAGCATTTCTATTTTAACAAAGTCCCTTCTAATTCTGACCTGTCCTGAAACACCACACCACAGTGATGTCAGTGATGGGGGAGGGCTTAGCTTAATGTCATGCAAATGAGTTCTGAAGGCCTGGACTACAGGATCTTTAATGCAGCATTTCTCAGCTCGTTGTTTTTAGACTGTGCTGCTTTCAAATGGGCACAAATTCTTCCATGGGCACAAATGCTGCTTTCAAATGGGCACAAATTCTTCAAATGGGCACAAATTCTTCCAAATTCTTCTTTCTCTTCTTCCAAAATCTGAGAACATCTGAGTGTTCTCAGATTTCCATGTGTAAGGCATTGTTGGCTGTTTTTATTATTATCACTTATTTTATCAGACTGTATAACTGCACTGTATAATCCAAACGTGCAATATCTTTTTTCAAAACTCTCCTAGTTACTGTTTTATTATTATTACTTATTTTATTATTACTTATTTTTCTTATTTTATTCCACTCTTGCCTCTTGCATGCACTTTTCTTTCTTGTTCAAACTGTCCCTACCTGGAGCTACTGTGGCAAGTAAATTTCTCCTGTGTGAGATCAATAAAGTCTTATCTTATCTTATCTTAAAAGCTTAGAATCTACACTTTCAGAATCTGTGAATAACAGAAAATGTCTCCGGGACAACTCCTGTCTGTGGCCGGGCACATATTTTACAATAGCATTACTTGGCAAAAGGAGAAATTCTTTTGCACTCTGACCAGAACTCTGACCAGAACTGAAGAAGCAGCTTGGTTGAGCTGCGAAACATATTTATTCAACCAAATAAACTTTTGTCCAGTTGACAAATTGAGTTTTTGCCATGGATTTGACAGGGATTCTATCTGGACGCCTGAGGGATTCTACACAAATAGCATTATTTGTTTTTCGGTTTAGACCAAAACAACCTTATGGGCAATAAAGATGTCCCAGTGCCATACCAGGTCTAAACTACCACAAATATATCCTCCTAAGACCCGGCCCATTCATTTGTGTCCTTTATAGTGGACATTGAGTTAAGTTTGGAGATACTCTAGTTTGTGGCTGTGCTATGACAAAAAAAAATAATAATAAAAAAATAAAAAATAAATAATAATAATAATAATAATAATAATAATAAATATTAATACATCAACATATAAAATAAATAAATAAAAATACATACAAAATAACAAATAATAGATAAAAAAACATAAATAAATACATAAATAAGTAAGTCAATAAATAAGAAATTAAAAGGGAATCTAAAAACTTTTTGAGGCGACTGTAGAAGCTTGTCAGATGTTGGTCATCAAAAAAAAAAAAAGTTTTTTGTTAAGTTGTTACCTTGACATGGATTTAACACTATTACAGTCCATTACAGAGGACATGTTACAGCATTATAAATAAAAATAAAATTAACAAAATGTAAATGCTAAGGTGTTCATTTACCTCCAAATAGAAAATTAAAATAATAATAATAATGATTTAGATACACTTTTTTTCTTTGGGTCCCAGGAGGATATGCCTGTAAATGCCCGAAATATAATACTGATGCCCATGTTGTCTGTCAAATGCTGCCAGCCACCCCACCCACTCCAGTGTAAACCCATACTCTCATCTGATTGGTCACATGCCCAGATTCTGAAAAAAAAAAAAAAACAGCAACAAACTTGATTGGCCAGTTGCAGAGCCAGGGAAACCAGCTGTTTCTTCAGACGCTGAAAAGACTGGCTGCATCCAAATCCTCAAAACTCTCATATCCTCAACTTCTTGATTCCTTCTCCTTTAGCTTTACCCACAGACGAAAACCCCATAGACAACAATGTATTTAAAGGAGAATTAACGGTTTTTGTTTTTTTTTTACAATCTGAGCCTTATTTCGGTAATAAAACAAGTTGTTTTACTCACCCATAGCACTTTGGTGTCATATGGAGCACTTCCAGAGATGTTTTAGATTTGTGATCTCCGTAATGTGAGTTCTCGGGGCAAATGTTTGCGGTCTCCAAATAACACAAACTTTAGCACTTTTCAAATCATAGAAGCTCAATGTCTTAGTCTACGCTTTCGTTTGAGTCAAAAGTGGCCTGTAATCCGAGATTTATCCATAGTTTCGAGTAGATGAGGAGGCCAGTGCGCATGTGCGGAGTCACATCTTATTTTGCTCTCAGCTCCCGGGACCCAAACATGAAACGCAAAGTTGTAAATTATGGATACATCTCGGGCCAGGCCACTTTTGACTCAAACGAAAGTGTAGACTAAGACATTGAGCTTCTATGATTTGAAAAGTGCTAAAGTTTGTGTTATTTGGAGACCGCTCAGGGCATATATTACCAGTGTTGGGCAAGTTACTCAAAAACTGTAATGCACTTCTTATTACTTGTTACTGTCATTTTAAAGTAATGCCTTACATTACAATATTACTCTAAATAAAAAGTAAGGCATTACACTACTTTTGCATTACTTTAGTTACTCTCACCAAAATGACTGGAAATAAGGATTTGGCATCTACATTGCAAATCTCTCATGTGTCATGACTTTCACCTGGGTTGTATCGTTCCCTGTCCCATCCCCTCCTTTCCTGACTAATTTGGTGGTGCTATGGCACCTCTGCAAGTGCTTCGTCAAATTGCTTGTACTGCATTTCGACGTGGAAAGAGGTTTGGGATTCACACACAGTGTGCATTTAACTAAAATGTTCTTGGAGTCCTTATTTTGAA
Organism: Paratrypauchen microcephalus; assembly: GCA_036785185.1. Lineage (NCBI taxonomy): Eukaryota > Metazoa > Chordata > Actinopteri > Gobiiformes > Gobiidae > Paratrypauchen > Paratrypauchen microcephalus. Next base: position 5,789,294 of record JAVJIX010000031.1, on the reverse strand, counting down.
GGAAGTGAAAGTAGTGGGCATATGCCCATCTTGAAAAGGAGCTAGCACTATCCGAGTCTTCTGGTTCTGTTATCCTTTGTCAGTCTGCCAGTTCGAGACGAAGTAAAAGGAAATGGAATGGTCTGCGCGGACTTTTATATCACTAGCTGATCTCGCGGAACTTTGCATGAAATGTAATGTTCTGCGTGGAGTTATCAGATTCAGTAGCTGATCTCGCGGTGATCCGCGAACTTTGTATGAAGAAAATGCAAAACCCACAAAAACAAAGCAGGCTAAAATGCATTGTAATGTGGGTTACTGGCATTGTAACGAGTAATATATTACAGATTTTCTTCCCTGTAATGTGTTACATTACTGCGTTACACCAAAAAGTAATGCATTACAGTAATTAATTACTTTTGTAACGAGTTACTCCCAACACTGTATATTACATGCTTGGGGCATATATTATAACCCCCGAGAACTCGTGTTACGGATATCGCTAATCTAAAACATCTCTGGAAGTGCTCCATATGACACCAAAGTGTTATGGGTAAAACAACTTGTTTTATTACCGAAATGATGCTCCGATTGTTTAAAAAAAACAAAAAAACAAACGTTAATTCTCCTTTAATGTGAGCGTAAACGTGGAGAAAAGGAAGCAGGCACTTTGCGAATTGGGATGCGCCCCGTTTCTTCACTGTGATTGGCTGTTCGTTTGAGGGTGTGTGTCTTTCATCACATCTTTCTAAACTTAAACTCTCAATTTCTACAGTCAAGCTTAAAATAATAGCTACATATCTGCATAAACAACAAGATTCCTAGTTTAAGGTCGTCTCTGTCGTGATGCCCGGTTTCCATAACAACCCCTCCCTTCCTTTCATCTGCCGACAGCCTCCACGTGACACAGGAGAGCCGAGTGAAGGATGCTCGCCGCTTTAAAAAGCCGTGTTTTTTTGCCCTATGGCGTCCACAGGTGAAGTCCAAGTCAGTCAATAAAGCCACATGGTCGTGAGCTTGCCTTTTGTGCGGGGAAACAGCGGGAATTCGACAAAACTGCGTCATATTTAGCGAAAATGCAGCGCAACATGCTTTCGTGTCCAAAAGAAATGCGCAATAAAATAAAATCATAGCACATAAATTCAGCTTACCTCATTTCGCAGTCTTCTTCTGGATAATAGACTCGTTGAATGCTCGTCCAGAAGTCCAAAAATGCCGCGGAAAGCTGGTTAAATAGTCCTAAAACTAGCGTGTCGTTGTGCAAGATTTGGAAGGTAGAAAAAGGGCGAAAGGGTGGGGAAATGCTACACGAATGGCCACAGTTTGCGGGGTAAAGAAAGCTGTACTCCGGTGTTTTGTCAAAGAGATTTGTTCGCAGCCATTTTCGATCCGAGCACCAGTGGGACCATCACGCCGACTGTCCGCGGGTGGAGAGGCCGGGCAGAGAGGCTGGCAGCGCGGCGTGAGGTTCCATCTTTTCCCCTGTTCCACCGCTGGGGGCTGGTCCGGGCTGGATGGAGGAGAGGCGCTGCTGCTGCTGCTGGAACACTTTTACCTGCACAATAGCGCCCCCACAGCTTCTGATGCACAGCTTTCATTTCTGCTGTGAGACACTTGGATTTATGGGTCATATTTCAGCAGTGTTGTATAAAGTACTGGAAAATCAAACTCAAGTAAAAGTATAGGTTCCCCTCCCAAAAATGACTTTGGTAAAAGTGGAAGTCACCGACTGAAATGTTACTTGAGTAAAAGTCTTAAAGTATCTGGAACTTCTTCTACTTAAGTATGACAAGTAATGTAAAAATAAATGTACTCAAGTAATGAAATTAAAAGTGCAAGTAAAAGTATCAAGCAAAGGCAGTCTGAATTTAATATTTGTTTTTTTTCATCACAGTGCTGAAAATAAGGCAAACATAACACCATTGAAGGAGTGTTTTGGAGGAAGAGGGTTTTTTGCAATTGGGCCCTTAATTCTACTGTAAAACACCATGTTGGGCTCACCCATGGTAGTTTTGTGTCATATGGAGCACTGTCGAAGATATTGGGTTTGGTGATATCCATGAAACGCCGTCCTATGAGCAAGTAAATGCAGGCACAAAATACGTTATCTGTAATTTAATAATTATGGTACGGTAGCATTAATGACGTGTAGTAAATGTTCTTGTTTTAAAACATCTGGGTTGTGTGGGGATGTTGATTGATTAAACTAGCTGCATGAAACCAACAGGTGTAGGCTGATTGTCATGCGCAAGTAGAGAACAAGCCCAGACACGTCCTGACTTCCTTCAGTCAGTAGAGGTTTTTTTGTAACGAGTAACTAAACGGCACATTGAAAATGTATCGGAGTAAAAGTATGCAATTAAATTCAGAAATGTAGTGAAGTAAAAGTAAAAGTTATCATTTTTTTAAAAACTCAAGTAAAGTACAAAGTCTCCCAAAATGTACTTAAAGGTCCAGTGTGTAGGATTCGTGGCGCATAGGTGGATAGTGGCTATGCACTTCCTGTTTTAGCTACGGCAAACCTCGAGGGTCACCCGGACGCACCGTAGCGGAGAGCTCGCGTACCCGCGCACGCTCCCGTGCGCGCACCCGCCGCGCACCCGGCCGACAACAACGGTATTAATAAAACGCGGTCTCCCGTTCAGTTTTTTTTTTTTCTTTTCGCATGAAAGCACACATTCCCGATCGTGAACCATGATAATCTACATATCAAATGAAACCTTACAGTCTCCTCTTTTTGACTATGTGTATCTTTTGACCGCTGTGTGTATCTATAGGCACAGCTGCAGTGCAGGTCTTCAGAGCAGACTGTATAGAACAGACTGTAGGCTGTAGGCCAGGACAATGTCTGGGCCGGACTTCTGACACTTCTGAGTAAAGAATGTCCAAATATACCACCTAAGCTAGTAAGTAAACACGTATACAGTGGGTACGGAAAGTATTCAGACCCTTTACATTTTATCACTCTTTGTTAAATTGCAGCCATTTGCTAAAATCATTTAAGTTCATTTTTTTCTCATTAATGTACACACAGCACCCCATATTGACAGAAAAACAGAATTGTTGACATTTTTGCAGATTTATTAAAAAAGAAAATATCACATGGTCTTAAGTATTCAGACCCTTTGCTGTGACACTCATATATTTAACTCAAGTGCTTTCCATTTGTTCTGATCCTCCTTGAGATGTTCTAATCTACAGCTTCACTGGAGTCCTGCTGTGTTTGACTAAACTGACTGGACTTGACTAGGAAAAGCCACACACCTGTCTATATAAGAGCTCACAGCTCACAGTGCAGGTCAGAGCAAATGAGAATCATGAGGTCAAAGCAACTACCTGAAGAGCTCAGAGATACAATTGCAGCAAGGCACAGATCTTTTTCACCATCTGCTACCACGAGCCTTGCCGAAGGCGAAGGCGGAGCCCAAATGTCCTTCTGCGGCTCTCGTATTCAAAATGGCTGCCTCTGCATGGGGAAGATCCCCCTTTTATGTGACTATATCTAAGTCCAAAAGAATACTTTGATTTCATGATGGAAGTGAAAAGGCTTGGAAAACAATGTATTTTTGAATGGGTATCTTCAATTTCAGTAATTAACGGGTAAAAATCTTACACACTGTCCCTTTAAGTACAGTAGTGAAGTATTATTACTTCGTTACTATACAACACAGTATTTCAGTTTTCATTTCAAACATGAAGGGTTTCTGTGTACAGCTGCACTCTACAAAGAGACTGAAGAGAGTCAACTTTTGTTTTTAATGACAGTGGAGTCCAAAACTAGAGAAAATTGTAAATAAACTCTGCAGAGGAGGAGTGACAGACAAATCAAACACCTTTTCATCAAAATAAAACAGAACACACAAGTTGAAGAAAGTAGTTTTATTTTTTTGATCCAAGCATTAAAAAAAATTAGAGTGGATTTGCATTTTAAAGGGATAGTGTGTTTTTTTATGTTAATCTGTATGGGTTTCCTTCTAAAAGTTACGTGTGTTGACACCGGTTTACCTCTGACAGTCTCAGCTGATCCCGGTTTGGCTCGCTTTCTGGAGCCCACGTAAGTAGGTCCGGTAACTTCCCTGGAACATGAAATAAAGTTTGTTTTTCTTCTCAAAACAAAACATTTGTCCGAAAGGTGATATATTTGCGTCCGAAACAGTTGTCCACGAAACATCCAGCAGCGTATTTCGCATTCACCTATTGTCTCTCTCCACTCGTATCACTACGCCCATGTTAACTCTATCAGCCTGTTCACCTTCAGCGGATGTCTACGCCGAAGTTTACAAGTGAACAGTAACTTTTAGAAGGAAACCCATACAGATTAACATTTAAAAAAAAAAAAAAAAAAACACTATCCCTTTAAGTCCTGTACCACACTTGGACCATTTTTTTCTTATACAAAACAATAATTTTTAAAGTAACAATAACCTAACTTTTGTGTACTCACTTTTTTGGAAATGTGGCTTTCTGATTTTATTGGATCTGTGTGGAAATAAACATTTTCAAATTGCTTGACTTTGACTTTGACTTTGAGAGCACATTTGACAAAAACATAAATCAAACTTGAGAGTTAGGATATCCCTGTACTTGGCCGCATTCATCTTTCCTTCGATTTCAACCAGTTGTCCTGTCCCTGCAGCTGAAGAACACCCCCACAGCATGATGCTGCCACCTAAAACACTGTATTGGACAGGTGATGAGCAGTGCCTGTTTTCTCCACACACACTTAGAATTAAGGCCATAAAGTTCTATCTTGGTCTTATCAGACCACAAAATCTTATTTTTCACCATCTTGGAGTCCTTCAGGTGTTTTTTTTAGCAAACTCCATGCAGGCTTTCATGTGTCTTGCACTGAGGAGAGGCCACTCTGCCATAAAGCCCAGACTGGTGGAGGGAGGGCTGCAGTGATGGTTGACTTTCTACAACTTTCTCCCATCTCCTTACCATATCTCTGGAGCTCAGCCACAGTGATTTTTGGGTTCTGCTTTACCTCTCTCACCAAGGCTCTTCTCCCCCGATTGCTCAGTTTGGCAGGATGGCCAGCTCCACAGAGGGTTCTGGTTGTCCCAGATGTCTTCCTTTTAAGAATTATGGAGGCCACTGTGTCCTAGGAACCTTAAGTGCAGCAGAAATTTTCTTGTAACCTTGGCCAGGTTACAAGATATAATTGTGCCAATTGTGCCTTGCTGCAATTGTATCTCTGAGCTCTTCAGGCAGTTGCTTTGACCTCATGATTCTCATTTGCTCTGACCTGCACTGTGAGCTGTAAGCGCTTATATAGACAAGTGTGTGGCTTTTCCTAGTCAAGTCCAGTCAGTTTAGTCAAACACAGCAGGACTCCAGTGAAGCTGTAGATTAGAACATCTCAAGGAGGATCAGAACAAATGGAAAGCACTTGAGTTAAATATATGAGTGTCACAGCAAAGGGTCTGAATACTTAAGACCATGTGATATTTTCTTTTTTAATAAATCTGCAAAAATGTCAACAATTCTGTTTTTCTGTCAATATGGGGTGCTGTGTGTACATTAATGAGAAAAAAATGAACTTAAATGATTTTAGCAAATGGCTGCAATTTAACAAAGAGTGAAAAAATGTAAAGGGTCTGAATACTTTCCGTACCCACTGTATACGTGTTTACTTACTAGCTTAGGTGGTATATTTGGACATTCTTTACTCAGAAGTGTCAGAAGTCCGGCCCAGACATTGTCCTGGCCTACAGCCTACAGTCTGTTCTATACAGTCTGCTCTGAAGACCTGCACTGCAGCTGTGCCTATAGATACACACAGAGAATACCTTAAAATAGCTCCAGTTTGAGACAGTTTGGGTGAGAGAGGAGGAGGAGAGAGAAGCCAGACCTGTTTGGATCTGCACACCTCTGTCAGTATGAGAGCTGCTGTCCTCAGGAGGAGGCATGTGGACTAACTCCCCTGGATCTTTCTGACAGTGCAGATTTGGATCTTCTTCCTCTATAACTTTGTCTTATGTCTATAACTTTGGTTGCAAACGATATCATAACGCTTGTGGAATCCTGCTGTGTTTCACTGAGATGTTGGTGTATTATTAATATTCTTATGACATGAGACAATTCACTTTTTTCACACTTTACGTTCATTTTGAATATGTCATTGCACACGTTTTATTACCTGCGTGAAGTTGGCCCCCCCATCAAACGCAAAAAGTTTCGTTTGTGCTGCTTTAGTTCTTGAGATATTAACAATTCTTTTATAGGTAAAATTGCGGTCAGCCAGCCCCCCACGAAGCTTAAAGGTCCCATGGCATGAAATTTTCACTTTCTGAGGTTTTTGAACATTAATGTGAGCTCCCCTACCCTGTTTAGCCCCCCCCCCCCCCATGGTTAAAACTGAGCATTTGCGATCCTTTTCTGCGTTACAAAAAATCGGAGCTCAAACGGGCGATTTTGAACAAGGCACCTTATTGACGTCAGATCGAAAAAAGAAATGCAAATGCAGTTCCACCCCCGTCTGTCTGTACTCAGCGTCTCTGTAAATCACACCCAGAGAGTTTGGACTGCGAATGCGCTAGGCAATGCGAAATACGTTTTTTTATTTGCCTGGAGGCACGTCCGAGTGTTTCTAGGCTCGGAAGTCCTTTATCTGAGCCTCTGGACCTTTGAACAGCAGTGGTTTAATTTTATTTTCTGTGGAAATGTGTTTATTTTTCAATGGAACGCTTCAAATCTCTCTCCCCCGTGCAAAAACAAGGAAATGGATCAGCTGCGGGCTGACAGCGGAGAGCGGAGCGTTTGGCCACGCCCCCACCCTCTACTATTGGCCAGCTCTTTTCTCCTCATTTGCATTCAAGCAACAACACCCATTATAGAGTGTTCAGAGTGAGAAAAATTACTCTTTCTCAGCTTATCTCTGTTTCTCATGCACTGAGTGTTGATTTTGAAGAAGGATTCATTTACAGTATTAGGGAACCATTAAGGAGCCATATAAAAGCATCAAGAAGTACCATGTCATGGGATCTTTAAAAATGCTCTAAAATGACCCAAAATGGTGTCAATTGTTTGTGCTTCATTTGTGCTGTTTTGTGCTGCAAAAAGTTTCGTTTGTGTTGCTTTAGTTTTTTTTATAGGTCAAATTGGGGTCAGCCAGCCCCCCCCCCCCTCCCCCAAAAACTAAAGCAGCACAAATGAAACTTTTTGCAGAACAAACGAAGCACAAACGATTGACATAGTTTTTGTGTAGGTGTGCGTTAGATGGGGGGCCAACTTCACGCAGTTCGTTTTATTAGGAAACATAGTGTCCTATCGAGCACAAATATAATAAACGTAAATGTAATACGACACACACTTTGTTGATGTCGTGACTGAAAAGTAAATTTGAAAAACTCACATCAAGAATAAAGTGTTCGTCAAGCAACAAAACAGCAATGATCCAATTCCCATAACCCCACACCAACAGCGTGGACATGGAAAAGCGGCTTTATTATTTATGAATTACATCAGATGTTTTGATAGAGACAGCGTGAAAAAAACACTGATTCATCAACTTCCTGAAATATGAAAATCCTTCTCTTTGAATTGAATATAATTTTGACTCTGAATCTATGTTTCATTTTGTCCTACTGTAAATTGATTTGGAAAATTTTACCAAATTTTGTTAAAACTGAAATGAATGGTAAAATATATAAACTAATTATAAACTCATATGTTGTCCCTCAGTTGGTTTATCCTGACATTTGTTCTTCTTGAATATGTATATGCTGTAGGCTACTGTATAAAAATATAGCCACTTAATAATAGATTTGTAGCTTTATATATTTACTCTTCTTATACAGTATGTTTTCCATCCATCCATCCATCCATCCATTTTCTTCCGCTTATCCGGGGCCGGGTCGCGGGGTCAACAGTCTAAGCAGGGACGCCCAGACCTCCTTCACCCCGGACACTTCCTCCAGCTCCTCCGGGGGGACCCCAAGGCGTTCCCAGGCCAGCCGGGAGACATAGTCCCTCCAGCGGGTCCTGGGTCTTCCCCGGGGCCTCCTCCCGGTGGGACATGCCCGGAACGCCTCCTGAGGGAGGCGACCAGGAGGCGTCCGGAACAGATGCCCGAGCCACCTCAGCTGGCTCCTCTCAACGTGGAGAAGCAGCGGCTCTACTCCGAGCTCCTCCCGTGTGACCGAGCTCCTCACCCTATCTCTAAGGGAGCGCCCAGCCACTCTGCGGAGGAAACTCATTTCGGCCGCTTGTATCCGCGATCTCGTCCTTTCGGTCATTACTCAGAGCTCATGACCACAGGTGAGGGTAGGAACGTAGATTGACGGGTAAATTGAGAGCTTCACCTTTTGGCTCAGCTCCCTCTTCACCACAACGGTCCGGTACAACGACCGCATCACTGCCGACGCTGCACCGATCCGCCTGTCAATCTCACGCTCCATCCTCCCCTCACTCGTGAACAAGACCCCGAGATACTTGAACTCCTCCACTTGAGGCAAGGACCCTCCACCCACCCAGAGAGGGCAAACCACCTTTTCCCGGTCAAGAATATGTTTTATTAGTATGTTTTATTACCTTTTTTTGTATCTTAAAGTGCCTGTGATAGGTTTGATTACTAATTTTACTAAAAAGCATTTAAGATCATTATACTGAAGATTTTGCTAAAACATCCTCCAAGAAAGAAAATACAAAACAGATTTAAACCACACATTTTCAGGAGCCTGTCGTTAGTACAAGTGTTCATGGTCCTGTTTAGGAGTTTGATTTTCAACAAAAATGGTGAGCGTGAGTAACTGAAAAGCTGTTGACTAATGACTTGTTTAACCGCACATATCATCCATCCAGCTAAATCAGTTCTTTATGGTGAGATTGAGATAAAACGAAGCACAGATTAAAGTCTAATAAAGCAGAGCAGATCTTAAAGGAGATTTAAAGGTCCCATGGCATGAAATTTTCACTTTCTGAGGTTTTTGAACGTTAATGTGAGCTCCCCTATTTTTCAATGGAACGCTTCTCATCTCGTCCTCCGCGCAAAAACGCGGAAATGGGTCAGAGCGGACAGCTGAGAGCTGAGAGTTTGGCCACGCCCCCACCCCTATAGGCCATCTCTTTTCTCCTCATTTGCATTCAAGCAATAACTCCCATAATGGAGTGTTCAGAGAGAGAAAAATTACTCTTTCTCATCTTATCTCTGTTTCTCATGCACTGAGTGTTGATTTTGAAGAAGGATTCATTTACAGTATTAGGGAACCATAAAGGAGCCATATAAAAGCATCAAGAAGTACCATGTCATGGGACCTTTAACGTTTTTTTACAATCTGAGCCTTATTTCGGTAATAAAACAAGTTGTTTTACTCACCCATAGCACTTTGGTGTCATATGGAGCACTTCCAGAGATGTTTTAGATTTGCGATAGCCGAAGCGTGAGTTCTTGGGGCATGTAATATATGCCCCGAGCGGTCTCCAAATAACACAAACTTTAGCACTTTTCAAATCATAGAAGCTCAATGTCTTAGTCTACACTTTCGATTGAGTCAAAAGTGGCCTGTAATCCGAGATTTAGCCATAGTTTCGAGTAGATGAGGCTCAGATTGTAAAAAAACGTTAATTCTCCTTTAAAGTTTGCATCACACCCCAGATAATGTTGATGACAGCTGCAAAGTATCAATAATTATTTCACATATTCAGTTATTTTTCTTGATTTCAGATTTTTATTTTTCTGATGGTCTTGTACTCTGAAATATCTCAATAGTGGAATAAATAAAAGTTCCTTAGAAATACCAGAACTAATCAGAGAAAACTTCATTCAGAAAAATCAGGCTGTTACTGTTACACTACATTTCGTCACCAGAGGGCGCACTTGCCTCTTTATGCAACTTGACAAAACTTGTGGGTCATGTTTCAGTTATGATTCCAAACAAATATGAGGGATTTCTGTGTACAGCTGCACTCTGCCAACAGGACAACGAGACTGAAGAGAATAAACGTTTATTTTTATGACGGTGGAGTCTAAAACTAGAGAAAATTGTAAATGAACTCTGTTGCGGAGGAGTGACAGACACATTAAACACTTTTTCACCCAAATAAAACAGCACACACAAGTCGATGAAAGACACACACACAAAAACTGAACAAGAAAAACAGGAAATACCACATCAGACATTTAAGCTCCATGACAACAAAATCCAAAATGCTGCTTAAATTACAATATCAATGGAAGTATGCAGTGTATTAACTATAACACAATAACACAGTTAGGCTACACCTTCACATTTAACTGCCATTCTATATGAGATTTACTATAATAAACACAATAACACCAAAACATAAACAGTAAACAGTAAAATTCACAGTAAACTGCCTCTTTAAAAGCATTCAATCAGACCACATCACATCAAATAAATAGGCTTACATGAAAACACATTTCATTTGCAGTGATACCAATACCAGACCCACTTTGCCAGCAAAGTGGAGGATCAGTCTGAGGGACGTTTCAAAATGGCATTCAACCGATGAGGCACAGCCACTGAAACATGTGCACTGATCTGTAATAAAATCTGCAGTATATTCTCTTAGATTTGATTTGCAAGATAATACACTGCATTTCATTGTAATTATTATTGAGATGTACGTATTTGAATAGTCATGACAAGATTCAGTGTCCAATCACTGTCCGGGCTGAGGGAAGTCTGGGCGTCCCTGTTTAGACTGTTGCCCCCTTGACCCGGCCCCGTATAAGCAGAAGAAAATGGATGGATGGGATAGAGATTCAATTAATTTAGTATTATGTAGTTTGGTGGTCTCAAAATGACCAATGGAGTTAAGAGGAATACACAAATCAAATATATCTTCAACTACTATACGTCCAATAACCAGTGTTGGGGAGTAAGTGAATACATGTACGTATTCTGTATTCTGGTGCATTGTGTTCTGGGCAACAGATCTGTTGGGACTGCTGCCCCCGCGACCCAGAAATGGAAAAGCGGAAGATGGAAGGATGAATGGATGTATTCTGGTACAGTTACTTCATTTTACATATTCAGAATGCAGTTACTTTTTTAAAAATCAAAGAATCTTACTAAAGGAAAAGTAACGTTTTTTTTACAATCTGAGCCTTCTTTCGGCAATAAAACAAGTAGTTTTACTCACCCATAGCACTTTGGTGTCAATTGGTAGTCTGGTTAACATCTGACCATATCACAAGTGAGATATGGGTCTGGAAACTCGCTTCGAAAAATCCCGTAGCGGAGGTGTGGTTAGCGATTGCCAACGGCCGTTTATTGGGCGTTATGAATGTCTATCATTGAGCGTATACGTAAGTCCATAGCCAATCATGTCAGTTGTCAGTTCAAACTACAAGCTTCCGTTTGTCATTTGGTACGCGTCACCGTCTTGCCACACCTCCCCCGCTCTCTGATTGGGGCCCTAAATCTGGGACTCTCGCTTGGACGAGTTTCCAGGCCGCCTTCCAGTTCAAAACGAATGGAAGCGGCCTGGGAATTCCCAGGCTAGTCAATTGGAGCAGTATCGCAGAACTTATGTTGTAGCCGTTCTGTTCTACTAATGATCCCGTATCCGTTAGCGTGAGTGCTCGGGGCACTGATTTGCGGTGTCCAAATAACACAAACTTTAGCACTTTTCAAATCACAGAAGATCGCTGTGTCAGGGTAGACTTTTAGTGGATTCCAAAACGGCCTGAAACCCGATATCCAGCTATAGTTTCATTTGATGACGTCATCAGAGAGGACAGTGCGCATGCGTGAACTCAGCTGTTTTGTAAACACAGCTAGTCCAAAAGAAGCTAACACCGCTCTGAACTTTACTTTTCTGTTGCGATATCGGGTTTCAGGCCGTTTTGGAATCCACTAAAAGTCTACCCTGACACAGCGATCTTCTGTGATTTGAAAAGTGCTAAAGTTTGTGTTATTTGGACACCGCAAATCAGTGCCCCGAGCACTCACGCTAACGGATACGGGATCATAGAAGAACAGAACGGCTCAACATAACTTCTTCAAAACTGCCCAAATTGACACCAAACTGCTATGGGTGAGGAAAACTACTTGTTTTATTGCCGAAAGAAGGCTCAGATTGTTTAAAAAAAAACGTTACTTTTCCTTTAAGTCAGTTCAAATCAAGATTCTGAGTTCAAGTGATTTAAACTCAAGTAGATTTTTTTGAAGTGCTTTTAAGTTTTTGTTTTACATACTTTGCTTTACTTATGCTTTACATACAGTATTATATCTCTCAGGATCTTAAAATAAGTCCAATATGAACGGCCTGATAAGCAACTTCATCTTGTTCATTTGAATCAAGATTCTGAATTCAAGTGATATTTGTATTTTTTCTTTTCTTTTTTTTTTAGGTTAAAGTTGGACAAGGCCAGAACATAGAAAAATCAAAGTGTTATATGCTATCTTCTCTGTTCTCGATATCAAATGACATATTAGCAAATTAATCTTGTTAAGTAAATTCCAATCAAGATTCTGAATTAAAGTCATTTTTGTAGTTTTTGCAGAACTTTTAAGTTTGATTTCCTCCAACAAGGTCACAACATAAAATAATTTCCATTTTCTTTAGATTTTATCCACTCTCTTTAGTGTCAGTAGCAGATCTGAAAATACTGACTGGGGGATTTGACAGGGCTCTGGTAGCTGCTGGTGTCTTGAGGTGCGGAGTTGTTAACACTAGTACAAGTCTTCTGCAGGTTTAAAGTGAACTTCTTCTCTGTTCTCACGCTGTGGTTGGTATTTCCTGTCCCGGTTTTGGCTTTGGGCAGATTTGGCGCGTTGTTGGATGCCGGGGGGTTTGTTTTGGTTGTTACCGTGGCAGCAGTTTTGGTGACTTCAGAACACCCAGTCCTTTTTGCGAGGGGGCTCAGATAGATCTGCATAGTCACTAAGTGAAGAGGTGGAAGGAGGACAGGACAGAGGAGACAGAGGGATGGAATGGAAGAGTGATAAAGAGATAAGATAAGATTTTGAACAAGAAAGATTTGATAATAGGAGAGGTACGGGAAGAGGAGAGGAACATATTTCATGGTGACATTGGGGGAAAATGAAAAAAAATGTACGTAAAATAACAAATCACAGGAGAATTCATAAAGAGCAGTTAAAGATCCCTATAGTAGTACATAAAACTTGAACTTTAAGCCTTGTTAGGATACTGTTACCTCATCTAAAACAGACCTGGAGTTGTGTTTTGTTTCCTTCACATGTTTGAGTAACCCTGGTTTATCAGTCTGTCTACATCTCCAAAGCTCAAAATGCTCTGTTCCATCTTGACATCACAAGATGTAGTGGTAGTTTTCAAGTTAACAGCTACTTTTTACCTTTAAGTTTTGTAAAGATGGACAATTCCAGGGCTGAAATTATCCAAATGATTCTAGTGAAGGTGTATGGAGCTTAAAGGAGAATTAACGTTTTTTTTTTTTTACAATCTGAGCCTTATTTTGGTAATAAAACAAGTTGTTTTACTCACCCATAGCACTTTGGTGTCATATGGAGCATTTCCAGAGATGTTTTAGATTTGCGATATCCGTAATGTGAGTTCTCAGGACACATGTTTGTGATCTCCAAATAACACAAACTTTAGCACTTTTCAAATCATAGAAGCTCGATGTCTTAGTCTACGCTTTCGTTTAAGTCAAAAGTGGCCTGTAATCTGAGATTTATCCATAGTTTCGAGTAGATGAGGACAGTGCACATGTGCGGAGTCACAGTTTATTTCACTCTCAGCTCTCGGGTCCCAAACATGAAACGCAAAGCTGTAAATTATGGATAAATCTCGGATTACAGGCCACTTTTGACTCAAACGAAAGTGTAGACTAAGACACTGAGCTTCTATGATTTGAAAAGTGCTAAAGTTTGTGTTATTTGGAGACCGCTCGGGGCATATATTATATCCCCCGAGAACTCACATTATGGAGATCACAAATCTAAAACATCTCTGGAAGTGCTCCATATGACACCAAAGTGCTATGGGTGAGTAAAACAACTTGTTTTATTACCGAAATAAGGCTCAGATTGTAAAAAACGTTAATTCTCCTTTAAAAACACAGGGCAGCACTTCCTGTATTACCACATGACATCACAAGGTGGTGTTTTCAGTTTGAGAGAAGAACTCAGCCTAAATCTGCAGGTTTGTGCGTTAAACATGTGTGAATGAAACAAAACACAACTCCAGGTCTGTTTGTGATGAGGAAACAACATTAGAACATAGATCAAGAAATAGCTTAATATGGGCCCTTTAAGGAAATGTTGATTTTAATTCATTGTATTTGGTCATATTTTCATTATATTAAAAATGATATTCATAATGATCTACATAAAGGGACAATATGCTACTCTCTTCAACTTTTTTGGTCTCCATGTATTGCAAATTTCTCTGACCTGGTCAACATTTTAAAAGGTATCTCGGGTTATTAATATTGTTTTCAGATTTATTATTTACTTACTAGTTCTGAGACTGCTTCATTCAAGTCTTGAGGTAGTTTATTTTAACTTGTCAAGTAAAATTATCTTGCTGCGCGGACAGATAATTTCACTACTTTCAAGTGTCAAGTGTTTATATCTTATTTATGTGTTTATATTTATGTATTTATTTATTTAATTTGCAGTGTGGAAATGTGATGGCATTGTGTGTATGGCATCAAACTTCAATCCTGTATAAGCAAGGTCACCCCTCCACGGATCTGACCTGTTACTTGGCCTGGTGATTATGTTTCCATGACAATAGACAGGGCTCTCAAGTCTCACGCATTGAGAGTGTGACACACGCAATTCACACATGGCATTTCTCACACTGATTTTTTATTTATTTTTTGTTTTGTTTTGGTGCCCAGAAAATCGGTCTGTGTGGCTCAGTTTATGCAGGCACCGTGCGTTTTCAGCCTGGTTTGGTCCTGATCTAGTCCTGGTTTAGTCCTTGTTTAGTCCTGGTTTAGTCTTGGTCTAGTCCTGGTTTAGTCTTGGTTTGGTTTAGTCCTGGTTCAGTCTTGGTTTAGTCCTGGTTTAGTCTTGGTCTAGTCCTGGTTTAGTCCTGGTTTGGTTTAGTCCTGGTTCAGTCTTGGTTTAGTCCTGGTTTAGTCTTAGTTTAGTCCTGGTTTAGTCTTGGTTTGGTTTAGTCCTGGTTCAGTCTTGGTTTAGTCCTGGTTTAGTCTTGGTTTAGTCCTGGTTTAGTCTTGGTTTGGTTTAGTCCTGGTTCAGTCTTGGTTTAGTCCTGGTTTAGTCCTGGTTTAGTCCTGATTCAGTCTTGGTTTAGTCCTGGTTTAGTCTTGGTTTAGTCCTGGTTTAGTCCTGGTTTAGTCCTGATTCAGTCTTGGTTTAGTCCTGGTTTAGTCTTGGTTTAGTCCTGGTTCAGTCTTGGTTTAGTCCTGGTTTAGTCTTGGTTTAGTCCTGGTTTAGTCCTGGTTTAGTCCTGGTTTAGTCCTGATTCAGTCTTGGTTTAGTCCTGGTTTAGTCTTGGTTTAGTCCTGGTTCAGTCTTGGTTTAGTCCTGGTTTAGTCTTGGTTTAGTCCTGGTTTAGTCTTGGTTTGGTTTAGTCCTGATTCAGTCTTGCTTTAGTCCTGGTTTAGTCTTGGTCTAGTCCTGGTTCAGTCTTGGTTTAGTCCTGGTTTAGTCTTGGTTTAGTCCTGGTTTAGTCTTGGTTTAGTCCTGGTTCAGTCTTGGTTTAGTCCTGGTTTAGTCTTGGTTTAGTCCTGGTTTAGTCTTGGTTTGGTTTAGTCCTGGTTCAGTCTTGGTTTAGTCCTGGTTTAGTCTTGGTTTAGTCCTGGTTCAGTCTTGGTTTAGTCCTGGTTTAGTCTTGGTTTAGTCCTGGTTTAGTCTTGGTTTGGTTTAGTCCTGATTCAGTCTTGCTTTAGTCCTGGTTTAGTCTTGGTCTAGTCCTGGTTCAGTCTTGGTTTAGTCCTGGTTTAGTCTTGGTTTAGTCCTGGTTTAGTCTTGGTTTAGTCCTGGTTCAGTCTTGGTTTAGTCCTGGTTCAGTCTTGGTTTAGTCCTGGTTTAGTCTTGGTTTAGTCCTGGTTCAGTCTTGGTTTAGTCCTGGTTCAGTCTTGGTTTAGTCCTGGTTTAGTCTTGGTTTAGTCCTGGTTCAGTCTTGGTTTAGTCCTGGTTCAGTCTTGGTTTAGTCCTGGTTTAGTCTTGGTTTAGTCCTGGTTCAGTCTTGGTTTAGTCCTGGTTTAGTCTTGGTTTAGTCCTGGTTCAGTCTTGGTTTAGTCCTGGTTCAGTCTTGGTTTAGTCCTGGTTTAGTCTTGGTTTAGTCCTGGTTCAGTCTTGGTTTAGTCCTGGTTCAGTCTTGGTTTAGTCCTGGTTTAGTCTTGGTTTAGTCCTGGTTCAGTCTTGGTTTAGTCCTGGTTCAGTCTTGGTTTAGTCCTGGCTTAGTCTTGGTTTAGTCCTGGTTCAGTCTTGGTTTAGTCCTGGTTCAGTCTTGGTTTAGTCCTGGTTTAGTCTTGGTTTAGTCCTGGTTCAGTCTTGGTTTAGTCCTGGTTCAGTCTTGGTTTAGTCCTGGTTCAGTCTTGGTTTAGTCCTGGCTTAGTCTTGGTATTCTATGTAGATGAATGTTTGTAATCAATAGGTATCCGATATTTGGCCTACAGCTGTAGCCAATAACGGATATTTCCTGTTTAAATTGACACATTTATTAAAGTTCCTCATGGACTTTTCACATATGTAAAAATAATAGAATGTTTTATTTGTTTAAAGGCACTCAGAGCACAACGGAAAAAATTGTTCACTCGTACCCCCCGCTCCTCGGAAATTACGCAGTCTCACGCACGACCCCGCTCGAAACTTGAGAGCCCTGCAATAGATATGTTTATACTGTGGAACATTCCAGGCAAATCCATGGAGACAAGAAGGTGGTGGAAAACAAAAACAAGTAATTTAAAGTCATATTTCTATTAGTCTGTTACTATAATACTGCTATAATACTTAATTAAATTGAAATTGCATTTTTAAAATATAAATGTGTTTGATAATATCTTGTGTTACAGTAAGCAAACCTTTCCTCTTCCTACATCCTCCTGAGACCCGGCCCATTATTTTGTGTCCTTTATAGTGAACATTGCGTTAACCAGTTGATCTTTTAAGTGTTTTGAGATACACTCTAGTTTGTGGCTGCGCTATGATAAATAAATACATAAATAAATAAACCAGGTCTCAACTAGGACTAAACCAGGACTAAATCAGGAATAAACCGAGAAAAAACAGGACTAAACCAAGAGCAAATCAGGAATAAACCAGGTCTAAACCAGGTCTAAACCAGGTCTAAACCAGGTCTAAACCAGATCAATACATAAATAATAATATAATAAATAAATAAGAAATTAAAAGGTCTAAAAACTTTTTGAGACCACTGTAGAAGCTTGTCAGAGATATTGGTCATCAAAAAAAATGTTTTTGTTAGGTTGTTAACGTCATATGGATTTAACACTATTAGAGTCCATTACAGAGGACACGTTACAACATTATGAATACAAATAAAATTAACAAAATGTAAATGATAAGGTGTTCATTTACCTCCAAATAGAAAAAAACAAAAAAACAAACTGAAATACAGTAGTACCTCACCTTACGAAATTAATTTGTTCCAGAAGTGGTTTCGTAACGTGAAAAATTCGTAAGTTGAGTAGCTATTTCAATGGAAAAAGCCTGATTCGTTCCAAGGCCCCGATCCAAGTTTTTTTTTTTTATATAGTGTAACTTTTTTTTATAGTGTAACACTGTGTTCTGTGTTTCTCACATTTGTCTCTCGTTTAAACACTCAAACTTTCATAGATTTTCAACAAAATGTATTAACAGTGAAGTGTGGGGGGAAGGGGGAGGGGGAGAAGACTGCGCTCTGACACGTGTGATAGCGCAGCATGACCCGGCGCGGGGCTGACAGCAGGTCTAGACCAAGGTCTAAACCTGGACTGGACCAGGACTAAACCTGGACTAAACCAGGACTAAACCAGGACTAAACCAGGACTAAACCTGGACTAAACCTGGACTAAACCAGGACTAAACCAGGACTAGACCAGGTGGATTAAAGCAGCGAGGAGGGAACTGCACGCAGTCTGAGCGCATGAACACATGAACGAGACCCATGCAAGAGCCGCGGGCTCCTCCTGGTTTAGTCCAGGTTTAGTCCTGGTTTAGTCCAGACCACTGCGGCTCCTCTAGACCTCCTCTAGACCCGGTCAGGTCTAGAGGAGGTCTAGACCACCGCGGCTCTTGCATGGGTCTCGTTCATGCGTTCATTCGCTCAGACTGCGTGCAGTCCCCTCCTCGAGTTTTAATCCACCTGGTCTAGTCCTGGTTTAGTCCTGGTTTAGTCCTGGTTTAGTCCTGGTCCAGTCCAGGTTTAAACCTTGGTCTAGACCTGCTGTCAGCTCCGCGCCGGGTCATGTGCGCTATCACACACGTGTCAGAGCGCAGTCTTCTCCCCCCTCCCCCTTCCCCCCACACTTCACTATTAATAATTTTGTTGAAAATCTATGAAAGTTTGAGTGCTTAAACGAGAGACAAATGTGAGAAAAGTTTAAATCCAGTCTGAGAAAAGCGTATAATGTGTGTGGCTGAGCGCGCATTATTTGAATTTTTGAGATTTCGCGTTTCGTAACTTGAATTTTCTTTCGTATCTAGAGACCAAAATTTACCGTGAAGGCGTTTCGTAACTTGAAATTTTCGTTTGTTGGGTCATTCGTAAGGTGAGGTACCACTGTACACTTTTTTCTTCGGGTCCCAGGAGGATATAATGTGCATTTATATTACTACTGTACTTGAAACCATAAAAAACAAAAACAAAACATAATAACATAACATTCTACGATCAGTCAGAAATAGTATCTTCAAATATTTTTTTCTCATAGCTACTACTACTACTACTAATACTTTTTTTGCAGTACTTTCACAATAAGATCCATTCGTACCTTTGCAGTGTGTGACGCGTCTGGTCCCTGAAACAGATAAGGACATAAACAGCGGGAGACACACCGTTATTTCAGAGCTCCATCTCTTCTTATCTGTGCGCTCAGTTTGACGGATACAGAGAGAGGCCAGAGCTCACAAATCTTAGTCGATCAATAAAAAGAGAGACGGAGGGTCTTACCGAGAGTTACCGCAGCCTCTTTGGGTTTAGTGCTGCTTGAACAAAAACACAGAGGAGAGGGAGAAGAAGAAGAAGGAGAAGAAGAAGACAATGATGAGTGACACAGGCGTTAAGTCATACAGTGCAAAAATACATCGAGTTGAAATGACTATTTTTATTTAGAAAACAATCTATCTCAGTGAATCTCTCTCTTCATTGTGGTTTCATCTGCTGTTTTTCTTCTTTTTTGTGAGTTTTTCCTTTGCTAAGGCAGATCTGAAAGACAGGGGGCACTCTATGGCACTCTATCTGTCATTGTTTTAAGGGTTCATATTATGCTATTTTCTGATCTGCGTCTTAATGCTGTTTCCTCTTCACAAACATACCTGGAGTTGTGTTTTGTTTCATTCACACATGTTTAACACACAAACCTGCAGATTTAGGCTGAGTTCTTCTCTCAAACTGAAAACACTGTTCCACTTTGTGATGTCATGTGATAATACAGTACAGGAAGTGCTCCAATGTCTTCACTAGAACCATGTGGATCATTTCAGCCCTGGAATTGCCAATCTCTACAGAACAAAAGGTAAAATCTATAGCTTCATGACATCACAAGGTGGAACAGAGCATTTTGAGCTTTGGAGATGTAGACAGACTAATGATTCAAAAAAAATACTCAAACTTATTTATTTATATTTATATTTTTGCCAAGGAAACAACATTATAACATAGATCACTAAACATACATAATATGAACCCATTTTTTCCCATTTTCTTCCACTTTCAGTATCATATTTGATACTGTATTTTGTATTTGACTACTACTTTTCTATTTAAATTTGATTGTACAGATATATTTATTACCATTACCTTATGTATATAATTGTGTCTCGTCTGACACACGTCTGTTGCTCTTTGGTTGCTATTCCATCTATTTTTCTTCTTGTTCCTGTTGTTCTTGTTTACCCTTTGTTTTATATTGTATATTATATTTGATGAGTGAGCTACTGTACCCAAAACAATTTCCCTTGTGGATCAATAAACTTTGTCTAAGTCTAAGTCTCAGTATTTTCGAGTCGCGGGTCCAGGTCCAGGTCCACTGCCCAGATCACACCGGCCCTCATGGATCCTCCTGCGGGTGGTGGGACCACGGGAGGATGGCCCCACGTCGATTGATGCAACCGGTCTTGATGTACTTTGCATCATGGGGGCTCTTCCAGTGTGCACGGACACTGGGGGCGAGGTGGGGTTAAGTGCTCAAGGACACAACGGCAGCACTCATCTGTGGGAGCTTGGGAGCTGGATCGCACCGCCAACCCACCCGCGGGTCAGTGGATCCGACCGCTCGACCCTTTAACACTAATTACAGATATATTAACCATAAATCAGGTCAACAAATCTGCTTTTTGAATTAAACCCACATTAATTATTCAATATGGGCAGTTGTGTTGTGTATGTTTTAGCCTGATATCCCAGTGTGATTTTTATTAAGATTTTTTAATTGATTTTCTACAAATACATTTTAAGTTTGAAATACACAGAGTTATTGTCACCTCTCCTGGTCTGTCTTCTTGGAGGCAGATGCAGTGGAGGAGGAAGAGGAGGTCCGTGTTTTGGTTTTAGAAGGACTGTCCTTCACACTGCCTGGAGAACTCTTCACACTACTGCAACAAGGTACAAGAGAGAGGTTCATGAAGTGGGACATACAGTAGATTCACACATATTAACATATTAAAGGTCCTATATCCTCCTGAGACCCGGCCCGTTCATTTGTGTCAAGTTAAACAGTTCATTTGTATCAAGTTAAACAGTCTGTGTTTTAAGTGTTTTGAGATAGACTCTAGTTTGTGGCTGCACTAGGATTATATATATATATATATATATATATATATATATATATATATATATATATATATATATATATATATATATATATATATATATATATATAATACATAAATGAAAATAAATACAGCTTTAAGACATGTTAGAATCATTTCAGGAGCAGTGGGCAGCACTTGGGGCACCTGGGGACCCATCTCCATGATCTTATTGCTAGGCTTGGCCAGGACTATTTGAGCTGGAGGATATGGCCCTTTACGCAAAGGGCTGTAGAGATTTAATGCCATCTGACAAAGCAACAATATCTCCATGGAAACAAGATATCAATACTATGACTTTAAGTATCTGTCAATATCCAATATTGACCAGTACCTCTCAAAACACAGTTAAAGGGATAGTGCGTTTTTTTTTTTTTTTTATGTTAATCTGTATGGGTTTCCTTCTAAAAGTTACGTGTGTTGACACCGGTTTACCTCTGACACTCTCAGCTGATCCCGGTTCGGCTCGCTTTGTGGAGCCCACGTAAGTAGGTCCGGTAACTTCCCTGGAACATGAAATAAAGCTTGTTTTTCTTCTCAAAACAAAACATTTGTTAGAAAGGTGATATATTTACGTATCACTTGTATCACTACGGCCATGTTAACTCTATCACCTTCAGCGGATGTCTACGCCGAAGTTTACAAGTGAACAGGCTGATAGAGTTAACATTGGCGTAGTGATACGAGTGGAGAGAGACAATACGCGAATGCGAAATTCGCTGCTGGATGTTTCGTGGACAACTGTTTGGGACGCAAATATATCACCTTTCTAACAAATGTTTTGTTTTGAGAAGAAAAACAAACTTTATTTCATGTTCCAGGGAAGTTACCGGACCTACTTACATGGGCTCCAGAAAGCGAGCCGAACCGGGATCAGCTGACACTGTCAGAGGTAAACCGGTGTCAACACACGTAACTTTTAGAAGGAAATCCATACAGATTAACATAAAAAAAACCCGCACTATCCCTTTAACGACTACAAAATGTATCCAATTGTGTTATGTATTGAGCAGCTTTGTATGAATAGAAGTTCAAGCATCATGGGACATCCTGGGTTTATTGTATCTGTCAGTAAATCGTTCTATTAATCTGATATCTGATTCAGCTACTGTTCCTGGATCTGTGCAGATATTTGATACCAGCATTGGTATTGGTGCATCTGTAAAAAGAGCATTATTAAGTTGTTTAAAGGTCCCATGGCATGAAATTTTCACTTTCTGAGGTTTTTGAACGTTAATGTGAGCTCCCCTACCCTGTTTAGCCCCCCCCCCCAATGGCTAAAAGTTGCGAAATGTCTAAACTGAGCATTTGCGATCCTTTTCTGCGTTTGAAAAAAACACAACCCAAACGGGCGATTCTGAACAAGGCAACTATGTTACATCACATCGAAAAAAGAAATGCAAATGCAGTTTCACCCCCGTCTGGATGTCCACCCCCTGTCTCTGGAAATCACGCCCAGAGAGTTTGGACCGCGAAGGAGCTACGCAATGCGAAATGCATTTTTTTTATTTGCCTGGAGGCACGTGCGAGTGTTTCTAGGCTCGGAAGTCCTTTACCCAACCCTCTGAACCTCTGAAACAGCAGTGGTATAATTTTATTTTCTGTGAAAGTGTTTTTTTCATTGAAATTCCTCTCCTTTCTTCCTCCGTGCTTAAAACGCGGAAGTGGGAGACAGCACACAGCGCACCTAACCAGCGGCGCATTTGCCCCACCCCCCACCCGCTCCTTTAACCTATCTGTGTCCTTCTCATTTGCATTCAAGCAACAAGGCCCAGAACGAGTTGTTCAGAGAGAGACTTTCTGACCCTGACTGTGTACATGTGTCTTTCTCATGCACTGAGTGTTGATTTTGAAGAAGGATTCATTTACAGTATTAGGGAACCATTAAGGAGCCATATAAAAGCATCAAGAAGTACCATGTCATGGGACCTTTAAGGCTCTAAAAGTGATTGGTTCATTGTATTATTTTATGTGTGTGTGGATTGTGTGAGAGCAGAACGACTGGAGCCATGGGCCATTAGATAAATACAGAAGTCCATTCACACTCATATTAAACTGACAGGATTATAGAGAGGGAAGAGAGAGGGAGAAGGGGAATGAGAGACGGAGGGAGGGGTAAGAGAAAGAGGGAGTGAGAGAGAAAGAGTTAATGCGGGTGAGTGGGGGTGAGAAAGAGAGAGAAGGGAAGTGAAGTGGGGAAGGATCTATTTCTTTAAATGTAGAGGGCAGAGAGGGAGATGGAGAGAGAGAGGTGGCAGAGAGAGAGAGAGAAAGAGAGAGAGAGAGAAAGAGAGAAAGGCATTGATTTAAATGTAGAAGATAGGGCAGAGAGAGATGAAGAGACAGAGGGGAGACAGAGAGAGAAGGTGAGAGAGAGAAAGGACTGCACTGGTTTAAATGGAGGAGAGAGATGGAGCAGAGAGAGGGAGAGGTGGAGGGGGTACGGAAAGGGCAATGGGGGAGAGAGGGGGACTGCTGTGCTTTAAATGGAGGAGAGAGGGAGAAAAGATGGAGATAGTGGCAAAGAGAGAGAGAGAACAGAGATGGGGAAAGGAAGGGAACAAATGAGAAAGAGAGGGGGAGGGGGAACGAGAGAGAGAGAGAGAGAGAGAGAGAGAGACAAAGAGAGAGGAGAAAGGAGATTGGGAGAGAGAGAATGAGGGATAGAGAGACAAAGAGGGTTTAGCAGAGAGAAATAAGAAGGGAAGGGAGAGAGGAGAGAGGAAGTAGAGAGACAGAGGAAAAAAAGAGAGAATAATTACAAAACATCTGCGGAGGGGAGAGGATGGGGGGATTTTTTAATTTCCCATCAGGTTTTAATATCAACACAATGAGATTCAAAGCCATCCAGAAGACACGCTGTAAGAGGATTATCTGATGGAGCTCCCTGCTTTAAAAATACTATTATTACAGTAATTAAAATGGGACTCATACACACTGTACTGTACATCTACTACACTGTTTAGTTGGCTCAGTTTTTATTTTTTGTTTTTATTTATTTGATTATTTTTTTCAAGTCTTTATTTATTTATTTTTAATTCACGTAGTTATTTATTTTTCTGTATTTATTTTTTGATTTATTTATTTTTATTTGATTATTTTTTCAGGTCTTTATTTATTTATTTTTAATTCACGTAGTTATTTATTTTTCTGTATTTATTTTTGGATTTATTTATTTGTATTTGATTATTTTTTCAGGTCTTTATTTATTTATTTTTAATTCACGTAGTTATTTATTTTTCTGTATTTATTTTTGGATTTACTTATTTTTATTTGATTATTTTTTTCAGGTTTTTATTTATTTATTTTTAATTCACGTAGTTATTTATTTTTCTGTATTTATTTTTGGATTTATTTATTTTTATTTGATTATTTTTTCAAGTTTTTATTTATTTATTTTTAATTCACGTAGTTATTTATTTTTCTGTATTTATTTTGGGATTTATTTATTTTTATTTGATTATTTTTTCAGGTCTTTATTTATTTATTTTTAATTCACATATTTATTTTTCTGTATTTATTTTTGGATTTATTTATTTTTATTTGATTATTTTTTCAGGTCTTTATTTATTTATTTTTAATTCACGTAGTTATTTATTTTTCTGTATTTATTTTTGTATTTACTTATTTTTATTTGATTATTTTTTTCAGGTCTTTATTTATTTATTTTTAATTCACGTAGTTATTTATTTTTCTGTATTTATTTTTGGATTTACTTATTTTTATTTGATTATTTTTTCAGGTCTTTATTTATTTATTTTTAATTAACGTAGTTATTTATTTTTCTGTATTTATTTTTTTATTTATTTTATTGATGTTTTCTAAGCAGGAAAGTGGCACGTTCACAGGGCTCTCTGACCTGGAGGACGGCGTGGGGCTGTAGGTCCTGCCTCCGCCGCTAGAGGGCACCGTGCAGCTCTTCTTGAGGGCGACGGGTCTGGGGGGAAGCGCCAGAGACACGGGCCTGGCTGAGGAGACCAAAGACACGAGATGTTTTATTTAAATGTGTTTATAAAAAAAATACTGGAGAAGAATTGTAGGCTGATTATGAAACAACAGTGATTTCCACATATTTTAGATTAAACTAATTTACTGTAGCTCAGAAGGTCAGACCAATGATTTTAGATTAGATTAAGATTAGATTAAGCCTTTATTGGTCTCACACACAATGACACACAATGACACACAGGAGAAATTTGACTTCTGCATTTGACCCATCCTTTTCAGGAGCAGTGAGCAGCCATCTTTTTCGGCGCTCGGGGGGCAGTACCATGAAGGGTCTTGCCCAAGGACCCACACTGGCTTGCTCATTGCCGGGAAGGGGGAAATTTGTAATTTTGTGTAGGCGACCATGTATAACTCTATCCTCAAACCTACATCAAAACAAAGAAAACAATAGGGCTAACCAGGTCAGCTCCAGAGGTATGAAAACACCCATTATGGCCCTGAATGGTTCTGCTAACAAGACTCCACACTCCACTCCCACTGCAGGTCTAATAGGCCCACCCAACTAACAGAAACTGTAATAGCTGGGGTACTTTCAAAGTGATTTCATTGCAGTTAGCTCCTCCCTTCAGGCAGATATAGGCAGTGTCCACCAGCGTCTGACCAGAAGCAGCTCGGATGAGCTGCGAAACGTATTTGACCAAACAAACTTTTGTCCAGTTGACAAATTAAATTTCTCATTTTACCATGGATTCTACCTGGACAACTGAGGGATTCTACACACATCTTAAAGGAAAAGTAACAGGTTTTTTTTTTACAATCTGAGCCTTGTTTCGGCAATAAAACAAGTAGTTTTACTCACCCATAGCACTTTGGTGTCAATTTGAGCAGTTTCGTAGAAGTTATGTTGTAACGTATCCGTTAACTTGAGTTCTCGGGGCATTACTTTGCGGTCTCCAAATAACACAAACTTTAGCACTTTTCAAATCTTAGAAGCCCGATATCTTAATCTACGATTTTGTTTGAAGCAAAAGTGGCCTGTAATCCGAGATTTAGCCATAGTTTCGAGTAGATGAGGACGCCAGTGCGCATGTGTGGACTGTGCTCTCAGCTCCCGGGACCCAAACATGAAACGCAAAGCTGTAAACTATGGATACATCTCGGATTACAGGCCACTTTTGCTTCAAACGCAATTGTAGACTAAGATATCTGGCTTCTATGATTTGAAAAGTGCTAAAGTTTGTGTTATTTGGAGCCCGCACGGTGCATATTACATGCTCAGGGAATATATTATATGCCCCGAGCTATGGCTAGAAGTTGCGCTAGGCTAACGCAAATCTAAAACATCTCTGGAAGTGCTCCATATGACACCAAAGTGCTATGGGTGAGTAAAACAACTTGTTTTATTCCCGAAATAAGGCTCAGATTGTAAGTGACCTATATTTACGCAATCTTTTTTTTTTTCTAAATTTACTTTTAACCAAACCTTTTAACCTTCTTTAAAACATTGGATATCTGGAGGTGCAACAGGCTAGTTCAAAAAGAATAACTAAGGTATAATAGTGGATAAAGCCTAAAAGGTCCTATCCATGGGTTCAGAATGATGAGAAATCAGGGTGATTGCCATAGCGATTAACAATTTAAAACAAATTATTACATATTTTAAATGGGGATTGCTCAAGATGTTGCAGGATGCTGAAAATGTGACCAGGCCTTGTTCAAGTTTTTTGGTCAAAATTGGGGAGCTGAGGCATCACTGTACTCTGTGACACTCCTTACACATAAAGAACAAATCACTGTGTCCTCATGTAACAGAGCCAAAACAGAGCTAAAAGTTAAAGGTGCATTGTGTAACTTTTCTGGTGGAGGGTCCGCCATGTTTTTCTCCACAGAGATTTTATTGCTTTGTCTGGAATGTTTCACAGTATGGTATTAAACCATTTTGTCTTCATGGAGACCAAACAGACCTAGTTACAGGTCAGATCTGTGGAGAGGTGACCCCACAGTCAGAATGCCTGTTTTTCTAGGTATTTTTGAGTAGCTGTAATTGAATTAATGTAAGGTAGAGCTGGCAAAAGGAGAAATTCAATTTGTCAACTGGACAAAGTTTATTTGGTCGAATACGTTTTGCAGCTCATTCAAGCTACTTCTTCAGTTCTGGCTAGAGTGCTGGTAAGGTAGAGCTGTTTAATGTCATGCTGTGGAACATTTCAAGTACAGCAATGACATATCCATGGAAACAAGCAGGTGATGGACCCCCAACCAAAAAGTTAAATAGTTAAAGGAAAATTAACGTTTTTTTACAATCTGAGCCTTCTTTCGGCAATAAAACAAGTAGTTTTACTCACCCATAGCAGTTTGGTGTCAATTGGAGCAGTATCGCAGAACTTATGTTGAGCCGTTCTGTTCTACTAATGATCCCGTATCCGTTAGCGTGAGTGCTCGGGGCACTGATTTGCGGTGTCCAAATAACACAAACTTTAGCACTTTTCAAATCACAGAAGATCGCTGTGTCAGCGTAGACTTTTAGTAGATTCCAAAACTGCCTGAAACCCGATATCGCAACAGAAAAGTAAAGTTCAGAGCGGTGTTAGCTTCTTTCGGACTAGCGGTGTTTACAAAACAGCTGAGTTCACGCATGCGCACTGTCCTCTCTGATGACGTCATCAAATGAAACTATAGCTGGATATCGGGTTTCAGGCCGTTTTGGAATCCACTAAAAGTCTACCCTGACACAGCGATCTTCTGTGATTTGAAAAGTGCTAAAGTTTGTGTTATTTGGACACCGCAAAGTAATGCCCCAAGCACTCATGCTAACGGATACGGGATCATTAGTAGAACAGAACGGCTCAACATAACTTCTACGATACTGCTCTAATTGACACCAAACTGCTATGGGTGAGTAAAACTACTTGTTTTATTGCCGAAAGAAGGCTCAGATTGTAAAAAAAACGTTAATTTTCCTTTAAACAGTTTAAACACTGTAAATCTGAAACTTTTCCTTACCTGCTTTGCCTCCTGCCCTCCTCCCCGCTGCCGCAGAGGCCTGGTGCTCCTCACTGAGGTTCAGTCTCTTCAAAACATCGGCCAGAGCCATCTTCAGCAGCTGGATCTCGTCCTCCTGCATCTGCATCCTTTGCTCCAGATATGTGAGTCTGTCTGCCACGTCCAGACCAGAGGCTGCAGAGCTGCGGTCATCTGCAAACATAAGAACATGGGGTCAAAGGTTTGAATCTGATGACCAAGAAAATCTAAGGACAATCATTTTATAATAATAAAATAATAATAATGCATTGGATTTATATAGCACCTTTGAAGACACCCAAAATCTGTTTTGAGACAGACTGACGGAAGTGAGGCTGCTAATCTGCACCATTGGCCCCTCCAAATCAAATCAAGTTTATTTATAAAGTACATTTAAAACGGCCTAATCTTACCAAAGTGCTGAACAGCAACAATAATAAAACAATAGTACAGCAACCACTCTCACCACATTCATACTGAGGGTGTCTTGCCCAAGGATATGATAATTAATCCTTTGACCTTCCGATTGGGGGGCACTGCTATAACCACTAAGCCACTGTCACCCAGAACAAACAAAACAGAACAAAGAAAGAAAAGACTCTAAATTTCACACCAGGACATTTTTTACACTTTAAATCAGGAGTTAATACACATCCCAAACTGAAATATATTTTGTATAAAGCTTGTCTGCAAAGAAACATCTGATTAAATTGTTCATCCATCTGTTTTCTTCTGCTTTACCCAGAGCCTGGAGGGGAGACAGCAGTCTGAGCAGGGACTTCCAGACTTCCCTTACACCAGACATTTCCTCCAGCTCTTCCAAAGGATCCTGAGGCATTCCCAGGCCAGCCCAGAGACACAGTCCCTCCCCTGGGGTCTAATTCTGGTGGGACAAGCCCAGGCAGACGTCCAGATTAAACTGTCACCTATTATTATTATTTTTCGGTAAAAGTGATGCTCCAAGCTCTATTTTACACCTGCTTTAGATTATAATACAAACTCTCCTAGAGCTGACATAGCTGGAAATACACCACCTAATTTAAACATTGGCAAGGTGGCTGTTTTGTCTTGCCCAATGACGCAACAATATGCTACACTGGATATGTTGTCAAAATATAGATCTTCAATTTTAGATGCCACTGTAATGGTTCACATGGTTCACATTTTTATACAGTGGTCCCTCGCTCTATCGCAGTTCACTGTTCACGGCCTCGCTGTTTCGCAGATTTTTTATTTTTATTTTTTTTTAATAGTGTAACATTGTGTTCTGCGTCCTGATTGGCTAAAAGACTGTAGACCTTTGCCGATTGATAGATGGGGGACGCGGGGGGGACCGGGACCAGACTGGAACTAGACCGGGACTTGACCAGGACTAGACCAGGACTAAACGTGAACAAAACCAGGTCTAGACCAGAACTAAACCAGGTCTAGACCAGGTCTAGACCAGGTCTAAACCAGGTCTAAACCTGGACTGGACCTGGACTAAACCAGGACTGGACCAGGTTTAGACCTGGACTAAACCGGTACTAGACCAGGTCTAAACCAAGATTAAACCACCATGTGTCGCTCTTTGCTGGTTTCGTGCGGCTTTGTTTGTGGCTCGGGCTGAGAGGACGTGGTCCGGGCGCCGCGGTTCGATCTCGTGCTCGCAGCCCCGGTGTACGCGCGGCCTCGCGCCGGTCGTGCTGCTCTGTCACGGATTTGACCACGATGAGGGGTGCACGTGTCGCGCACTTCTCCAAGGGGTTGGTGCGCGTCGCGTCCTGGGACGTGGCAGTGCCGTTGGATGAACGCGGTGCTTCCTGCGGATCCAGTGACTCATGTCTCCGCGCTCCTCGCACGTCCAGCAGGGCTCCCGGGGCCGTATCCGCCCCCACGCTTCACTATTAATACATTTTGTTGAAAATTTATGAAAGTTTGAGTGTTTAAATGAGAGATAAATGTGAGAAAAGGTTAATTCCAGTCTGAGAAAAGTGTATAATGTGTGTGGTGAGGCATTTACAGCCTTAAAACATGTAGAATAATTGTAAAATATAAAGTTGTCCTACTTCGCGGATTTCTCTTATTGCGGGTTATTTCTGGAACCTAACCCCCGCGATAAACGAGGGATTACTGTATAGCGCTTTTCCACTTTCAAGGCACTCATTACACCAGGGGCAAGGAGGGTTGAGTGTTTTGCCCAAGGACACAACAACAGCATTCATCTGTGGGATCTGGAATCGCTCCTCCAACCTGTGGGCCAGCGAATCTGACCACTCAGCCAATTATGTTTATGTCAAGAGCAGGATTTGAACCGCCAACCTTCACATCAATGGACAAATTAACTGAGCTACTACCTAATTTATGTTCTTTGTGTTCAAATTATTGCTCACTGGCTGGAAATCTTCTAAAACCAAACATTTTTACAATATTGATATCTGTTGCTGAAATGGAAAGTAAACTCACAAACAAAAATGAAAAAGGAAATGTAAACACAGTTTGCTTCCTCATAATATTCTTATTATGTATTAACTTGACCTTTACCCCATTGTGTTGTTTTCACTGTTAATCATGAAACAATCATCTGAAAGCTATTTAAATCTATCTGTCTGTGAAAACACATACAAAATCCCACCACAAAATGTCAACGCAACCTTTAGAGAAATACAGTTTATATTGTCTTGTCAAAACTACACAATCAAACATCTTTAACATTTAAAAGCAGCGCTGCAGACTATAATGAGGTCACTGCACAGCTGGGCCCTGATCTCTTCTATTGTTACCACAGACAGGGGAAAGTAAACAGACGTACCCCTAAACCCGCTGAAACAAGAACAAAGAAGATTTAAAATGCATTTTTGGAATGTATTTAGAAGTAAATATTACTTGTATTGGAATGAACTACATAGACCATGATCCTTTGCTTTGTTTTGCAGTAACAGTTAGAAAACACATTAAAAAGTCCGATTTTATGCACCTTGACTCTTTAAGTCATGTTAGAATGTTGTTTGAGTACCCCTTTATTATTAGTCTGTCTACATCACCTAAGCTCAAAATGCTCTGTTTCACCTTGTGATGTCATGAAGTGGTAGTTTTCAAGTTAAAGGAAAAGTAACAGTTTTTTTTTTTACAATCTGAGCCTTCTTTCGGCAATAAAACAAGTAGTTTTACTCACCCATAGCAGTTTGGTGTCAATTGGAGCAGTATCGCAGAACTTATGTTGAGCCGTTCTGTTCTACTAATGATCCCGTATCCGTTAGCGTGAGTGCTCGGGGCACTGATTTGCGGTGTCCAAATAACACAAATTTTAGCACTTTTCAAATCACAGAAGATCGTTGTGTCAGGGTAGACTATTAGTGGATTCCAAAACGGCCTGAAACCCGATATCGCAACAGAAAAGTAAAGTTCAGAGCGGTGTTAGCTTCTTTCGGACTAGCGGTGTTTACAAAACAGCTGAGTTCACGCATGCGCACTGTCCTCTCTGATGACGTCATCAAATGAAACTATAGCTGGATATCGGGTTTCAGGCCGTTTTGGAATCCACTAAAAGTCTACCCTGACACAACGATCTTCTGTGATTTGAAAAGTGCTAAAGTTTGTGTTATTTGGACACCGCAAAGTAATGCCCCGAGCACTCACGCTAACGGATACGGGATCATTAGTAGAACAGAACGGCTACAACATAAGTTCTGCGATACTGCTCCAATTGACACCAAACTGCTATGGGTGAGTAAAACTACTTGTTTTATTGCCGAAAGAAGGCTCAGATTGTAAAAAAAACAACGTTAATTTTCCTTTAACAGCTACCTTTGACCTTTTTTTTAGTAGAGATTGAGTTGAAATCATCCAAATGATTCTAGAGAAGGGGTATGGAGTTTAAAAACACAGTAGAGCACTTTTTCTGCTGGAGGGTTGTTTCCATGGAGATGTAATTTTGCCTGGAATGTTCCACAGTATGGCATCTCGCACAGTTACAAATGTATCTCCTCTTTATGCAGATCTGGCCTGTAACTTGGTCTGGTCGGTCTGGCATCGCCTACTTGTTTCCGTGGAGATAGATAAGATAAATGCCATACTGTGGAAAATCACGAGCAAAACAATAGCATCACCGTGGAAACAAGAATGCGGCGGACCCTTAATCAGAAAAGTTACATAGTGCACCTTTACAAAATAGATGAATATTCTGAAATCTGAATACAAGATTAGTTTTAGATCATCTCTATTCATCCTAAAATGGAGAAAGTGCAGTGTTGTAGCAGCAAAGTACAAGTACAAGTAAAAAATATCCAAATATCTTGTCAGTTAAATCTTTGTACATAATATATTTAAATCTGTGTAGCTTGTGTACCAGTAAGCAGTGAGTATGGGTCAGTCTGACTGTATTGGGGTCCCTCCTCTCCCGCCATCGCCGTCATCTTCCTCCTCTTCCTCTCCTCCCTCAAGCACAATCTTTCATTCTTTCTGCCCCCTTTAGCGCCCCCTGTCTCCGTCTGATCTTTCTCCATCAGATCTGCAAACTTCTCCTGCCTTGATCTGCTTCTCCAGGCTGGGACAGGTCTTTCAAACAGGCTGTTATGAGACGTTCTGATATTCTAATGGTGATTGTGGTGGGGAAATTGTTGTGTAAAAATTGGAAGGGGGCGGGGTTTATAAGGATTTAATCTGCACTTCAGTCTAAATTGTGTGTGTGTGTGTGTGTGTGTGTGCGTGAACAAATACAACTATAATCCCACTGACTGAGCCTCTTAAGCCCTGCCCACAAACATAAGCCCGGTGAACCACATGTATTAGAGGTGGAACAGGGAGGAAGAGTCAAACTAGCATAAAAGCATATTATGTAACTTTTTTGGGGGGTGTCACCTGTTTGTCTCTATGGATACTGTATGTCATTGCTCTGCCAGGAATGTTCCACAGTATGACTTTAAAGGTCCCATGGCATGAAATTTTCACTTTCTGAGGTTTTTGAACGTTAATGTGAGCTCCCCTACCCTGTTTAGCCCCCCCCATGGTTAAAAGTTGTGAAATGTCTAAACTGAGCATTTGCGATCCTTTTCTGCGTTACAAAAAATCGGAGCTCAAACGGGCGATTTTGAACAAGGCACCTTATTGACGTCAGATCGAAAAAAGAAATGCAAATGCAGTTCCACCCCCGTCTGTCTGTACTCAGCGTCTCTGTAAATCACGCCCAGAGAGTTTGGACTGCGAATGCGCTAGGCAATGCGAAATGCGTTTTTTTATTTGCCTGGAGGCACGTCCGAGTGTTTCTAGGCTCGGAAGTCCTTTATCTGAGCCTCTGGACCTTTGAACAGCAGTGGTTTAATTTTATTTTCTGTGGAAATGTTTATTTTTCAATGGAACGCTTCAAATCTCTCCCCCCGTGCAAAAACACGGAAATGGATCAGCTGAGCGCTCAGAGCCGAGAGCGGAGAGTTTGGCCACGCCCCCACCCTCTACTATAGGCCAGCTCTTTTCTCCTCATTTGCATTCAAGCAACAAGTCCCATTATGGAGTGTTCAGAGAGAGAAAAATTACTCTTTCTCATCTTATCTCTGTTGAGTGTTGATTTTGAAGAAGGATTCATTTACAGTATTAGGGAACCATTAAGGAGCCATATAAAAGCATCAAGAAGTACCATGTCATGGGATCTTTAAACAGCGCTACCCTTACATGTATTCAATTACAGGTGGTTTTATTGCTCAAAAATACCTAGATAAACAGGCCTCTTCCCAGTTTGGTCTCCTTGAAGACAGGAAGTTTTAATGCCACACTGTGAAACATTCCAGACAAACAATAACTTACACAATGCACCTTTAAAGCTACAGTATGTAACTTTTTCTAATTATCTTCCACAATATGGCATGAAACTGTCTCCATGGAGAATGTTTCGAAGTATGTTTTGGACCTTCTATTTGCATGGAATCGTAGAGGTGACTTTTCAGACTCTCCTTCAATATTTTATTACTTTGCTTGAAATATTACTTAATAATATTACTTAACTTGGCTTGAAATGTATCTGCCTGTCTGTCTATCTATCTATTTATCTGTGTGTGTGTGTGTCTATCTATCCAAAATCTCCTATCCAAGGAGATATGCAGGTGGTAGTCCCTCCTAAAACGTTGTATAGTGCAACCTTACATGTTCTTGCTGGATTAATGACTTTGGCCTATACACTGATCCCGTATTTCTACAGCCCATCATTTTCACTCATTGTTCAGTGCTCATTGTTCACTGCACCTGACAGAATCTGTCAGGTGCAGTAATCAGCAGGGAGCTAAAAGATGAGCACTTTTGTCTCACAGTAAGAAGGTCTCGGGTTCAGGTCAGGTGCATGTACACTACCAGGATTCAGCCTCTCATTTGATGTTTTGTTTCCTTTTTCTTACTACTTTCTGCACTTTGACCAGTAAAAAGTACACACTTTCTTGTTCAATGTTTTTTTTTCTATTTGGTCTTTCCTACTTTCTACATTTTATATTCACACAGAAGACATCACATATATGAAGCAAGATTCACTACATCAGAAGCCCTTATGTTGAGTTTTAAAACAAGGTCAGATACGTCCCCCGGACTGGCGTCACCGGGGCCCCACCCTGGAGCCAGACCTGGGGTGGGTGCACACCAGCGAGCGTCTGGTGGCCGGGCCTTTCCCCACGGGGCCCGGCCGGGCGAAGCCCGAAGAAGCAATGTGGGGCCGTCCTCCTGTGGACCCACCACCCGCAGGAGGATCCATAAGGGCCGGGTGCAGAGAGATCTGGGTCGAAGGCGGGGGCCTCGACGGCCGGATCTCTGGACATGGAGACTAGCTCTGGGGACATGGAATGTCACCTAACTGGGAAGGAAGGAGCCTGAGCTTGTGCGGGAGGTTGAGCGTTACCGACTAGATATAGTCGGCCTCACCTCCACGCACAGCTTGGGCTCTGGAACCCAACTCCTTGAGGGGGGCTGGACCCTCCATTTCTCTGGCGTTGCCCGCGGGGAACGGTGGCGGGCTGGTGTGGGCCTGCTCATTGCCCCACAGCTTAGCCGCCGAGTGTTGGAGTTCACCCCGGTGAACGAGAGGGTCGCGTCCCTGCGCCTTCGGGTCAGGGACAGGTCTCTCACTGTTGTGTCGGCCTATGGGCCGAACAGCAGTGCAGAGTACCCGGCCTTCTTGGAGTGCCTGGGAGGGGTACTGGACAGTGCACCGACCGGGGACTCCGTTGTTCTCCTGGGGGACTTCAACGCCCACGTGGGCAACAACAGTGACACCTGGAGAGGGGTGATTGGGAGGAACGGCCTCCCTGATCTGAACCCGAGCGGTGTTCTGTTATTGGACTTCTGTGCTAGCCACAGTTTGTCCATAACGAACACCATGTTCGAGCACAAGGGTGTCCATCAGTGCACGTGGCACCAGGACACCCTAGGACGGAGGTCGATGATCGACTTTGTTGTCGTGTCATCTGACCTCTGGCCGCGTGTCTTGGACACTCGGGTGAAGAGAGGGGCAGAGCTGTCAACCGATCACCACCTGGTTGTGAGTTGGGTCCGCTGGCGGGGGAGGAAGCCGGAGAGACCTGGCAGGCCCAAGCGTATTGTGAAGGTCTGTTGGGGACGTCTGGCAGAGCCCTCTGTCAGGGGCACCTTCAACTCACACACCTCCGGGAGAGCTTTTCGTGGATTCCGGGGGAGGCTGGGGACATAGAGTCCGAATGGGCTCTGTTCTCGGCCTCTATTGTCGATGCGGCCGCCCGTAGCTGTGGTCGTAAGGTCTGTGGTGCTTGTCGTGGTGGCAATCCCCGAACCTGGTGGTGGACACCGGAAGTAAGGGATGCCGTCAGGCCCGATAGGAGTCCTATCGGGCCTTGTTGGCTCATGGGACTCCTGAGGCAGCTGAAGGGTACCGGCGGGCCAAGCGTGCTGCAGCCTGGGTGGTCGCAGAGGCAAAAACTCGGGTTTGGGAGGAGTTCGGAGAGGCCATGGAGGAGGACTATTGGACAGAAGAAATTCTGGCAAACCGTTCGGTGCCTCAGAAGGGGGAAGCAGTGCTTCACCAACACTGTTTACGGTGGGGGTGGGGAGCTGTTGACCTCAACTGGGGATGTTATCAGACGGTGGAAGGAATACTTTGAGGATCTCCTCAATCCCGCCGTCACGTCTTCCGAGGAGGAAGCAGAGGCTGGAGACTTGGAGGCGGACTCGTTCATCACCCTGGCCGAAGTCACTGAGGTGGTTGGAAAGCTCCTCGGTGGCAAGGCCCCGGAAGGGATGAGATCCGTCCTGAGTATCTCAAGTCACTGGATGTTGTAGGGCTGTCTTGGCTGACACGTCTCTGCAACATCGCGTGGCGGTCGGGGACAGTACCTCTGGACTGGCAGACCGGGGTGGTGGTCCCTCTGTTTAAGAAGGGGGACCGGAGGATGTGTTCCAATTATCGAGGAATCACACTCCTCAGCCTTCCTGGTAAGGTCTATTCCAGGGTGCTGGAGAGGAGAATTCGACCGATAGTCGAACCTCGGATTCAGGAGGAGCAGGGTGGTTTTCGTCCCGGCCGGGGAACACTGGACCAGCTCTATACTCTCCATCGGGTGCTCAAGGGTTCATGGGAGTTTGCCCAACCAGTCCACATGTACTTTGTGGATCTGGAGAAGGCATTCAACCGTGTCCCTCGTGGACTCTGGGAGTACGGGGTTCGGGGGCCTTTGCTAAGGGCTGTTCGGTCCCTGTATGACCGGAGCAGGAGCTGTGTTCGCATTGCCAGTAGTAAGTCAGACCTGTTTCCGGTGCATGGTGGACTCTGCCAGGGCTGCCCTTTGTCACTGGTTCTGTTCATTATATTTATGGACAGAATTTCTATGCGCAGTCAGGGGCCGGAGGGGATCCGGTTTGGGAACCACAGGATCTCACTGCTCCTGAAAAGGATGGGTCAAATGCAGAAGTCAAATTTCTCCCGTGTGTCACTGTGTGTCATTGTGTGTGAGACCAATAAAGGCTTAAGCCTAAACTTAATCTTAATCTTAATCTCGCTGGAGGGACTATGTGTCCCAGCTGGCCTGGGAATGCCTTGGGGTCCCCCCGGAGGAGCTGGAGGAAGTGTCTGGGGTGAAGGAGGTCTGGGCGTCCCTGCTTAGACTGTTGCCCCCGCGACCCGGCCCCGGATAAGCGGAAGAAAATGGATGGATGGTTGGATTCACTACATTGCCAAAATATATTTACATATTTATATAAAAATATAAATATATCAATATTTGAAATCAGGTGTTCCAATCACTTCCACAGCCACAGAGGTATAAAATCAAGCACCTAGGCCTGCAGACTGTTTCTACAAACATTTGTGAAAGAATGGGTCACTCTCAGGAGCTCTGTGAATTCCAGCGTGGTACTGTGATAGGATACCACCTACGCAATAAGTCCAGTTGTGAAATTTCCCCGCTTTTAAATATTCCACAGTCAACTGTCAGTGGTATTATAAAAGTGGAAGCGATTGGGAATGACAACAACAAAAACCACAAAGTGGTAGGCCACTTAAACTGACGGGGCGGGGTCTGCGGATGCTGAGGTGCATAGTGCGCAGAGGTCACCAAGTCAATCGCTACAGACCTCCAAAGTTCATGTGGCCTTCAAACTAGCTCAAGAACAAGCGTGCAAAAAGCTTCATGGAATGGGTTTCCATGGCTGAGCAGCTGCATCCAAGCCATACATTAACAAGTGCAATGCAAAGTGTCAGATGCAGTGGTGTAAAGCATGCCACCACTGGACCTTAGAGCAGTGGAGACGCGTTTTCTAGAGTGATGAATCACACTTCTCCATCTGGCAATCTGATGGACGAGTCTGAGTTTGGCGGTTGCCATGAGAACGGTACTTGTCTGATTGCATTGTGCCAAGTGTAGGGTTTGGTGGAGGGGGGATTATGGTGTGGGGTTGTTTTTCAGGAGCTGAGCTTGGCCCCTTAGTTCCAGTGAAAGGAACTCTGAATCCTTCAGCAGATCAAGAGATTTTGGATAATTCCATGCTCCCAACTTTGTGGGAACAAATTTGGAGATGGCCCCTTCAACATGACTGTGCACCAGTGCACAAAAAAGGTCCATAAAGACATGGATGAGAGAGTTTGGAATGGATGAACCTGACTGGCCTGCACAGAGTCCTGACCTCAACCCGACAGAACACCTTTGGGATGAATTAGAGCAGAGAATGAGAGCCAGGCCTTCTCGTCCAACATCAGTGTGTGACCTCACAAATGTGCTTCTGCAAGAGTGGACAAAAACTCCCATAAACACACTCCTAAACTTTGTGGACAGCCTTCCCAGAAGAGTTGAAGATGTTATAGCTGTAGAGGGTGGACCGACATCAAATTAAACCCTTTGAATTAAGAATGGGATGTCACTTAAGTTCATATGCAAGTCAAGGCAGGTGAGCAAATATTTTTGGCAATATAGTGTATATGGAATTATATAACAATCGTATCACGGCACTCACGTTATCAGCCTGTTCACTTGTAAACTTCCCCTTGTGGCGGACCGCATCGGCCGTACACTTCCGCTACAGGTGAACAGGCTAATACAGCTAACGTGAGCGCAGTGATACGAGTCAGCAGACACAATATGCGATCGCTAAATTTGCTGCTAGATGTTTCATGGACAACTGTTTGGGACGCAAATATATCACCTTTCGGACAAATGTTTTGTTTTGAGAAGAAAAATAAGCTTTATTTCATGTTCCAGAGAAGCTACCGGACCTACGTACGTGGGCTCCAGAAAGCGAGCCGAACTGGGATCAGCTGAGAGTGTCAGAGGTAAACCGGTGACAACACACGTAACTTTTAGAAGGAAACACATACAGATTAACATTTAAAAAAAATGCACTATCCCTTTAAGAGATGTTGCCATATGGGGCCAATGATGTCTGGTGTAAACCTGTACTACGTAACTTTTTGGTTGGGGTCCATCACCCGCTTGTTTTTATGCATATGTCATTTGTCTGCCTGGAATGTTCCACAGTATGACATTTTACATGACAGTATTACATTTATTCAAATGCAGGTGTTTTAAGAGCTCAAAAATACCTAAAAAAAAACACACAAAAAACAGCATTCTGACTGTGAACAGGGGCGCTTCTCCACATCTGACTTGCAACTTACCTGGTTTGGTTTCCTTGAAGATAGAAAAGTTCAATAGCATACTGTGAAACATTCCAGACAAAGCAATAACATCTTCATGGAGAAAAGCATTTGACGGAGCCTCCACCAGAAGTTACACAATGCAGCTTTAACACTGAGACCATATCCTGTTTACAGCCATCTCCATGTAACTCAGCACACACAGGGCACACAGGGAAGGTTACAAAGTACAAAGGATCCTTTATAAGTGACAATTATAAGGGAGTATTTTCCTTGTAGTAGTCTTGTAAACAACATGGTGGTTTCCTGTCTTTGGCGCAGGAGATGTTATCTCACTATTCTGCAACAAAACACTGATTCTAGTGCCAAACGGCTGGGTTCAATATAAGCTTCTCTGAAAAAGTAGATTCCTCATCTAAAGCAATAAGACAATAATTCAATATCAGATTGATTATTAAAGGGCTCTTTTCTGATCTTACAATGTTGTTTTCTCATCAAAAACATACTTGGAGTTGTGTTTAGTCTGTCTACATCTCCAAAGCTCAAAATGCTCTATTCCACCTTGTGGTGTCATGAAGAGGTAGATTTAACATTAAAGGGATAGTGTGTTTTTTAATGTTAATCTGTATGGGTTTCCTTCTAAAAGTTACGTGTGTTGACACCGGTTTACCTCTGACAGTCTCAGCTGATCCCGGTTCGGCTCGCTTTCTCAAGCCCACGTAAGTAGGTCGGGTAACTTCCCTGGAACATGAAATAAAGCTTGTTTTTCTTCTCAAAACAAAACATTTCACCTTCAGCAGATGTCTACGCCGAAGTTTAAAAGTGAACAGGCTGATAGAGTTAACATGGGCGTAGTGATACGAGTGGAGAGAGACAATACCCGAATGCGAAATACGCTGCTGGATGTTTCGTGGACAACTGTTTCAGACGCAAATATATCACCTTTCTAACAAATGTTTTGTTTTGAGAAGAAAAACAAGCTTTATTTCATGTTCCAGAGAAGTTACCGGACCTACTTACGTGGGCTCCAGAAAGCGAGCCGAACCGGGATCAGCTGAGACTGTCAGAGGTAAGCCGGTGTCAACACACGTAACTTTTAGAAGGAAACCCATACAGATTAACATTTAAAAACAACAACGCACTATCCCTTTAACAGCGACCTTTCACCTTTAGTTCAGTAGAGATTCAAGATGCAATTCTCTGAAATTATCCAAATGTTTCTAGTGAATGCATATGGAGTTTAAAAACACAGTGGAGCCCTTTTTGCGTTACCACATGACATCACAAGGTGGAACCGAGTGTTTTCTGTTTGAGAGAAGAACTCAGATGCAGGGTTTGTGTGTTAAACATGTGAATGAAACAAAACACAACTCCAGGTCTGTTTGTGATGAGGAAACCACATGGATTAGAAAACAGTGTAACATGAGCCCTTTGAATAACCCCCTGCACTGAACTGAGCAGGTTTTATTCAAGTGCTTATGTGTATTCATCCCTGAGGCACTGAGCAGAACTGACTATAGAAAATCAATGTCCTTTCTTTTTGGCGTGTTGTGAAGCGTGCACCGTCTTAATCTGGTCTCGTGTCTCTCCCCTGGACCATGACATCAGCGCGTGCCTCCTCGCTCCACACATATGGGATTGGGATTAGAATAGCTCATAATCCCACTGCTGCCGTAGGGAATTAGGGAGGCACAAACACTCCATCTCTCCTCTACCTCACATCACAGAAAAACACCACAAAAACAGAAGTGAATTCAGAGTATTAAAGATGCATTGTGTCACTTTTCTGGTGGAGGGTCTGTCAAATGCTTTTCTACATGGAGATGTTACTGCTTTGGCTGGAATGTTTCACAGTATGGCATTAAACCTTTCTATCTTCATGTAGACCAAACCAGACAAATGTTACAGGTCAGATCTGTGGAGAGGCAAACCTGCTCACAGTCAGAATTCCTGTTTGTTTGTTTGTTTGTTTGTTTTAGGTATTTTTGAGCTATAAAACTACCAGTAACTGAATAAATGTAAGGTAGAGCTGTTTAATGTCATACTGTGGAACATTCCAGGCAGAGCAATGACATCTCCATAGCAACTAGCAGGTGACTAGCAGGTATATTGTGCATATTTTTAAATGGCAAAAGGAGAAATTCAATTTGTCGACTGGACAAAGTTTATTTGGTCAAATACGTTTTGCAGCTCATCCAAGCTACTTCTTCACTTCTGGTTAGAGTGCTGGTGGACACTGCTTATAAACAGCTGCAGGGAGGAGCTAACTACAGTGAAATTACTTTGAAATTATCACACCTATTTGTTTTCAGTTTCTATGTGGGGTCTTGTTAGCATAGTCATTCAGGGCCATAATGGGTGTTTTCACACCTCTGGACCAGACCTGGCTAACCCTATTGTTTTCTTTGTTTGTTTTGATTTAAGTTTGAGGATAGGGTTATAGATGGGAGACAAGTTATGTCTGATTTCTGTCCATTTCTGTTTAACGAAGGATTCTCTTTTTTGACAAAAATAGCCTCTTTAACTCCCCTCTCAAACCAGTTATTTTCCCTGGCTAAGATCTGAACCTCACTGTCCTCAAAAGAATGGCCCGTGGCTTCTAGGTGAAGATGTACGGCAGATGAAGGTCCACTCTGGCACGCCCGTCTGTGTTGGTACATCCTCTTGTGAAGTGGCTGTTTTGTTTCTCCAATGTAGCGCTCACTGCAGTCTTCACTACACTGAATGGAGTAGACCACATTGCTTTGTTTGTGGCTCTGTGTTTTGTCCTTTGGGTGGATGAGTTTTTGTCTTAAAGTGTTTGTGGGTTTGAAATAAACTGGGATTTCATATTGTCTGAAAATCCTCTGTAGTTTTTCCGAAACGCCGACCAGGTACGGAATCAAAAGCCCCTTTCCTCCTGGGTTCGGATTCTCTGTTATCTTGTTTCTTGCCCTTGTCTCTCTTGGTTTTGTTGACAGACCATTTAGGATATCCACAAACAGAGAGGGCTTCCTGCACATGTTGTTCTTCTTTTTCCTTACCCTCTGTGCTTGTGGGAACCACTTGGGCCCTGTGTTGTAATGTCCGAATAACACCCAGTTTGTGCTGCAGTGGGTGGTGTGAATCAAAAAGCAGGTATTGGTCTGTGTGTGTGGGCTTCCTGAAGACTTCTACTTGGAGTCGCCGGTCTCCTCCTATCGTTACTGCACAATGTAAGAAAGCCAATGTGTTGTCTCTGGCAACTTTGTGAGTTCGGAATTTGAATTTGATGTTCGGATCTACAGAATTGATATGTGCAGTAAAAGGTTCCAAATCTTGAATTTCGATTTTTGAAAAATTATCATCAACATAACGATACCAATGTGTGGGTGGAGTGCCTGGATATGAGGCTAAGGCGCTTTGTTCAAAATGTTCCATGTATTAGTTAGTCATGATCGAGGAGACCGGTGAGCCCATCGCACAGCTGTGGATTTGCCTGTAGAAGTTTCCTCTGAACTGGAAAGAGGTGGTATTTAAAGAAATTTCCAACAGTTGGCAGATTTTGTCAGGTGAAAGTTTGGTTCTCTCTTCTAGCTTGGTATCCTGCGTAGTCTCTTTCTCGCTGCCTCCACCGCTACTGATGTAGGGATACAAGTGAAAAGAGAGGTCACGTCAAAGGAAACCATTGTCTCATCCCGACCAAACTGGAGAAACTTAACTTTGTTCACAAATTTGGCTGTGTTCTCGATGTGGTGCTCCGTGTTACCCACCAGAGGAGCCAGGATGTTTTTTAGGTGTCATCGCTACATACATATACTACTATATACATATACTACTATACTACATATGTTTAAATAGAAGTGTTTAAAACTAACTTAATAATTCTAGGTTTCTAGGTTGCAGATGACATCCCAACATTCTATAGGTCAATGATGTTTAAGGGGCCCATATTACGCCATTTTCTTATCTATGTTCTAATGTTGTTTCGTCATCACAAACAGACCTGGAGTTGTGTTTTGTTTCATTCACACATGTTTAACACACAAACCTTGCATGTTTAGACTGACTTCTTCTCTCCAACAGAAAACACTCTGTTCCACCTTGTGATGTCATGTGGGAATACAGAAAGTTCTCCACTGCGTTTTTAAAATCCACACACCTTCACTAGAATCATGTGGATGATTTCAGCCCTGGAATTGCCAATCTCTACTGAACTAAAGGCAGGAGATAGCTGGTGACTTGAAACCTACAAGGTGGAACTGAGCATTTTCAGTTTTGGAGATGTAAACAGATTAAGAATAACAGATTATACAAACATGTGTGAATGAAACAAAACTCCAGGTATGTTTTTGAGGAGGTAATAACATTAAATTCAGTTCAATTCAATGTTGTGTAATATAGGGCCTTTAAAGGGATAGTGCAGGTTTTTTTTAATGTTAATCTGTATGGATTTCCTTCTAAAAGTTACGTGTGTTGACACCGGCTTACCTCTGACACTCTCAGCTGATCCCGGTTCGGCTCGTTTTCTGGAGCCCACGTAGGTAGGTCCGGTAACTTCCCTGGAACATGAAATAAAGCTTGTTTTTCTTCTCAAAACAAAACATTTGTTAGAAAGGTGATATATTTGCGTCTGAAACAGTTGTCTACGAAACATCCAGCAGCGTATTTCACATTTGCGTATTGTCTCTCTCCACTTATATCACTACGCCATGTTAACTCTATCAGCCTGTTCACCTTCAGCGGATGTCTACGCCGAAGTTTACAAGTGAACAGGCTGATAGAGTTAACATGGGCGTAGTGATACGAGTGGAGAGAGACAATACGCAAATGCGAAATACACTGCTGGATGTTTCGTGGACAACTGTTTCAGACGCAAATATATCACCTTTCTAACAAATGTTTTGTTTTGAAAAGAAAAACAAGCTTTATTTCATGTTCCAGGGAAGTTACCGGACCTACTTACGTGGGCTCCAGAAAGCGAGCCGAACCGGGATCAGCTGAGACTGTCAGAGGTAAACCGGTGTCAACACACGTAACTTTTAGAAGGAAACCCATACAGATTAACATAAAAAAATAAATAAAAAAAACACACTATCCCTTTAATACAGATGGTGACAGCTAAAATGAAAACTTTCTTTGTAATGAGTGAGTTCTTGGGTCTAGTTACTAATAGAAACGATCAGGTTCAGCATTTGTGAATTTACCTCTCAGATAGTTCTTATGAAAATACAATGTAATCAGTAGGGGAAATCTGAGAGTAAAACATCATCACATTCTACCAACACCACCAATAGTGATTAATAATTGACTTTTTAAATCTAATGTATTGTTTAGGATTATCACAAATTAAAATGTCTTGAAGAAGCACTATGTAAGTTTTCTGCATGCTGGATGCTCCAGACTTTCTTTTCTCCATGGAGATGTTATTGCTTTGCCTGGAATGTTCCACAGTATGGCATTAAATTTAACTGGTCACATTCATTTAACACTTTTTCAATGAATAACTCACACGTTCACATGCTCTACTGTGGAACATTGCAGGCAAAGCAACACTATCTCCATGGAGACAATCAGGTGGCCAATCCTCCACCAGAAAGTTATGTTTTAAATCCAAAATTTGAATAGTTTTGATTTACATTTCTATTCTAAACAAAACTCAAATTCAAATACGGAATTCAAATAATTTTGTCTCTCTAACGTTTTCCTATGCAGTGGCTGGTGTGTCATATGTTCTTGTATAAACCCCATGGTGACATTATGCTCCACTTAACACATATATTCTACATCTCAGACTGTTTCTAATACATATGGCCTTAAAGGAAATCTGTGTGTTTCTAAGAGTGAGCTGGAGCCTCACAGATGGTGTTTTCTGTGAAGACATAGCATCTGCCCCATCAGATCTGCTCCTGTCTGCCCAGACCTGCTCCTGTCATCTCCTGCCTGCTCCTGTCTGCTCAGACCTGCTCCTGTCTGCTCATATTTGCTCCTCTGCACCTGTCTGCTGACGTATGATGCATGGTGCTAAGGAT
Organism: Paratrypauchen microcephalus; assembly: GCA_036785185.1. Taxonomy (NCBI): domain Eukaryota; kingdom Metazoa; phylum Chordata; class Actinopteri; order Gobiiformes; family Gobiidae; genus Paratrypauchen; species Paratrypauchen microcephalus. The sequence goes on along the minus strand of JAVJIX010000031.1, from coordinate 5,744,382 downwards.
ATTTTCTCTCTAAATATCTTCATTGTAATGTTGTAGTTTATGCGCATAATTGGGACTCTGCATTTATTTGCTTCAGGAAAAGTTTTGCAGATGGTTGTCTCAAGATTGGTAGGTTGAGGATTCAATTCCTTCTCCAACCAGGGCAGTGCGTCCTTAGGCAAGACACTTAAAAGGAGCTGCTATTGCTTTACCTAGATTGTTTCAGAGCATAGTTACAAAAATGGTTAAAATTTAGATAGGTTTCATGTCATATTGTGAAAAGTTACACGGTGCATCTTTAACCCACCTTGTTTGAGTGAAGGAGGCTGCGGTAACAGACACAGCTTTGCTTATAGCTTTGGAAGGCTAAAGAGCAGTTACATAACACAAGTGGATAGGGTTGGGCGGTAATACGGTATACTGCGGTATCTAAAAATAGCAACGGTATCAGATTCATTACCGTCATTAAAAAAAATAAAATCTTGCCCTAATATAATATTAACTATAATTAATTTAATGCCTAAATAAAGAGTGTTTGTCCAGCACTTATGTATGTGTGGTTATGTTTGTTAATTTAATACTATTTAAAACTACAGTTTAAAACTAATATTACTATCGGAGAGATGACGTTCGATGAAGTTCGATGAAGTTCCTGGATGTTGCGTCGTCACGTGACATTACCGCTCATAAGGGAGAAGGAGAAGACAACATGACAGGCCGCACTGAGTTGGTCCCAAAGTAAAACACAACGTCTGCAATTTGGCAGCATTTCGGATTTCGGCCAAATGACAAGGGAGAGCTGGGAAATGTCAACGAGGCTGTGTGTAAAACGTGCATGAAGACGGTGGCGGTGTTCTGGTGAAACATCCTACCCGTCGAGAGATAACAGCGGCAGTGTGGAGGAGCAGAGGAGCGAGTGTAGTGCACTCGTGAATGTATGCATAATTCACCTTCTTAACTGTGTTGTTACAGCTTTGCCATGCGGGTTTTGCTCAGTTCTTGGTTAAGCACTTGGTTATAAAGTCACTGCTTCTGATAATAGTTGCGGTCCCTTTAAAAAAGGCGTGATGTTTGACACGCTGCTTTTGTGTTCTAGCACAGCTCCTTTCTGATATTCTCGCGTGTTAATAAAAACGACTCACCGTTTTTGAGTCTGAAATGTGAGAAGTTTTCGGGTTTCTTATTACAAACGCAACTTCCACACAAGGCTGTTATTCTGGCAGATGAAGACCCCCTTCTTTGGTGGAAATCCAATGGAGTCAGGCGCTTTCCTCTGATGTCGAGGGTTGCCCGAAAATACCTGTGCGTTTGTGCCACAAGATCTCCATCGGAACGGGTCTTCAGCACCGCGGGCAAAGTTGTCAATCCACAACGTGCCTTACTCAAGCTGGAAAAAGTGAACATGCTGGTTTTGCATTCAATAGCTTAATTGCATAGTCAATAAGGAGTAGACTGTAAGGTTTCATTTGATGGACGAAAACGGTGTCGGGATGTTGTATAGTTGTACGGGAATTTATGTTGATTCATGATAATAGACTTTTAAAATATACAAACGAGCAGTATTTTCCACTGCGTTCTCAGGACAGGGTTATATATGCACATTTTCGGTTATGTCTTGTTATTTATTGTTCAGATTTTCTTTTCTTTTATTCCTGTTGGTTTGTTAGCTGTAGCCCACAGACAATTTGTTATTTCGTCCCGTCGGTTGGCTGCTGTATTTGCACTTTAAACATTTGTTAATAAAAGTTTCTAATTTTGTACATGTTTTGTTATGTTTTCAGTATCATTAGGCCTATGTAATGCTGCTATTCTGTTTCTGAACGGTACAGGTGCAAGCTGCCATTTGGCGAGGCCACTCCACTGTAGTGCTACCAAGTGTTTTTTTTGTTTTTTTTTAAGCCTTAGCAACGGTAATACCGTATACCCCGGGAAAATGTGGACACGGTTTAACGGTATCAAAATTTGGATACCGCCCAACTCTACAAGTGGATCTCTTGTGTAATAGGTTTACTGAGGTTTAAGGAAATGCACCATTTTCTGCCCTTATTCTGGTATCGGTTAATATCAGGTATCGGCAGGTACCAGTATCAGAATTGAAACTGCTGGTTCAAAATCACTATAATTAAGATATACAGTTCATTCAGATATATTAATTTGCATAACTTGATAATGGTGAGGTTTAAATATAAAATAATTTACTTAGAATAAGAAATCATTTATCATATTATTTGCTTGTCAAATTATGAGATTGCACTTGTAATACTCTAATGTCTAATATAATGAATCTAATCTTCTCACATTTTTCAAAATCAGGATGTGTGTTCTGAATTGAGTATGGTAATGCATACTAATGTGTCATGTGTCATATATTAACATACTCTTCATCAGTTAAATACAACGTAGGTCATATTGCATAATAGAAGCAAAGCTCCCTTTAGGTTGTATTATGAAAATCAGCTCGTGTTACCACATTGCCGTCACCTGTCGCACCTGCCCCTCTCACCTGTCATGAAGTCAGTGCAGTCCGGAGCCAGCAGGGAGTCGCTGTGCACGCTTCCCCTGATCGAAGGCCTCGTGTCTGGACTGTCCACGCTCCGTTCGTCCCCAAGATCCACCAGGAGCTCCATGTTTGTATCCTCTCCTCCTCTCTCTGCCATGGCCTACATCCAAATGATTGCCTTATCTCACCGTTATGTCTCCTGTACTTCGACTTAAGCCTGTTTCTTCCCAGCATGAGCGGGTAACACCTCTCCTTTTCTCCCCCCTCCCCCTCGGGTCCTTCTGTGAGTATGTAGGATTTGTACACTATCGCAGTAAGAGGGTGATGTCATAGATTAAGAGCTTGTAAGTCAACGGGTGCCAAGGCAAAGCTAAAGCAGTCATCTGTTTGGGACCCTGCCGACCCTTAAAGCCTCCTCTAAGGTAAGCTGTGTAACTGTCTGAAAGCATTTGTGTTACTTACAGTGAGACAATCACCCATGAACCTCTTACGGTAATTGAAAATGTTACAGCAATTTTATAATTTACTTTCATTTTGTTGTAGTCCTACATTACGCAAAATTGACTCTTGGAAGCTTTAAAGATCCCATGACATGGTACTTCTTGATGCTTTTATATGGCGCCTTAATGGTTCCCTAATACTGTAAATGAATCCTTCTTCAAAATCAAACCTCAGTGCATGATATATGATTCTGACTGTCTTCATGAGGCTAAATATGTCTCTGAAACACTTTATTCTGGTTGTTATTGCTTGAATGCAAATGAGGAGGACAGAGACAGGCCAGTGCAGTGGGTGGGTTTTGGCCAAATGCCAAGTGCGCTGGCCCCACTTCCGTGTTTTAAGAGCGGAGGAAGATATGACACGCTTTCCATTAAAAAAACACATTTCCACAGAAAATAAAATTAAACCACTGCCGTTTCAGAGGTTCGGAGGCTCGGATAAAGGACAACCGAGCCTGGAAACACTCTCACGTGTCTCCAGGCAAATAAAAAAACACATCTTGCATTGTGTAGCTCGTTTGTGGTCCAAATTCTCTGGGCGTGATTTCCAGAGACGGTGGGTAGACATCCAGACGGGGGGTGGAAACCTTTCCACGAGTGTGACATCAGAAACTTCTGAACCTTGTTCAGAATCGCCCATTTGGGCTGTCTTTTTTTCAAACGTGGAAAAGGATCGCAAATGCTCAGTTTACACATTTCGCAACTTTTAGCCATGGGGGGGGGGGGGGGGGGCCTAAACAGGGTAGGGGAGCTCAGATTAACGTTCAAAAACCTCAGAAAATGAAAATTTCATGCCATGGGACCTTTAAGTCAGATTAGAGTATTGTTACATCATCTGAAACATAACTGGACTTCATTCACACATGTTTGAGTAACCCTTTATCATTAGTCTGTTTATATCTCCAAAGGTCAAAATGCTCTGTTCCACCTTGTGATGTCATCAAGCAGTTTTCAAGTTAATAGCTTCTTTTACCTTTAGCTCAATAGAAATAGGCAATTCCAGGGCAGAAACTATCCAAGTGATTCTAGTGAAGGTGTATGGCATTTAAAAACACAGTGGAGCACTTCCTGTATTGCCGCATGAGGATTGTTTTCTATTTGAGAGAACTCATCTTAAATATACAGTATGTTCAAGTTCAAGTTCAAGTTTATTTCTATAGCACATTTAAAAAACAACGTCAGTTGACCAAAGTGCTTCACATGAAGGATAAAAGACAAAAGAACATATACATATATAACACAGTGTAAGGACTATAATAAAAAAAACTGACTAACTAGTATTAAAAGCCAGGGAAAAGAGATGAGTTTTTAATCTTGTCTTAAACTGCGTTACAGACTGAGAGGATCTGACAGGAAGAGGAAGGCTGTTCCACAGTTTGGGCGCTGCCACAGAAAAGGCTCTGTCCCCTCTCGTCCTGAGTCTAGTCTTGGGAATGACCAACAGAAGCTGGTCGGCTGATCTCAGGGCTCTGGGTGGAGTGTAGGGCTCCAGTAATTCCCTCAAATAGACTGGACCCAAAGAGTGTAAACATTTAAACACAATTAGTAACACTTTAAATTGCACCCGATAGGGGACAGGGAGCCAGTGCAGGTCACACAGCACAGGTGTGATGTGTTCACGTCTCTTAGTGTTAGTGAGCAGACGAGCTGCAGCGTTCTGGACGTGTTGTAGACGTTGCAGGGTGCTCTGGTCTAGCCCCACATACAGAGAATTGCAATAGTCCAGACGCGAAGTTACAAAAGCATGAATAGCTTTTTCAAAACCTGCACGAGGTAGGTAGGGCTTTATTTTGGCAAGGAGCCTCAAATGAAAGAAGCTGGACTTTATCACAGAACTTATGTGCTTGTCCAGTTTAAACATGGAGTCCACAATCACCCCAAGATTCCTCACTGCAGGGAGACAGTAGGAGGACAGAGGACCAATCACACTGTCCTGACCAAGCAGTGGATTTGTTTTCCCAAACACAACAATTTCAGTTTTACTTTGATTTAAGTTTAGGAAATTTGCATTCAGCCAAGTCTGTACAGAGACAATCCTGCAGAGCTTTGATCGTGCTCTGGTTGTTATTTGCGGTCACTGGCAGATATATTTGAATGTCGTCTGCAAAACAGTGAAAAGTGACATTGTGCTTTCTAAAAACATCACCCAGGGGGAGCATGTACAGAGCAAAGAGGGCCGGCGCTAGTGTAGAACCCTGGGGCACACCGTATTCTAAGGGAGACACAGAGGAGGAGTACTGTCCTAAGTTTACAGAGAAGGTCCTGTCTGACAGATAAGATTGAAACCAACAGAGAGCCGTACCCTTTATGCCCACATGTGTCTCCAGGCGGGACAGAAGGATGCTGTGATCCACCGTGTCAAAAGCGGCTGATAGGTCTAAAAGCAGAAGAACTGCAGATTTCCCAGAGTCGACAGTATGTGTGTTAAATATGTATGAATGAAACAAAACAGGTCTGATTGTGATGAGGAAACATTATAACATAGAAAAGAGTAATGTGCATATAATATGTAACATAATATGGGCCATTTAAATATATTTTATTTTTGTTTATGTGCACAGTATTTTACTATCTTTATATTGTGTATTATGAGTTGCTGTGACAGATTAATTTCCCATTTTGAGATTTATAAAGTCTAAAAAAAATCTTATCTCACACACAAAGCAAATACTGACAAGACATCCAATGGTTTCAGGTTAAAGCCACAATATGTAACTTTTTAGCCCAAAACACACACACACACACACACACACACACACACACACACACACACACACACACACACATACACACACACACACACACACACACACACACACACACACACACAAAACATGGATTTCAGCTTCCTGTATATGCAACATTTTGACAAAATTCCATTGTAAATTGTTAATTGTTATGGTAACCATTCCATTTTTAATTATCATTCTTAAATCCAAGAATACACCCATGCAGGTAGTGGACCATGTGAATTTGCTTTAGCTTCAAACTTGCCTACGCATTCACAATTCCTCTTCCTCTTCCCCAAAAGAGCTTACCGAATCAGGCTGGACACAGGAGCAGCAGATCCCAAGATTAAAACTCTATTTGATTAATCACAGGAGCCATCCTGAGGACCATTATGGATGTGGTAATTAGATGAGCAGATGAAGACTTAAACCAGAGATGAGCTCTATGAGGGAGAGACAGGTGCATCGTCTGCTGAGCTGTCAAAGATTTATGCAACAAAATCAAAATATGGACTCACAATTGCTTCTGTGTGTTTTCAAAATCTCACTGGAAGGTATTTTATTAAAGACAGGGCATGATGCAAAATCAACTTTTTGGAGCTTTCTGCTATGTTATGTTAACACGTTATAACAAAACATGCCTGAAGAGGTTTTAGGGCTCTCAAGTTTTGAGCGGGGTCGTGCGTGAGACTGCGTAATTTCCAGAGAGCGGGGCGGGGAGACTTGAGAGCCCTGCATGCATGTTTGAGTAATTTAGCGATCTCTCCTGGGCCCTATTGAAACCCTCCTTAAAGGGATAGTGCGGGGGGTATTTTTATGTTAATCACTACGCCCATGTTAACTCTAAACTTCGGCGTAGACATCCGCTGAAAGTGAACAGGCTGATAGAGTTAACATGGGCGTAGTGATACGAGTGGAGAGACAATACGTGAATGCGAAATACGCTGCTGGATGTTTCGTGGACAACTGTTTGGGACGCAAATATATCACCTTTCTAACAAATGTTTTGTTTTGAGAAGAAAAACAAGCTTTATTTCATGTTCCAGGGAAGTTACCGGACCTACTTACGTGGGCTCCAGAAAGCGAGCCGAACCGGGCTCAGCTGAGACTGTCAGAGGTAAGCCGGTGTCAACACACGTAACTTTTAGAAGGAAACCCATACAGATAAACATTAAAAAAAACGCACTATCCCTTTAAGGCAATGAGCTAACCAGTGTGGGTCCTTGGGCAAGACCCTTCACGGTACTGCCCCCCGGGCGCCGAAAAAGATGGCTGCTCACTGCTCCTGAAAAAGGATGGGTCAAATGCAGAAGTCAAATTTCTCCCGTGTGTCACTGTGTGTCATTGTGTGTGAGACCAATAAAGGCTTAATCTAATCTTAATCTTAAAGTTAGCAGTAGGATTCTGTGCTCTGCCCACAGGCCTACGTCATGACAATTCTCCATAAATATACAAAAACATGACACAAACATGTACACTACAGCTTTACAAACCTGATGTGCAGCAGATTCATTAGTGGGATGTATGCTGATTGTGACAGAGCTCTGCAGTGAAACTTATAAAACATTTTGTTTTCTGCAAATTTGCATTTTTAAAACAATAAAAGGTAAAAGGTAACCCGATGAGATCCAAAGATCTTAACAGGAACTTTGCCTGGTCATAAGAGAAGAAAATTAGACAAAGGAGAGGGAGAGAAAAGAGAGCTAGATAGAAAAAAGAGGAGAGAGAGAGAGAAAAAAGAGGAGAGAGAGAGGGAGTAGGGCAAAGAGAAATTACAGGAGACAGGAGAGAGGGAGACTGAAAAACAAGAGAGTGAAAGAAAAGAGTGTCTTTATGTGTGTGATAAAGACAGAAAGAGAGAGGGAGTGGGAGAAAAGAGAAATTAAGACAGGAAGGAAGGATGGAGAGTGAAAGAAAGTGTGTGAGAGAGAGAAAGAGAGAGAGAGAGAGAGAGAGAGAAGAAAATGAGACAAAGGAGAGAGAAGGAAAGATGAGATAGTAACAGTGAAAAAAAGAGGAAGAGAGGGAGGAGGAAGTGAGAAAGGAGAGGAGGGGGGCTACCCTTCTGCCTCCTGCTTTATTAAAAAGAACAGATGAGGGTGTGTTGTGTTCCATTATTAGAATCACTGGTGGAGGTCAGAGCACTTGACCCCCAGCTGTGTGTCCTGTCTCACTACTGACCCCCTGTGGACAAACGCACACATGACAAATGCCCCTGCTGCAGGCGCTCACAAAACGTCAGGAATATCACAGAAAATGGAACCGTGAAGGAGACTGGGATGATTTTAATGTAATTTCAGCAGGTCAAATCATTACATAGACCTGTGATAACATAAATATTCAAACCATAAATGCATCCATATAAATGAACTTTGAGACAATATATTAAAGGTCCTATATTAACACAAAATTTACTCTTGTGAGTGTTAAGCCATGTTAGAATATTACCTCACTAAAAACATACCTGGAGTTTTATTTCATTCACACCTGTTTGAGTAATTCTTTATTATTAGTCTGTCATCTCCAAAGCTCAAAATGTTCTGCTCCATCTTGTGACGTCATGCAGTGGTAGTCTTCAAGTGAACAGCTACTTTTTACATTTAGTTCAGTACAGATGGGCAATTACAGGGCTGGAATCATCCAAATGATTCTAGGGAAGGTATGAAGAACACAAGGTTTAAGAACACATTGGAGCACTTCCTGTATTACCACATGACATCACAAGGTGGAACAGGGTGTTTTCTGTTTGAAAGAAGAACTCTGAACTTTTAAACTGTAATTCTGTGTGATTTCCTCAATGTCCATCTTATTTTAAACAAAAGTATGTTAAGATCCAGGGACGTGCACAGGGGGGTTGCTCAGGTTGCCCGGGCAACTGCCTCTGTGCCCTCCTGGACTGATGTTGCCCTTCCGAGTCGAAAAAAAAAATAGAATAAAAAATAATAATAAATTGTTCAATCGATACAGAATTACATGTAGGCCTAGATTTGAAAATGAAAACAAAAATCACCACTAAAAACATTTTTCCTAAAATAAAAGCAGCCTCATTCACTCGCGGGACGGACCACTTTGCGAGCGGCGGTCACCGGAGCTCCGTGAGCCCGTCCGGGGACCCCGCGTCCCCGCTCCATCCGACTACGACTTCAGATCAGATGAGACTACCCACTGAATTTAAGCATATTACTAAGCGGAGGAAAAGAAACTAACCAGGATTCCCTCAGTAGCGGCGAGCGAAGAGGAAGAGCCCAGCGCTGAATCCCCGTCTGACAGGCGGGCGCGGGAAATGTGGTGTACAGAAGTCCGCTTGCCTGGTGTCGATCAGGGGCCTGAGTCCTGATAGAGGCTCAGCCCGTGGACGGTGTGAGGCCAGTAACGGTCCCTGTTGCACCGGGGTCCTTCTCGGAGTCGGGTTCTTTGGGAATGCAGCCCAAAGCGGATGGTAAACTCCGTCTAAGTACCATAAGGGAAAGTTGAAAAGGACTCTGAAGAGAGATTTCAAGAACGTGAAATCATTTAGAGGTAAACAGGTGGGGTCCACGTGGTCCGCCCAGGAGATTCGGTGGGCAAGGGGCAGCCGCCCGTTGCGGGAGGATCCCCTCCCGGGACCTCTCCCTGGGTGTCGCCAGCCCCCGCCGAGCGCACTTCCTCCGTGGCGGTGTGCCGCGACCGACTCTGGGTTGGCCAGGAAAGGCTCGAGGCGAAGGTGGCACGCCACCCCAACTGCGTGCTTCACAGCGCCTCCCGCCCGGACTTCGCCTCTTCGCCACTTCCCGGGGGCGTGGGATCAGTGCCCACTGCTGATACACGTGACTGGCACCTGACCCGAGCCTGCACGTGGAAACAGATTGTCGCGGTTGTCGTAAAAGGTGAGACTGAGATGTATAACAAATGACTAAGCTACATGTCTGCAGTTTCTAACATTTCGTTTTAGCAGCAGAATGAATGGTGGAAGTAATGCATCACATGAATTCTTTCATTCAAAATGGTTAAATGACTAAATCTTCTCATTATTTTGGGTAATATGTGTTATGTTAAGTGATGCCCACGGAAAAGAGGCAGTTGCAGGAGAGAGAGAAAACCCTCAGGGAGGCAGCAAAGGAGAGCACATCACTGCAGGGTTGGCTAAGAAAAAGCCAACCAGCAGGTGAGACAGAAATGTTGCATTGTGATAAAGATGTGTGTAGGCTAATTGATTAATTAATCAGGCTTGTATTTTAGCCTACTACTGGCATTTTTTCATAATTACATTTAAGATGAGGAGCAGCCACAAGCCTCCTCCAGACGCTTCATAGAGCCTGTGATTTTTTTCCCCCCGTGTGGGGGAGTTGGGTTGCCCTTTCTTCAGGTCAGAGCAACTGCCCCTCAAAATTTCTGTGCACGTCCCTGTTAAGATCTATAAATGTTTCCACAATACCACAATGAAGATAAAATACTCTTTTTTTAGTAATGGAATGTCATTTTCAACTCATAATAATAGTACTTTAATTAAGCTAACATGAGATCTGATATTTGTTCTGATAACATTCAAAATTAGACTAAAACTGTTCAGGAAAGCTCAAATTTTGCCCTATAATATTTTTTTGGTAGTATCGCTACTTGCTAAAATTCGTATCTAGTTTTAGTATCGTTTGGAGTCTGATTTTCATTATTTTTAACAACCCAAATATCTATTCACTGATGATTTCACTTCCATATACAGTAATCCCTCGTTTATCGCGGGGGTTAGGTTCCAGAAATAACCCGCAATAAGTGAAATCCGCGAAGTAGGACAACTTTATATTTTACAATTATTCTACATGTTTTAAGGCTGTAAATGCCTCACCACACACATTATACGCTTTTCTTAGACTGGAATTATCATTTTCTCACATTTCTCTCTCGTTTAAACACTCAAACTTTCATAGATTTTAAACAAAATGTATTAATAGTGACGCGTGGGGGGAGACACAGGGGACGCGCAAGCAGCACTGCCACATCCCGGGACGCGACGCGCACCAACCCCTTGGAGAAGTGCGCGACACGTGCTGCTCCGTCACGGATTTGTCCACGATTAGGGGTTTATCGTGGGGGGTTTATTTGGTGCGCTTCTCGTCCAGGGACATGGCAGTGCTGCTGGCATGTCTGGCGGGGCTCCCGGAGCCATGTCTCCCCCCACGCGTCACTATTAATACATTTTGTTGAAAATCTATGAAATTTTGAGTGTTTAAACTAGAGACAAATATGAGAAAATGCAGCGCGAGGCCGCGTGTATCCGGGGAGATAGAACTGCGGCGCCCAGACCACGTGCTCTCAGCCCGAGCCACAAACCGAACACGCACAAACGAACGCAAAAGCCGCACGGAGTGATTTAATCCTGGTTCAGACCTGGTCTACTTCTGGTCTAGACCTGGTTTAGTCCACGTTTAGTCCTGGTCTAGTCTCTTAGCCAATCAGGACGCTGACCACATTGTTACACTATTAAAAAAAATGTTACACTATAACAAAAAATTAAAAAAAATTTGAAAAAAAAAATCCGCGAAACAGCGAGGCCGCGAAGAGTGAACCGCGATAGAGCGAGGGTTCACTGTACCCAAAATGACCAAATAAAAAAAATTTAAAAAAAAAACAGAAGAAGAAAGAGTCACAAGCTGAATTTTCACAAAGGACTTCAAATTTATAAATATTCTTTCAATGAACAATAACTCAGTAGGGATGTTATATAATCTTCAAAAGAAAGCATGACAATAATCTGGATACACGCACACACACAAATCTCTACTTCCAAAAATATTGAAACTTTATACCCCTCAGTTTCTCTGCAAATACAGTATTCCAAAATATACGCCCACAAAAGCATCGATACAGAACACAGAAAGCAGAAAGCAGATTTGAAATGGGTCTCTCTGAAAATTGTGAATATTGGGAAAAATAATACTTGAGTTAAAGATGCACTGTGTAACTTTTCTGTTGAGGGGTCCAGCACCTGCTCGTCTCCATGGAGATGTCACTGCTTTAAATGGAATAATTATGTCTTTGAAGGCTCAAAACTATCATAAAAACATGTATTCGTGTACTCAATTTTGTCACTTAAGTAAAAGTGCAGATAGAAATACTTCAGTAAAAGTACCACATGAAAAAACATCTACTTGAGTGTACTTTTTACTCTTTAAGTACATTTTTAAAAGTATTTTGCGCAGATTTTGAGGACTTCAACTTCAAATGATAAAAATAATAATGAAAAGTAATGAAAAGTTTAATGCCAAAGCAAAGCAGTAACATCTCTATAGAAACTAGCAGAAGGCAGCTGCTTCAACATAAAAATTACATAATGCGCATTTAAAATGTCTTGAATTTGGAATATTTATCTTGAGCTGTTTCGACTAGTTATAACAAGTTGAAATGATATAAACATCTAAATAAACTGATCAAAACGGATACACTAAAGATTCATATTCCAATCTGAAGTCATCATAATATTTTTTTACAGTACATGGCAATTTCCAGAATTTGTTTATTTTTCTACTCTATAATGGGACAATGTGAGGAAGGCAGACACAAGTTGTTATTGTAACCGGATTAGGACGTGGCCGTGGTTCATGAAGCGTGCGCAAAGGTGACCTGCCCTCTAGAGGTCAAATACTAACAATGCACATCTGGAGATTAAAGGGATAGTGCATTTTTTTATGTTAATCTGTATGGGTTTCCTTCTAAAAGTTACGTGTGTTGACACCGGCTTACCTCTGACAGTCTCAGCTGATCCCGGTTTGGCTCAATTTCTGGAGCGCAAGTAAGTAGGTCCAGTAACTTCCCTGGAACATGAAATAAAGCTTGTTTTTGTCCACGAAACATTCAGCAGCGTATTTCGCATTTGCGTATTGTCTCTCTCCACTCGTATCACTACGCCCATGTTATCTCTATCAGCCTGTTCACCTTCAGCGGATGTCTACACCGAAGTTTACAAGTGAACAGGCTGATAGAGTTAACATGGGCGTAGTGATACGAGTGGAGAGAGACAATACCCGAATGCGAAATACGCTGCTGGATGTTTCGTGGACAACTGTTTCGGACGCAAATATATCACCTTTCTAACAAATGTTTTGTTTTGAGAAGAAAAACAAGCTTTATTTCATGTTCCAGGGAAGTTACCGGACCTACTTACGTGGGCTCCAGAAAGCGAGCCGAACCGGGATCAGCTGAGACTGTCAGAGGTAAACCGGTGTCAACACACATAACTTTTAGAAGGAAACCCATAGAGATTAACATTTAAAAAACGCACTATCCCTTTAATATCAGGTTTTTGGAGTTATAAAAGTATTAAAATGACATAAAAACAGCCAGATCAGATGCAGAAACACAGCTGAAAGTCCAGTTAAAAACACTTGAATTAAGAAAGTTTGACCTTGATTTGAATACATTTCAACTGATACTTTAAATAATAAAATATATCTAGTTATACTTAAAGGTGCACTGTGTAATTTTTCCTGGTAGGGGATCCGCTACAGCCTTGTTTCCATGGAGATATTATTGCTTTGCCTTAAAAGTGTCACAGTATGGCTGAGTATGGTGTTTTAGTGCTCAAAAATACATTGAAAAACATGCATTCATACAGCGTGTGAGCTCGCCTCTCCACAGATCTGACCTGTAACTTGGTCTGGTTTGGTCTCCATGAAGATAGAAAGGTTTAATGCCGTACTGTGAAACATCCCAGGCAAATCAATAACATCTCCATGTAGAAAAGCATTTGACAGACTCTCCACCAGAAAAGTTACATAATGCACTTTTAATAATTCTGAAATTTCCTGACACACAAAACAGATGTTTGACATTGTAGGACCACTTCATATCAGCACTTTTCCTCCAGTAGAACAAATCAATGGACTCATGTTGCCAACACATCTCCCAAAAGTCATTTTTAAAGTTATTCAGGTTTGTGAGCAGATCAAAATAACATACCTCGGTTTTGTATTTCAATATAACAGAACTGAGAATATAAAAGGGCATGAGTGACATTTTGGAAGCTTACATTAGACACAAAATACTGTAGACCTTTTCTCCACAACTGAAATTTTGACATTTCAGAGATCAAGACAGTATCACGGAAAAAAGTTCTTTCAATTGTGCAAAAAGTGTTTTGACTTATCCTATCCATGGGTTTCAGAATGATGAGAATCTAGGACCGTTGCCATAGTGATCAACAATTTAAAATGTCTTGTATTACGCAAATATGACTCCTGTGAGCTTTAAGACATGTTATAATCTTGTTACCTCCTCGAAGACACACCTGGAGCTGTGCTTTGTTTCATTCACACATATTTGAGGAACTCTTTATGATTAGTCTGTCTACATCTCCAAAGCTCAAACTGCTCTGTTCCACCTTGTGATGTCATGTAGTGGTAGTTTTCAAGTTAAAGGGATACTGCAGGTTTTTTTTTATGTTAATCTGTATGGGTTTCCTTCTAAAAGTTACCTGTGTTGACACCGGCTTACCTCCGACATCCAGCAGCGTATTTCGCATTCGCGTATTGTCTCTCTCCACTCGTATCACTACGCCCACTCTATGAGCCTGTTCACTTGTAAACTTCGGCGTAGACATCCGCTGAAGGTGAACAGGCTGATAGAGTTAACATGGGCGTAGTGATACGAGTGGAGAGAAACAATACGCAAATGCGAAATACGCTGCTGGATGTTTCGTGGACAACTGTTTGGGATGCAAATATATCACCTTTCTAACAAATGTTTTGTTTTGAGAAGAAAAACAAGCTTTATTTCATGTTCCAGGGAAGTTACCGCACCTACTTACGTGGGCTCCAGAAAGCGAGCCGAACCGGGATCAGCTGAGACTGTCAGAGGTAAACCGGTGTCAACACACGTAACTTTTAGAAGGAAACCCATACAGATTAACTTTTTTTTTTAAAAACACAAAACACTATCCCTTTAACAGCTGAATTTCATCTTTTGTTTAGTAGGGAGTGGCAATTCCAGGGCTTCACTAGAATCATCCAAATGATTCTAGTGAAGGTTTAAAAACACAGTGGAGCACTTCCTGTTGTAGCCTAAATACACAGGGTTGGGGTGTTATGAAACAAAACAACTCCAGGTATGTTTGTAATGAGGAAACATTGTAAAATAATCTAATATGGGCCATTTAACGTCCTAAAAATGTATGTAACAGGAGGCTGAAACCCACAAGTCCATTTTTATATTTTAGCATTAATGTATGGTATATATTTTACATTTTTGAAGGTGCACAATGTAACTTTTGAAGGACCTGCTTTTGCCCATGGATATGTTATTGTCTTGTCTGGAATGTTACACAGTATGGCATTAAATGTATCCATCCTTGCTGCTTAAAAATACCTTGAAAAGCATGCATTCTTACCACAGACATAACCTTAACTCGGCCCTGATAGTGCCACCTGCTCGTCTAAGTTTAATGCAATAGCGTGGAACATTCTAGGGAACACAATAACATCTCCATGGAAACAAGCAGCCTCTACAAAAGAAAAAAATAGTGTACTTTTAATACTCAGTTATGCCAAAATGTCACTTATCCCCACCTTCTGTAGTCCTTTTATAATATAAAATATGATGAACTCAAATTAACTTCCTATCCAGTTGCCATGGTGATGTTTAATCTTCGCCCTTGACAACGACAAATCCGTAAGAAACATTTAAAACAGTTCACCCAATCAACAATTCTCTTTAATCTGTAAATGCATAAGTTACAAATAAACAAATTACTTCTATCTGTCCACAAAAACAAAACATTTTCCCAATAAGTTAAACTGAAATCTTAATATAATGTATTGTTTACTCCATTTAAATATCTCATCTTATTTAAATATAATTATTACAGAAAAATACTACACTGTGCATTGGCTGTCTGCTTGTTTAAAGAGTGCCCCATACTTCCTGGTTCGAGATATGTACACTTCATTTGTGATATTTTAAATAGAAGAAAATCGTATCTGATTTGGTACACTCTAAATGAATTCAACACAAATTAAATTAAAACAATGGATATTCTCTTCTTTTCGTGAATCTCCAAAAATAGTAATTCTAAAAATATATTGCATATGCCATCTTAGGAAATCCATATAATAAAATATAATGTTATAAGTTATTTCAGGGCGTTAAGTGAAAGCAAATTTTCCGATCACTTGGGAATTGTTTTGGGAATGATCCTTCATGATAATTTAAATTTGTGTACAAGGGACAAAAGCAATCAGATACTCTTTGTAAAGGTCTTCTTCAGCACACAAAGGTGAATAGAACACTAGAGGGGTTCACCACAGCTGCAGTGTTATTACGGCGGCCATCTTGTGACTGTCAAGAAGTTCTAATGGTGCATTCCAGGAAGTTTTAGGAAGCTTGAAGTTGGTTAAGAGATTATTATTATGAGATTAAAATGGTCATTCTAGAGTGTTCCAGCTAAATAATTTAAAGTGGGACTAAACACTTTAAAGGAGAATTAACGTTTTTTACAATCTGAGCCTTATTTCGGTAATAAAACAAGTTGTTTTACTCACCCATAGCACTTTGGTGTCATATGGAGCACTTCCAGAGATGTTTTAGATTAGCGATAGCCGTAGCGCGAGTTCTCGGAGCATGTAATATATGCCCCGAGCGGTCTCCAAATAACACAAACTTTAGCACTTTTCAAATCATAGAAGCTCAATGTCTTAGTCTACACTTTCGTTTGAGTCAAAAGTGGCCTGTAATCCAGGATTTCTCCATAATTTACATCTTTGCGTTTCATGTTTGGGTCCCAGGAGCTGAGAGTGAAATAAGCGGTGACTCCGCACATGCGCACTGGCGTCCTCATCTACTCGAAACTATGGATAAATCTCGGATTACAGGCACTTTTGACTCAAACGAAAGCGTAGACTAAAGACATCGAGCTTCTATGATTTGAAAAGTGCTAAAGTTTGTGTTATTTGGAGACCGCAAACTTGTTTTATTACCGAAATAAGGGTCCGATTGTAAAAAACGTTAATTCTCCTTTAACTCAACTCAACCACATTTCAAACAGAGCTGCTAAACTGGGCAGTACCTGGAGGACTAAAGGGGAAAGTGAGAGGAGAAGGGGTCTAGAGGTATAAGGAACACTGTGATTGGTCTAAAAGGTATCCGCACTTCAAACTCCACCCCCACAGCCAGGCGTTTGTATCAGAAACACCTGGCTCAGGATCAGGGCAGTTGTGCGTGATATCACATAGTACTTAAAATTGCAGATGTCCCCAGTTTACACAAAAATAGCCATAAAAGGTCTAAGAATAGAGACCAATGCTATTAAAACACCATCTACACAGCTGTAGTAGTAAAAAGGTGATTTATCCTGTTCAGTTTTATTTTAAAATGTCGAGTTGCAATGAATCTAGCCTAGGTTTTTTTTTTTTTTTGTTTTTTTTACCTTTCCTGATTTTAACCATGAATCTGCTCATGTACATTTTTCTTATTCAGTAAAATTACTTGAGATTTAGTCATTTTTATGCATATATAGTTTTAAAGTAACTGTTCTGGCCAATAAACAACATTATTTTTCCTTGTTGGAGGTTGTACATGAGCTCAAAGTTGCCTGGAATGCATCATATACTGTATAAACAAAAACTAAAACACACTCTTAATATTAAAGGTCCCATGGCATGAAATTTTCACTTTCTGAGGTTTTTGAACGTTAATGTGAGCTCCCCTACCCTGTTTAGCCCCCCCCCATGGTTAAAAGTTGCGAAATGTCTAAACTGAGCATTTGCGATCCTTTTCTGCGTTACAAAAAATCGGAGCTCAAACGGGCGATTTTGAACAAGGCACCTGATTGACGTCAGATCGAAAAAAGAAATGCAAATGCAGTTCCACCCCCGTCTGTCTGTACTCAGCGTCTCTGTAAATCACGCCCAGAGAGTTTGGACTGCGAATGCGCTAGGCAATGTGAAATGCGTTTTTTTATTTGCCTGGAGGCACGTCCGAGTGTTTCTAGGCTCGGAAGTCCTTTATCTGAGCCTCTGGACCTTTGAACAGCAGTGGTTTAATTTTATTTTATGTGGAAATGTGTTTATTTTTCAATGGAACGCTTCAAATCTCTCCCCCCGTGCAAAAACACGGAAATGGATCAGCTGAGAGCTCAGAGCGAGAGCGGAGCGTTTGGCCACGCCCCCACCCTCTACTATAGGCCAGCTCTTTTCTCCTCATTTGCATTCACGCCCATTATGGAGTGTTCCAGAGAGAGAAAAAATACTCTTTCTCATCTTATCTCTGTTTCTCATGCACTGAGTGTTGATTTTGAAGAAGGATTCATTTACAGTATTAGGGAACCATTAAGGAGCCATATAAAAGCATCAAGAAGTACCATGTCATGGGATCTTTAAATCAGTGTTGGTTACAAAATAAAAGTCATATTAGTTGAAAGTTATTTGCCAATTGTTTAGATCTATTCTTAGTACAGTTCCAACATGGCCACCAGGCGTGATAAGAGTTGTTGTAGGTCACTCTGGAACCACTCTAGAGTCAATTCAGCTTTGTGCCTGACAAATGAATGTGACAAGATAACACAAAACAAAATCTAATTCTTCTTCTTACCCCCAAACTTCACCCGAAAACACATTAAACATGGTGCTACCGTTGTCCCCACAAATCCAGGCCTTTTTGAATCTAACCACATTAACATTGTACAGTACATAAAAAGCATATAATCCTACTGTATAGTCAAAGTATGTCCAACGTGGAATGACTAATAGTGATATATTCCATGGGATTTCAAACATGGCCGACATCTCTACGGATGAAAACAAAGGTCTCAGTTCTCTTCTCCTCGCTTCCTCTCCTCGATCCTCCCTTCATCAGCTGTCAATCAAATGTGTCAAATTAAGCGGCGTCCCGAAGAAAACCACGGAATGTAGGAGCAAACACGAGGGAGGCTTCGGGAGCGAACATCAGAGAAAACAATCAAACTTTAATGATCACAGTGAGGAGTTTAGACATTCTCTCCTCGCCGCGTCTCCTCTGTGGGCGGAACTTCCTCGCCCGTTTCCTGCTGAATCGAGGAGGAGAAAGAGCGAGGGAAGAGAAATGAGACGTGGCCAAAATATGAAAGAGTTTTTGCACCGACAAAAGCAGCCACAATAGCCGTACTGATTCCTACGCGTGCGCACAAGTTAGCCTCAAGTCTCCTCTAGTAAGATTAGAAGGTGGAACGAAAAAAAAAAGAAAAAAAGTTGTACATTGTAATTAAGGGATGGATTAGTGCAATATAATAAGGGGTTAGGGCGCAGGAGCTGACAGCGAGTAGGAGGGTGGGACCATGTGACATCCTTTGGTTTAAATTGGGACAATGAGAAGAGGGGGGAAGGAGTTCAAATTGGTGGACGAGGAAATTTAAGCAAAAACAGAAATGCAATGATGGTTTTTTATTATTAGTGCTCCAATATTACATTTTAATGGACGTAATTATGCTGCAATTTACCATACTTTATCCTGCATTTTTGTCAATTTTAATCACAATCGCACTGTTTGTCAGAAAATGTGTCGATTTTCCCAAATGTTTCAGCCTTACTTCTTATTTTATCCAAATCTGGAAATAAATCTTTAAATTGTAACCCACTGGCGCTACGAACATGCCTGTTATTTCCTCGTATACATTTTCATATTCAGTCTGTGAGCAAAGTGGATAAATAAACAAATTACAGTTGGCATTTTGAATTTTGTTACACCATATTTTATACTCAGCACTTCTACAGTAAGAATTATCATAAATAATAGGTCTAGGGTGTCAAACATGCGGCCCGGGGGCCAGATCCGGCCCTCCAAGACCTTTAATCTGGCCCTCGGCTGCTTTTCTATTCAAATATTTTAATTATATTTTAATTTTCTATTCAAATATTGGTAATTTTCTGCGCCTTTTTTCTGCGCATTTTAGCATAGCAGCGTCTCCAGTGCCTCTGTACGTGGCCCCTCCCACCAGAGCAGCACAAATGAAAACTCGTCTCTTTCCAAACGCTCTTAAAGGAGCATCGTTTTTGACTGTCGACCGTGACACCCTCATCAGTAAAATGTCAAAAATGAGAAAAGTGGACGCCGAGTGCAGGATTTTCCAAGAAAAATGGACTAATTCCCATTTGTTCACGGACGTGAATGGGAAACCTGTACGCTCGTGTTACAAGTACTTTGTGTTAATTTTTTTTTTGTATGAAATGCGCTTTATAAATAATGTTTGATTGGTTGATTGATTGAATGTTGAAAACGTTTCAGGTTGTTCATAATATTATAATATTTTGTAAAAGAAAGAGCTCATCAAATAAAAAAAGGCTTCTGTAATAGATTTGCATTTCTCTGCACAAATATTTGGACATATTTATATTTTTGGGGTATATTTGCTGTGAGTTTTCTGATCCGGCCCCTTTGGGATGAAAGTCGGTTGGATACGGCCCCCGGACCAAAATGAGTTTGACACCCCTGGTCTAGATTTTTATTATAAATTTCATAACAATTCATAAATATTTTCAGAGAAATTAGTTCAGCAATAAATAATGAAAAGAAAATAAATATTTGGTTTACAAAAATTTGAACTGCATATAATGGGCTCTTTTCACGTTTACTTCACAAAATCGGAAAACAAAATTTGGAAAGGTGCGGATGACGACTTCGTTTGAGCTCCGTCTGCAATAGTAAATCTGAGAAAACTTAATCTAGATGTCATTGTATTCCTTCCTTTTTCCTTTTATAAACTGCCTTTTAATTTATGTATTATAATTGATCTAACTTGATCTATGTAATTGTAGCGTTCCCTTATGTTCAGCAGATCAACAGTCCCAGTCAGCTGCTTGTAAGTGACACTGAAGCTGTGATCACAGTCCCGTCCCCCATGGAAATCTTTGCAGGTTGTGAAAATGCTGCTGCTGCTGCTGCTGCTGCTGCTGCTGCTGCTGCTGCTGCTGCTGCTGAACCCACGGTTTTATCACACGCCTGGTGTCGCGGACTACACCGGAAGTCGTCATCCGCATGTTTCCAAACGTCTTCGGTGCGTGAATAAGCGTGAATAGAGCCTATTTAGAATAATTATTTCAGAAACCAAGCTTGGTGTCAAAACTAACCCAATTATTAATTAATATTAGTAATTCATTAGATGACTGAAAAAATAAACATGTTTTTAGATCATTATTGCGCACATTAACTGCACTACTGTGAAATCAAATGACCACATTAAAGGAAAATTAATGTTTTTTTTTACAATCTGAGCCTTCTTTCGGCAATAAAACAAGTAGTTTTACTCACCCATAGCAGTTTGGTGTCAATTGGAGCAGTATCGCAGAACTTATGTTGAGCCGTTCTGTTCTACCAATGATCCCGTATCCGTTAGTGTGAGTGCTCGGGGCATTACTTTGCGCTCTCCAAATAACACAAACTTTAGCACTTTCCAAATCACAGAAGATCGCTGTGCCGCTGTGCGCTGTGTGTAGACTTTTAGTGGATTCCAAAACGGCCTGAAACCCGATATCCAGCTATAGTTTCATTTGATGACGTCATCAGAGAGGACAGTGCGCATGCGTGAACTCAGCTGTTTTGTAAACACCGCTAGTCCGAAAGAAGCTAACACCGCTCTGAACTTTACTTTTCTGTTGCGATATCGGGTTTCAGGCCATTTTGGAATCTACTAAAAGTCTACCCTGACACAGCGATCTTCTGTGATTTGAAAAGTGCAAAAGTTTGTGTTATTTGGACACCGCAAATCAGTGCCCCGAGCACTCACGCTAACGGATACGGGATCATTAGTAGAACAGAACGGCTCAACATAAGTTCTGCGATACTGCTCCAATTGACACCAAACTGCTATGGGTGAGTAAAACTACTTGTTTTATTGCCGAAAGAAGGCTCAGATTGTAAAAAAAAATGTTAATTTTCCTTTAAATTGTTTATAAATCATCATTAATATAGTAATGTTTTTATATTCCAACCAATCGCATTCTGTTTTTACTTAACATTTAACACGTCCAAACCTTTACAGTATCGGAGTTGTATAGTTGATCAAAATGAAATAAAAAATGGGTGGGGGTTAAAGAACAGGCATTTCCTAGACATTGCAACACTTTGGGACGCAAGGCAAGCAGCTAGAGCTCTGAAACTAGCACGTGGAGAATGTAGAGTCCGAAAAGGCAATGCACAAAAGGGTTATGTTCTATCAACTTGTGCCTTATTCTGTCCATCAGGAGTATTTTTGAAGATTTAAGATTTCACTGTTTATTTTATGCATCTTAACTATTGTATTTGTAAAGTGAAACTAGCTGCCTAAAGCTCTACCTGCAATGTATAAGGCAAGTCACAGGAAACTAACGAGAAAACAAGGAGAGTGTTGACTCCTCAGTAAGGGCTATTTCTATTGGCTTAAAGTGATGATGTCATACACGGGCTGTACACTGCAAAAAATAATATCTACCAGAATTTTAGTAACTTTGAAAATTGCATCATGGAACATTTGGTAGTGGAGGGTTAGTTTCGGTGGAGATGCTGTTGCTTTGCATAAAATGTTCCACAGTAAAGCATTAAACACATCTACCTAACCTCATTAGAGTCAGTTACAAGTCAGATCTGTGGAAAATAAACCCTATGAACAGAAAGAATGTGCGCTTTTCAAGGCGTTTCTGAGCAATAAACACCTGAAATGCGAGACAGATCAAGTTTAGATGTCAAGTTTAATGCCATACTATGGATTATTCCAGGGAAAGCAAATTTATCTCCATGGACACAATCAGGTGGCGTGTCTTTCAGCCACAAAATGACATAATCCAGCTTTAATTAAAGTAAAGATATTTGAGTAGTTTTAACTTTTTTTTTAAGATTCATTCAATTACATATTTGATTTGCTTCAAGCTAAATTGCCTACAAATTGAGGAATAAAGTTCTGGAATTGCAATTTGTCATTTTAAAGGCCCCGTAGCTGATTTTTTTCCTGTGTATTTGAGCAAAACTACAGTATAAATATATTGCATAATCAGCCCTTTGGTGCAAATAAGTCCACTGTGTGCCATCTGAATCTAATCAGAAACCATTTTATTGTCCGATTTTCAGGAAGTGCACTGTTAGCATACTAGTTGTTACCGTCACTGCAAAACTCCGCACTGGTCTCTGAAAGTTGTGAAAAGTATTATAAACTCATCATTGTTAATAATTAGTAGGGATGCACGATATATCGGCATTAACATCGGTATCGGCCGATATTGCCAAATTTTTACCATGTCGGCTCGATGTGTAAAAGTGGGCCGATATTAACGACCGATATTTGTCAGTACAGTAATCCCTCGAATTAACGTTTTCTCACATTTCTCTCTGGTTTAAACACTCAAACTTTCGTAGAGTTTCAACAAAATGTATTAATAGTGAAGCGTGGGGGGGAGAAGTGCACGACACGTGCTGCTCTGTCACGGATTTGTCCACGATAAACCCCTCATCGTGGACAAATCCGTGACAGAGCAGCACGTGTCGCGCACTTCTCCAAGGGGTTGGTGCGCGTCTCGTCCCGGGACGTGGCAGTGCTGCTCGCGCGTCACTATTAATACATTTTGTTGAAAATCTATGAAAGTTTGAGTGTTTAAACTAGAGACAAATATGAGAACACGCGTACACCGGGGCTGCAAGTACGAGATAGAACTGCGACGCCCGGACCACGTGCTCTCAGCCCGAGCCACAAACCGAACACGCACAAACGAGCGCAAAAGCCGCACAGAGTGATTTAATACTGGTTCAGACCTGGTCTAGTCCCAGTTTAGTCCAGGTCTAGACCTGGTCCAGTCCTGGTTTAGTCCAGGCCCAGTCCAGGTTTAGACCTAGTTTAGACCTGGTCTAGACCTGGTTTAGTTCTGGTCTAGACCTGGTTTAGTCCACCTTTAGTCCTGGTCTAGTCTCTTAGCCAATCAGTACGCAGAACACATTGTTACACTATAAAAAAAATGTTACACTATGAAAAAAATGAAAAAAAAATTGAAAAAATTGAAAAAAAAAAAAAAATCCGCGAAACAGCGAGGCCGCGAACAGTGAACCGCGATAGAGCGAGGGACCACTGTATCCCCAGAATGCATGCTGTAAATGAGGAATAACTTTGGACCATTGCAAACCGTCATGAAAGGAACTAGTTTTTAGGACAGTAAAAATCAGGTACAGCGCCTTTAAGCTCATGTAAGTATTATTTTTTGCAGTGTGGACATTAGTTTGATTGGATTGCCCTCAGATTACTTCTTATCCTTATCTCCTTTTGCTCATTTCGTCTTTCCTTCCACTGAGACAAAACTATCGCTTTGCTTTTCATTAGCCTCACCGTTGCCTCCTCTTGGTCAAACAGCGTAAATACAGATCTCGTTCTTGTTCCGCGGAAGCCCGTTAGTTTGAAACTCACTTTGACCAGACAGAGCTCACGGCTCGAGCAACCACACAGAGCCAAGGAAGATATGAACCACCTTCTTACACTGCAAAGAATTACATCTGCACTGGAGAAAATGACGTCAATTCAGAATCATGACTGTTCTGAGGAGATTAAACTTATTTACTTAACATTCAAAATATACTTTTTTTTTTTTTTTTGTCATATTCCATTCTAAATTTTGGTCAGTTAGACAATTAAATGTTTATTCCTACACAAAATTAATATCTTTCTAGCAATGCTTTCAGCTTTTATGGATCCAATGCCTCTCGTTTTAACTAGCCACATCTCAGCTCATGGAGATGAAAATACGGGTGAAGTGTCTCGCCAAGGGGCACAAAGGCAATAAGATTTGAACCTATAATCAACTTTCAACCAGAAGCAGATTACACCACTTATAACCCTTGTTCAAATTCATATTCAGGGACAATATTATACACTGTGAGTGTCTTGCCAAAGGACACAACAACAGTTTGCAAAATGTGAACTTCTCTAACATTAAAGGGATAGTGCGTTTTTTTTAAAATGTTAATCTGTATGGGTTTCCTTCTAAAAGTTACGTGTGTTGACACCGGCTTACCTCTGACAGTCTCAGCTGATCCCGGTTCGGCTCGGCTACGCCCATGTTAACTCTATCAGCCTGTTCACCTTCAGCGGATGTCTACACCGAAGTTTACAAGTGAACAGGCTGATAGAGTTAACATGGGCGTAGTGATACGAGTGGAGAGAGACAATACGCAAATGCGAAATTCGCTGCTGGATGTTTCGTGGACAACTGTTTCGGACGCAAATATATCACCTTTCTAACAAATGTTTTGTTTTGAGAAGAAAAACAAGCTTTATTTCATGTTCCAGGGAAGTTACCGGACCTACTTACGTGGGCTCCAGAAAGCGAGCCGAACCGGGATCAGCTGAGACTGTCAGAGGTAAACCGGTGTCAACACACGTAACTTTTAGAAGGAAATCCATACAGCTTAACATAAAAAACAAAACAAAAAACCCAAAAAACGCACTATCCCTTTAACTGGCTGCAACATGGCCAACTCCAATCAAGATTCATATTTGAGGCCAATATTTGTTGATGTGAGTGAAGTGTCTTGTCCATAGACACAACAACAGTATGCAAGATTTGAACCTGCAATCAGAGGCACTAGCACCAACTCACTGCGCCACTTACACTTCGAATCAAAACTCAAACTCATAGTCTAATATTAGATCATGTATTTGAAGTGTCTTGCCCTAGAACGCACCAGATTTGAACCAGCAACCCTTTGGTCAGAGGCGCTAGAACTTACTGACTGCACCATTTACACATGGATTCGCATTATAAAGTGACTATTACTGTCTTGCCTATGGACACAACAGCGTACAAGATTTGAACCTGCAAACTTCTGATAAGAGGGACCGACACCAACCACACCCTTGACTCAAATCAGTTTTAGAATTAATCTCCTGAATAGGCAGTAATGTCTTGCTTATGGACGCAAGAACAGTATGTAAAATTTGAATCTGCAGCCTGACCACATCGCTTAAACCTCCGACTCAAAACAAGATTCTGAATTCAAGTCATTTTAAGGAGTTTGGATACATATATTTTGCAGTGTATTCACCCTTTTCCAATCCTGAAGTTTAACTGGAATGAATACCAACAGGAGCCCCTTGACAGTCTTTTCTAAAGGGATCTGTGCTTCATTTTATCTTTTTGCGATCACTTCATCCTCAGCATTGAAACCACAACTCCTTCACACACTGATTAAATTCATAAATAGTTGAAAATCCTGTTTTCTCTCTCTCCGTGGTGGTTTTACTGAAGGTTTTTGAGGATGCGTCCGTAGCGGAAGTCATAAACATGGCGGCAGAGGTACACCAGGTCCGGGTCGATGTCTGAGGGCACGCAGCGGTGAGTGGGCGGGGCAAAGTCGGGGCGAGACGGCACCAGTCGCCCACGGCAACCAGGGGGAGCGCCTTCAGCACGCCGCTTCACCAAGGCACAAAATCTGACCGGGAGAGAGAGATGAAAAGAGGGAATGTCACTATAATGACACAACGCACACAAAAGTTTTAAGGTTATCTGAAACCGCAAGAAAAAATACACAATGGATTTAAATAGCCCGTTTTCAGGAGCCTGCGATCAATAGGAGCATTCATGGTCCTGTTTAGGAGTTTGATTTTCAACAAAAAGGTGGAAGTGACTAACTGAAAAACACTTGATGGTGAGATGTGTGTTAAAACAAAGCATCATTTTTGGAGATTTTCTTTCATGTACATATACATTGTTGTTCCATCATCAGAAACATGCCTGAAGTGGTTTTGGATCTCATCCATGCATGTTTGAGTGTTTTAACAATCTCTCAGAGGCTCTACTTTAACCCTTCTTCATGACTTAATGCGGGGGAAAAAGAGAGGGGAGGTTCAGAGCGTCAAAAACTGTGAAACTTATAAAACATGTTAATACATTGTTTTGGATGAATATAGCCTTAAAGGAGAATTAACAGTTTTTACAATCTGAGCCTTATTTCGGTAATAAAACAAGTTGTTTTACTCACCCATAGCACTTTGGTGTCATATGGAGCACTTCCAGAGATGTTTTAGATTAGCGATATCCGTAATGCGAGTTCTCGGGGCATACGGTCTCCAAATAACACAAACTTTAGCACTTTTCAAATCATAGAAGCTCAATGTCTTAGCCTACACTTTCGTTTGAGTCAAAAGTGGCCTGTAATCCGAGATTTATCCATAATTTACAGCTTTGCGTTTCATGTTTGGGTCCCGGGAGCTGAGAGTGAAATAAACTGTGACTCCGCACATCTACTCGAAACTATGGATAAATCTCAGATTACAGGCCACTTTTGACACAAACGAAAGTGTAGACTAAGACATCGAGCTTCTATGATTTGAAAAGTGCTAAAGTTTGTGTTATTTGGAGACCACAAACATTTGCCCCGAGAACTCACATTACGGAGATCGCAAATCTAAAACATCTCTGGAAGTGCTCCATATGACACCAAAGTGAGTAAAACTACTTGTTTAATTACCGAAATAAGGCTCAGATTGCAAAAAAACATTAATTCTCCTTTAACATTTAGATCACCATGTTACCTTTTATTTGTTAGCAGTTAATACGTACAGTATGGTGGCCGGCAGGGGCCAAACGCTCTGCAACGGCCCAATGCGTCTCAGTTAGAGAAAACAGCTTCAATTACAGAAACGATGCAAATTCACAAACTCAAACACAAGTTTAAACGAGGCACAAACAAAGAACGTGGTGCAAATGAAAAAAAAAAAAAAACTCGCTGCAAGAAACAAAGACAAATGTTTCATCATCAAATGTGCTGCACATAGAGAAACGATGAAAACCAAGAAAACACCTGCAACACATAGGCTATGTTCACACTGCAGGGCTTAATGCTCAATTCCGATTTTTTTGTGAAATCCGATTTTTTTGCAAGGCCGTTCACATTTCCAGTTAAATGCGAATTGTATGTGATCTCCAGTGTGAACGCTAAACTCCCCAAAAGTGTCCCGCATGCGCCTTGGAGGACACGATGACGTCACACGCAGCGAACACGCTCAATGTTTACGGAAGTAGCCTAAAGTTGCTTTCGTACCGGAGCCAAAACATGTACAGCTTATTGGTTTTAAGGAGGAGACGGAGAAGGACGAGGTTTTTGGCCACAGCGTTTTGCGGGGCAGCGGCAGCAACGTGTACAGAAAGGAACATGTGGGTGCGGAGTCACAGGCAGGAGGGGTGGGATTGCTACGTGCTTCGCCACTTCACTGATACGAGTTTATATACTATTTTCGCATGATGAGAAGAACGTTTGTGCACATTTGTGAACGCCTACTTGTACCACTCTCATTGGAGGAAACACACTCAGGTCGGATGAACGCGACCTGGCCGTTCAGACTGCAGTCGCATGTCAAAAGATCGGATATGTATCGGATTTAGGACCACATATCCAAGTGGCCTGGATCGCATTTGAAAAAATCGGATCTGTGTCGTTCACACTGTCATTAGAAGATCAGATACAGGTCGCATAGAGGCAAAAAAATCGGATTTGGGTCGTTTCAGGCTGCAGTGTGAACGTAGCCATATAGAGTCACCACAAAAGAAGTGCTCCAAACCTGCAGGGGGCGCTCTCAGTGTAACAGCTCAATGTTTGTTACTGTAATGTGGCTTTTATTTGATTATATTCATCTACTGTCTTTATAAATAATATAAATATTGCTGTACAACGTGCTACATCACGTGCCATTTATTTGATTGTTTTTCTCACCAGACTTTACAAACCTGCACATTTACATGTCGATTAGCCGTAAAAATCATTTGTTCCCGCTGTACTTTATCGTCAGTTGGCCGTTTTCTGTCTCTCTCATAGGCAAAGCATTCTTTCTCTCCATCCAGTGCGCCCCTGTAGGTTTGGAGCACTTCTTCTTGCAGTGTTTTTTGTTTGTTTGCAGGTGTTTTCTTGGTTTTCATCGTTTCGTGCTTTGCATCGTTTCTCTATGTGCAGCACATTTGATGATGACACATTTGTCTTTGTTTCTTGCAGCCAGTTTTTTTCATTTGCACCATGTTCTTTGTTTGTACCTCATTTAAACTTGTGTTTGAGTTTGTGAATTTGCATCGTTTCTGTACTTGAAGCATTTGGCTGTTGCTGTTTGGCCCCCGTAAATAAACCATAGAACTAAAATACCCTCTGTTTAAAAAGGTCCTATATGACACAACATTTGATCTTTTACATACGTTAGAATGTTGTTACCTCATTAAAACATACCCAGAGTTGTGTTTTTTAATTGTTTTTTAATCATTTATTATTAGTCTGTATATTTCAAAATGCTCAAAATGTCATAAAGTGGTAGTGTTCATGTTAACAGCTACTTTTTACCTTATTATTCAATTGAGATTGGGAATTTCAGGGCGGAAAACATTCAAATGATTCTACTGAAGGTGTATGGAGTTTAAAAACACAATGGAGCACTTCCTGTATTACCACATGACGTCACAAATCTGCAGGTTTGCGTGTTAAACATGTGTAAATGGAACAAAACACAACTCAAGGCATGTTTTTGACGAGGAAACATAAGATAAATCAGAAAATATGGACCCTTTGTTGACGAGGATTAATTACAATCCCGCCATTCACTATCAACGTTCTTTTTATTCATTTTTATTACTGTGACTAATCCATAATGAAGACTGTCCTATACACAGCGTTACTACAGACATGACGCAGGTTCCCAAACTCTGGTGTGACTAAGCTCAGTAAATACATTGATTCATCCTGAAACCGCAGTGAATGTAGAGAAATCTAATACAATCTCTGTCTTTGCACCTCAGAAAACACAGCTCCGATACAAAGGTTCCCGTGTACCTGAATATATCACCAGAGGAGCGTCAAACAGAGGTAATAATAAACCAGGTTCTGCACAAGTCCAGGTGCCAATTAGAAACCCTGCTGTACTTTGAGAAGAGACACTGTAGAAAATATCAACCATTCTTTGCCTAAAATCACTATATCCTCCTGAGACCCGCCCATTCATTTGTGTCCTTTATAGTGGACACTGAATTACCCAGTCTGACTTTTAAAGGAAAAGTAACGTTTTTTTACAATCTGAGCCTTCTTTCGGCAATAAAACAAGTAGTTTTACTCACCCATAGCAGTTTGGTGTCAATTGGAGCAGTATCGCAGAACTTATGTTGAGCCGTTCTGTTCTACTAATGATCCCATATCCGTTAGCGTGAGTGCTCGGGGCATTACTTTGCGGTGTCCAAATAACACAAACTTTAGCACTTTTCAAATCACAGAAGATCGCTGTGTCAGCGTAGACTTTTAGTGGATTCCAAAACGGCCTGAAACCCGATATCCAGCTATAGTTTCATTCGATGACGTCATCAGAGAGGACAGTGCGCATGCGTGAACTCAGCTGTTTTGTAAACACCGCTAGTCTGAAAGAAGCTAACACCGCTCTGAACTTTACTTTTCTGTTGCGATATCGGGTTTCAGGCCGTTAACGCTAACGGATACGGGATCATTAGTAGAACAGAACGGCTCAACATAAGTTCTGCGATACTGCTCCAATTGACACCAAACTGCTATGGGTGAGTAAAACTACTTGTTTTATTGCCGAAAGAAGGCTCAGATTGTAAAAAAACGTTACTTTTCCTTTAAGTGTTCTGAGATAGACTCTAGTTTGTGGCTGCACTATGATTTAAAAAAAAAAAAAAAAGGTAAGTAAGTAAGTAAATAAATAATAATAATAATAAATACACAACACATATAAATAAAAATAATAAATAAGTAAATAAATAAATAATACATAAAAAATACAATATAAAAATAAATGAATAAGAAACTAAAAAGGATTCTAAAAACTTTTTGAGCCGACTGTAGAACCGACCAAAAAAATTGTGTTAACTCCACATGGATTTAACACTATTACAGTCCATTACAGGCGACAAGTTATGACATTATGAATAAAAATAAAATGAACAAAATGTAAATGTTAAGGTGTTCATTTACTTCCAAATAGAAAATTAAAATAATAATAATAATTTAGATACACTTTGTTTCTTCGGGTCCCAGGAGGATATAACACTAAATTGAGTCTTGTGAGCTTTAACAATGTTATTACCTCATCATAAACATACCTGGAGTGATCCCTTATTATTAGTCTGTCTACATCTCCAAATCACAAAATGCTCTGTTCCCCCTTGTGATGTCATGAAGTGGTAGTTTTCAAGTTAACAGCTCCTTTTTCATCTTTTGTTCAGCAGAGGTAGGCAGTTCCAGGGCTGAAATGATCCGAATGATTCTAGCGAAGGTGTGTGGAGCACTTCCTGTATTACTACATGACATCACAAGGTGGAACAGTGTTTGAGAGAAGAGCTCAGCCTAAATATAAAAATAGCAGGGTTTGTGTGTTAAACATGTGAGAATGAAACAAAACACAACTCCAGGTCTGTTTGTGATGAGGAAATAACATTAGAACATTAATCAGAAAATAGAGTAATATGGATCCTTTAAAATGTCATGTTTTTAAGACTATATTTAAGTACAATTTTCTTAATTTAAGTCATTTTAAATTACCTAGACATTGCGTTTTACAGTCCAGCACTTCTAAAACCAGATTACATTGAAATCAAGTGATAAAACTACTCAAATCAAGAGCATATTCTTATTTTAACACATTTGAACTCATCTTGATGTCCAGTTTGTCATTTTTCACAGCGTAGTACCTTTACCGTTTGTGTGTTGTATATTCTTACCTACAGTACTGGGCGAGGGGCAGGACGTAGCATCTGTCTTCGATACAGGCCACACTATTTTCATCCTGATGCCGAGAGGCGAAAATCTCATTCTGAAACAAACATAGTGGGAGTAAAGTCACATGACCTCAGCAGATCTGTGGTCTGTGCCGCTGGGGGCTGCACATGACAGCAGCCGGTTTATCTGAATGCACTTGAGATCACACTCAGAATTTCCGTTCTTTAGGGTGAGAAGTATGGAAAAAGAAAAAAATTAATGGTTTCATCGATCTCAAACATCTGCATTTTTGGCCACTGATCCTACAGACTTTCATACAATATGTCGATGCAAACTATTCTTTGGAAATAAATAAAGGTATTTCAGCCAAATGTTCCCACAGTCAAAATTTTAAAAATCCAAAAAAAGTGGGTGGTACTCGGCGGGTGGGGTGATGGTGTGGGGTGGGGCTTGACCTATGAGTGACAGCTGGGTGACAGCGCCGGTTAGTGAGAGCTAACAATAGCATACTGCCAATGGAGAGTGACAGCGGCGCGAGTTTGGCCACGGAGCGCAGCGAGGTGTAGACGGGGCTAAGAGGGGCTCCTCACGTACTGCCCATAGACCGTGAGCTGACTGTGTGTGGCTGCGCTTGTCACGTAATAGCATCTGACTCACTGGCGCCTCTTTGTCCAACCTGGAAATTCAAATGTGGTGGCCATAGTTGATTGTAAATATGCTGGTACAGACACGGCTTTTACCCAAAAGTCAGATTTTTTAAGGTCCCATGGCATGAAATTTTCACTTTCTGAGGTTTTTGAACGTTAATGTGAGCTCCCCTACCCTGTTTAGCCCCCCCAAGGCTAAAAGTTGCGAAATGTGTAAACTGAGCATTTGTGATCCTTTTCCGCGTTTGAAAAAAAGACAGCCCAAACGGACGATTCTGAACAAGGGAAGTTTCTGATGTCACACTCGCGGAAAGGTTTCCACCCCCTGTCTGGATGTCTACCCCCCGTCTCTGGAAATCACGCCCAGAGAATTTGGACCACAAACGAGCTACACAATGCGAGATGCGTTTTTTATTTGCCTGAAGACACGTGAGAGTGTTTCCAGGCTCGGATGTCCTTTATCCGAGCCTCCGAACCTCTGAAACAGCAGTGGTTTCATTTTATTTTCTGTGGAAATGTGTTTTTTTTAATGGAAAGCGTCTCATATCTTCCTCCGTGCTTAAAACACGGAAGTGGGGCCAGCGCACCAGCGCACCGCTAATCCAGGAAAAAGCGGAGCATTTGACCACAACCCACCCGCTGCACTGGCCTGTCTCTGTCCTTCTCATTTGCATTCACAACCAGAATAAAGTGTTTCAGAGACATATTTAGTCTCATGAAGACAGAGTCATATCTCATGCACTGAGGTTTGATTTTCATTTACAGTATTAGGGAACCATTAAGGTGCCATATAAAAGCATCAAGTCATGTCATGGGATCTTTAACAAATGTGCACTAAAATGCCAAAATAAGGCCAGGGATTGGTATACACTTCTATTTTAAACCCACTTACATAGCTAATCATAAAAGTCATTTTGGTGTTTAGTGGCTCTTTAAAGTTGCACTATGTAACTTTATGGTTGGGGGTCCGTCACCTGCTTGTTTCTATAGATACGCTATTGTTCACCTGGAATGTTCTACAGTATGCCATTAAACCGCTCTAGCTAGGGTTGTGCTAAAAATCGAAAGATCAGTAGATCCAGATGTCTACTTTGGTTGATCTCGATGATAAGCATGTGCATTTTAACGGACACGTCAGTAAGAGCACGTGGAGCTGACGAGGGCTTCACGTTGTTTAGGAAAAAGCAGCCTGAGCCACAGTGAGTCTCTTTGTCTCCTCACATGTTCACAAGTTTACAGTCTGACCAAAGTCCAGTGTGTCTCTCACTCTGCCTCTGTGTGCGCTGTCGTCTGCCCTGCTCCCTCCATTCCCCCGCTCCCCCTCCTTCTCGGATTCTCCCCTTTCTTTCCTCTGGTGCTTCTCATCTTTATAATCCATGTAAGCGACGATTTTCTCACCGTTTATGAGGGAAACTTAAGTCCTAATTTAGCGCACAGAAGGGGTGGGCGATATGGGCAAAAAAATATTGCGATATTTGTAGGATTTTAATGATAACGATATTATGCCGATACACCCCCCCCATTTAGCGTATTTTATCACATGGCAATAAACTGTTTTAGTGCACACAGCAGCGCTCGCCAACGCTGCAACTTCACGTTAACCGCACAGACGCTTCCTCCTCTCAGGCTGCGCACACACATCCTCTGTGTTCATAAACTAATAATCCGTCCATAATACATGCACACACGCATAATACACAAGACACAGGGTTCAAAGTGTGAGGAAAAAGTAGCGGTTTATAGTCCGGAAATTACGGTGTGTGTATATATAGGCTAATCTTAATGTTCAAGCAATAGAGCTACGCTATAGGCTCGTACTGATTTTTACAATCAGACAACCGAGCCTGTCTAAAACTTTATACCCATTTCACCAAACAGCCCATCCTCTAGATGACGAGTGTGATATGGACATTGTGGAAGGGGGATTTGTGTGTGGAACTGTGCTCGTACCTGTTGTCCCTTGTCCCCATGGTGCTAAACGCGTGCAGCCTGGACATGCTAAGGCAAGGCCATCTCTCCTGATAGCTGTCCAGAAATATTTGTTGTTTTCTAGTTTGTTTTTTTTTGGTGGTTCAGCCATGTCACACAAGCCTTGCAGTTTAAAACCAAAACTGTTTTCTTTGCAATGAATACGGGGAAAGGTGGCGGTGACCATTGCAACACACGACGACGACTCAGATGGTTCATCTGTTCGTCGTAACATTGACGAGTGGTTAACAACACCGTCGGGTTAATGTTGGGCTAACTCTACGTATTAATCTTACTTTTTGGGCTCAATGGGTCTCACATCCCTGAATCTGAACTGTGGCGTGGAGCGAGGGAGAGTGGAGGAGTGGGGAGGAAATGAAGCGCTGTGATTGGCTGAAAGTTCTCTGTTTACATGCGGATCTCTGTGGATCTGTGTCTCAGCCTCAGAATCAACGTCAGTGACAATTTGAGTGAAACGGATGAAATGTGAGATCCATATGCGTAATTTAGAACAACAAGCGTACAAGCGAACAAGGAGGTCAAAATTGCGTGTCCGCTATGCAAAATGCGTACATGTTGGCAGGTCTGACTGCATCGGCAACATCTCTTTGGGTATGAATCTGGTGATGGCATTGGTTATGTTTTGCCATCATTTACTTTTTCTGTCATACGGCACTTTTCTGCTGAATGAGTCCGAGAGGGTTTGTTGGGTGTGCTGAACAGGTCGCCTACTTTTTTTTTTTTTTTGAGCTGCAGAGTCTTGAAATGTCTCATATTCTTCGTACTTTTTACTGTGGTGAAAGAGGTTTGTTGTGGCGCTTTGTTTCACAGCGATAGATTTCCAACAAATTTTGCATATGACAGTGTTTTGATCAATGTCAGTCTTTTCGAAACCAAACCATTTCCATGCCAGGGAAGTAGACCCGCGTCTGGGCACTAAATCCTCTGAAGTAGACCGAGCTTTAGCTGCCTCTGCCTTCATTTTCTCAAACTGTGCTGCTAACCTGTTCCAAGGCTGCTGGCGAGAGGGGTCATGTGATCACCTAGGCCTACAAGTCGATGAGTGTGGAGCACTGCTGCGCTCTAATGTGTGTCGGCGTCTGCAAGTGTCAGCGCGCGTTTCATTGGTGTTGGCGAATTAATTTAAATACTCGATAATGTAAATTTGCACATCGTTAAAGCAACGATCACGATAGTATCGCAGACGATATATATCGCCCACCCCTAGCGCACAGACATTGCACGTGTCTCTGTTGATAGCGGTAGCGCGCGTGCAGGTGTGTCTGTCGCTAACGGTAACGTGTACTCATTTAAGTTTAATATATTGTACAAACGCAATCCAAACTTTAAATGTGAATTTCTCCAGAATTAAAATTTATTCAAAAATAAAAAGTGTAGTGATCCTGACACTCAAGTAATATGGGGGAAGAAGAAATTTAATATTTTTTTTCCCCATATCACCTAGGTTTGATAGCTCAAAAATACCTAGAAAAACAGGCACTCTGACTGTGAGCAGATCTGACCTGTAACTTGGTCATAGTTTATATCATCAATGGAGTTTTGTAGGTAATTTTAGCCAAGGCAAGGCAATAAACCCTGTTGTCACAAACCTGGGTGTTAAACTTGACTCTGGTTTGAAACTTGATGCCCAAATTAGGGCAGTCATAAAGACCAGTTTTTTTCAGCTGAGGCAGCTTGCCAAAGTAAAATCGCTTTTATCTCGTCATAATTTTGAAATTTTAATCCATGCTTTTATCTCGACACTGTTAGATTATTGCAACGCCTTATACTCAGGTCTCAACAAAACCTTACAAACAAACCGTCTTCAGCTAGTGCAAAACGCTGCTGCTCGTCTTTTAACTGGTTCTCGCAAATTCGACCACATAACTCCCATTCTTCAATCTCTCCATTGGCTACCTGTTCAGTTTCGCATTGATTTTAAGATTCTTTTATTTGTTTTTAATTGTCTCCATGGCCTGGCCCCACAGTATCTGTCTGACCTGCTGGTGCCCTACACGCCCTCCCGCTCTCTCAGGTCTGCAGGTCAGGTTCTCCTTGTGGTCCCGAAGACAATAAGGAAACTTAGGGGTGATCGGGCCTTTTCAGTGGCTGCTCCAAGACTCTGGAATGCACTTCCACTGAATGTTAGACAGGCCGACTCACTTCCTGTTTTTAAATCTCTTCTTAAAACTCATTTTTTTAGATTGGCTTTTAACTCAGTGTGAGTAGTTGACATTTATCAAGCTGTTTTTGATGTTACTGTGTCTCATGTTTTGTGTTTTAACCTGTGTACAGCACTTTGGTCGACTGTGTTGTTTTTAAAGTGCTTTATAAATCAAGTTGGATTGGATTGGAATAATGTTCCCAGGGATTCAGAATACACACTTCTTCAATACTTTACAAAGATTTGAGTCTGGTCATTGGTTCAG
Source organism: Paratrypauchen microcephalus (assembly GCA_036785185.1). Lineage (NCBI taxonomy): Eukaryota > Metazoa > Chordata > Actinopteri > Gobiiformes > Gobiidae > Paratrypauchen > Paratrypauchen microcephalus. The sequence continues at coordinate 5,707,980 of JAVJIX010000031.1, read as the reverse complement.
ATGGGAATGATTGACAGGTGGATTAGCCAATCAGAGACATGCATGGTCCATCAGTATTGGAAAAAAGAAGTGAAAAAGATATCACAGAGTTCTGCAGAATCAATGAGCGAAGCACTAAACTGTTAATCTGAGGTGAGAGGAATTTGATTTTATTTATGAGCTCCTTTGATTCACATGCATCACTGAAATAAACAAATCTGACTGGATGTTTGGTTCTGGCTTCAGACGTGATAGAGGGAATGGGGACCAGAATGAAATCAAAAAGTACACAGAGATACCGGTGTGGATTTGCCAGACAACCAATAATGTGCATCTACCCATAAATGAAGTGCACGAGTTTATTTGGATAGGTCTACTCTATCCTTTTCATATCTGTGCAGCCAAATGGAGTGGGCGTAGGAGCCACATTTCATCCTCTGAGCTGGTCGGTCAAAGTTTGAGGAAAGAAAAACAAGAATAGCGCAGAGAGGATGATCATTTTTGTGCATGCATGAAATGAGCACTTTTTAATGAGTAAATCCCGGTGTGTGAGCAGTGCAGCTGGAGTCTCGTTCCTTTACTCAGACAGGCGGACGCTACAGGCTCTGAACCTTCATGTTCCGAACGAAAACACTCTGAGCTCCACGTGTGTTTACAGGAAAAGGAGCGCATGGAGAGGAGGGAACGAGTCAAACAAGGAGAACAAGGTAAAAAACTAAAGGAAGAGGCTGACAAATGTGGAGGAAAAAAGAGCAAAAGAGAGAGAGATATTCAGAGAAGGAGGAAAAAGACAGTAGAGAGAGTGGGGGAGAGAGGAGAGAACAGACTGAGACAAGGACAGGAAGTGGAAGGAGAAAATTATAGAGATAAAAAGAGAAGGAGAAATAGATACACAGATGGATAGACAGACAGAGATAGATAGATAGACAAAGAGAGGTAAAATGATGGACAGACAGAGACAGAGAGAGACATAGCGAGAGAGAGATAGAGAGAGAGCAACACAAAGAGAGAGAGACAGGAGAGAGATACACAGAGAGAGAGATGGGGAGAGAGAGACAGGAAAGAGATACACACAGAGAGAGAGAGAGAGAGAGACACAGAGAGACACACACAGAGAGAGAGAGAGACACACACAGAGAGACACACAGAGAGAGAAACAGGAAAGAGATACAGAGAGAGAGAGAGAGAGAGATACACACAGAGAGAGAGAGATACAGAGAGAGAGAGAGACACAGAGAGAGAGAGAGAGAAACAGGAAAGAGATACACACAGAGAGAGAGAGAGAGAGAGAGACAGAGAGAGAGAGACAGAGAGAGAGAGACAGATAAACAGAGAGAGAGAGACAGAGAGAGAGACAGAGACAGGAGAGAGATACACACAGAGAGAGAGAGAGAGAGACACAGAGAGAGACACACAGACAGGAGAGAGATACACAGAGAGCGAGAGACAGGAGAGAGATACAGAGTGAGAGAGACAGAGAGAGATACACAGAGTGAGAGAGAGAGAGAGACAGAGAGAGACACAGGCATGGAGAGGCACAGAGAGAGAGGGACAGGAGAGATACACAGAGTGAGAGATACACAGAGAGACACAGGAGAGATGCACAGAGTGAGAGAGATGCACAGAGAGAGAGAAACAGAGAGAGAGAGACACAGAGAGAGAGACAGGAGAGATACACAGAGTGAGAGAGATACACAGAGAGAGAGAGAGAGAGACAGGAGAGATACACAGAGTGAGAGAGAGACAGAGAGAGGGAGACACAGAGAGAGAGAGACAGAGAGAGAGAGAGACAGGAGATAGATACACACAGAGAGAGAGACACAGAGAGAGAGAGAGACAGGAGAGAGATACACAGAGTGAGAGAGACAGAGAGAGGGAGACACAGAGAGAGAGAGACACAGAGAGAGAGAGACAGGAGAGATACACAGAGTAAGAGATACACAGAGAGAGAGACAGAGAGAGAGAGAGACAGGAGAGATACACAGAGTAAGAGATACACAGAGAGAGAGACATAGAGAGAGAGAGAGAGACAGGGAGAGATACACAGAGTGAGAGAGAGGGAGAGAGAGAGGGAGAGAGAGAGATACACAGAGAGAGACACACACACAGAGAGAGAGACACACAGAGAAAGAGACAGGAGAGAGATACACAGAGTGAGAGACACAGAGAGAGAGACACAGAGAGAGAGACACACAGAGAGAGATACACAGAGTGAGAGAGAGACAGAGAGAGAGACACAGAGAGAGAGACACAGAGACACAAAGAGAGAGAGACAGGAGAGATACACAGAGTGAGAGAGACAGAGAGAGACACACAGAGAGAGAGAGAGACAGGAGAGAGATACACAGAGTGAGAGATATACAGAGAGAGAGAGAGAGAGAGACAGAGAGAGAGAGAGACACAGAGAGAGAGAGACAGGAGAGAGAGAGAGACAGGAGAGAGAGAGAGACAGGAGAGATACACAGAGTGAGAGAGATACACACAGTGAGAGAGATACACAGAGTGAGACAGAGAGAGACACACAGAGAGAGAGAGAGACAGGAGAGAGATACACAGAGTGAGAGAGATACACAGTGAGAGAGAGACATAGAGATACACAGAGAGAGAGAGAGAAACAGAGAGAGAGAGATACACACACAGAGAGAGAGAAACATAGAGAGAGAGATACACACAGTGAGAGAGAGACATAGAGATACACACAGAGAGAGAGAAACAGAGAGAGAGAGAGAGATACACAGAGAGAGAGAGACAGGAGAGATACACAGAGAGAGAGAGACACACACAGAGACAGAGACAGGAGAGAGATACACAGAGTGAGAGAGATACACAGAGAGAGAGAGACATAGAGAGAGAGAGAGAGAGAGAGACATAGAGAGAGAGACAGGAGAGATACACAGAGTGAGAGAGAGACAGAGAGAGAGAGACACAGAGTGAGAGAGAGACATAGAGAGAGACACAGAAAGAGAGACAGGGAGAGAGATGTAGTGGATTTTTGTAGCTGTAACATTGCGTGTGGCGTGTTTTCACCTCCCCCTCAGCTGTGATCTCCTGTACTGCACTGAACCCCAGGGCTGCTGATAATGAGTCATTTCAATGCCAAATTAGTGATTACATTATTACACACACAACTGCAGAAATACACTCACTTTGTTACGTTTAAATAGTGAGGGCAGTTATGTCTGTTCGTGCACACATCTTTGAAACCAGAATTTAGTTTTTGTTAAGTAATTATTGAGTTAATAAGATTTCCAGTTTTATCTTTGTAAAAATGAGTCTGTGTAATATACGAATTAAACTTGCATATTGTAGCAGATCATCTATTAAAGAAGTGCGCGGAGTGTCTTGTCCAAGGACACAAAATCGGCATGAAATACACACCGCAGGAATCTAACCATCATTCTCCAGGTTAGTTGGCAAATAAATCTACTGACATTCTTTTTCCAATATAAATTTGTATTTATCATGCACTGATTCAACAACAACGTTTTTTATTGGTTAAGTCTTGCCACTCCACAGATCTGACTTGTAACCTGGCCTGGTGGTGTCACCTGCTTGTATCCGTGGAGAGTTAAAGGTTTAACGCCATATGGTGAAACATTCCAGAAAAAGCAATAATATCCCCAGAGACTAGCAGGTAGTGGATCCTCCGTCAGAAAAGTTACACAGTGTACATGTAAATTCAAGGCTGTAACTAGCCTTTGTTTAAGTTCGTTAATCAAAGCAATTACTATTTAATTAATATAGCCGCAAGCAGCGATGATCGGCCCTCGCTTGCGCTCACAAGCCCGGCAAAAACACCGTTGCTAGGCGACCAACAGGAAGTCAGCCATATTGGCCCGAGCACGTGACCCGGCGCCGAAGGCAAATTTTCCTGTCCTCGTATTTTAACGAACTCCTCCTCGGGTTTTTGACCCAGACTCACCAGAATCGTGCTGGATCATCTCAACAAGTGGGACATTAAAAGTTATTAAAAGTGTTCTAAAAGACTGAACGGTGTTTCCGTGAAAACGCTTCTGCCGGGCGTCCCATTGGCGAGGACAGATGTTTGGCCTGTTGCCATGGCAACACGGGTATAGCCATAGCCGCAATGGATTTTGATTTTCCAGGGGGCGCTGTCGAGCCAATTTTAAAGATTTTTTAATACAGATTATTTGTAAATTCCTTTTTTGGCATTCTTGAATTTTGTGCAAAATTACCCGAACCCTGCAAAAAAGGGGTTTCTTATAATAATAAGAAAAAATAATAATAAGAAAAACCAGAACAATAACAATAGGCCCTACGCTTTAGCGCTCAGGCCTAATAAGAAAACTATTATCCCATTTCATATAAAGAAATGAAAATGGAACTAAACACTGAATATAATTTGTTGCTACTAAACTGTGTACATGGTGTTTTGATAGCACGATCTACTGCAAACTAGGTCCATTTGCAGGTTTATGGTGAAAAACTAAAAACTCTGATTAGAAGCGCTTGGCTGCAGGGGCGGAGTTTGAAGTCTGGATACCTGTTGGTGTCCAATTTACTTTAGTCCCACTTTAAAGTAAACTTGAAAACATAAAATAGTACATGGTTTTTGATATATTGAGTGTAAACACAGCTACAGTTCATTCTGACTACACCGATAAAGAGATCAGTATAAATCTCTCAGTTTGATCTATGGTCTCTTGGCGCTCTTTGAAAGACTCAGAAAAGTGGCAGAACTAAAACGTGTTTTTTCCTCAAACGTCACATCGATCACTGAGCTGTGTTTGGCAGCTTTACTGTTGCTCCACTATAAAGCACAGAGGAGGCTACAAACAGGTTAATTAGTCCATTAGAGTTATTATTAAAGGGCCTGTATGGCATTTTGTGTTTTGTTTCATTCACACATGCTTAACACAATTCCTGCATATTTAGGTCGAGTTCTTCTCAAACAGAAAACACAAATACAGGACGTGAACTAGAATCATTTGGATAATATCAGATCTGGAATTGCCAATCTCAACTAAAGAAAAGGTTAAAAAAAAACTTGCTGTTAACTTGAAACCAACCACTACATGACATCACAAGGTAGAACAGAACATTTAAAGCTTTGGTGATGTAGACAGACTAACAATAAAAGATTACTCAAACATGTGTGAAAGAAACAAAACAACCCCAGGTCTGTTTAAGGAGGTAACAACATTCTAACAAGAGTCAATTTTGTGTAATAGAAGACCTTTATATTGTTTTGGCTGACCTGATGCCTCAAGAATAGAAAAATAAAAAAGGAACTGTGAGTGATTATATAAAATTAAATTACATTATTTGGGGAAAATACACAAAATCGGTCCCATAAATCATTCTTATAACCTACAGAAAATAATTATTTGACAAAAATTTTGGAAGACCGACTAATCAACTAAACAACTAAAGAACTACAGCCTTTAAATCTCTTATCTCTTTTGAAGGTGAGATACAAAAGACACAAACAACGAGCAATCTTGTGTTCTGCGTCCTGATTGGTTTCTCAGACTGGATTTAAACTTTTCTCACATTTGTCTCTCGTTTAAACACTCAAACTTTCATAGATTTTCAACAAAATGTATTAATAGTGAAGTGTGGGGGGGGAGGGGGAGGGGGGAGAAGACTGCGCTCTGACACGTGTGTGATAGCGGCATGTGTGACAGCTGACCCGGCGCGGGGGCTACCAGCAGGTCTAGACCTGGACTAAACCTGGACTAGACCAGGACTAGACCAGGTGGATTAAAGCGCCGCGCGTGGGTCCATTTCCTGGTTTCGTATCGAGTCACAGCTGAGGCACATGCAAGAGCCGCGGTCTAGACCTGCTCCAGACCTGCCCGCGTAAGGTGCTCACAGAGCGGCCTGGATAGAACCGTGAGGTCGGCCTCTTCAAGGCCTCCAGGCCGGTGACCGGGACAATCCCCGGACCCATGCCCACTTAGGGAGCTCTTAAGGCGGGCTGGCAGTGTCCCCCTGGGTCCCTGGATGTCTGGGGCTCCGTGCCTGGAGGGGCCCTGGAGAGCAGGTCTAGACCGCGGCTCTTGCATGTGAGCAGCGGCTCGCCTCAGCTGTGACTCGAAACAAAACCAGGAAATAGACCCACGTGCGGCGCTTTAATCCACCTGGTCTAGTCCAGGTCTAGTCCTGGTCTAGTCCTGGTCTAGTCCTGGTCTAGTCCAGGTCTAGTCCTGGTCTAGTCCTGGTCTAGTCCTGGTCTAGTCCAGGTCTAGTCCAGGTCTAGTCCAGGTCTAGTCCAGGTTTAGTCCAGGTTTAGTCCAGGTTTAGTCCAGGTTTAGTCCAGGTCTAGACCTGCTATAATGTGTGTGGCTGAGCGCGCATTATTTGAATTTTTGAGATTTCGGGTTTCGTAACTTGAATTTTCTTTCGTATCTAGAGACCAAAATTTACAGTGAAGGAGTTTCGTAACTTGAAATTTTCGTTTGTTGGGTCATTCGTAAGGTGAGGTACCACTGTATTTTGTCCTTAAATAAACTCCTATTCCTCATATGGAACTGGCTCCAAATGAACTCACCTGCTAGCCTCGTGAGCTTCATTTGACTGGAGCCAAAATCTATGGGCGATGTCACACTACCATAGTCCACTTCTTTATGCAGTCTACGGTTTAGTCACACTTTAAAATCTGCATCTCACCGTCTTCAAATGAGTGGTTTGCGGTTTTAAGATAAAGATGGATCTCATAGAGTTCCTTCTGTGTTGATATATTTTACAAACTTGTTACTTCTAACTTGTGTAACAAACGCAGTCATCCATTCAAACCCTGGTCAGCTCTTGTATTTGTGTGTGAGTGTGTGTGTGTGTGTGTGTGTGTGTGTGTGTGTGTGTGATGATGCCCTCACCTCACAGTGTGCGCTGGGGTCACGACCTCCCTGTGTATGCTCCGGTCGATAGTACCAGAACAGACTCATCATCAGCTCCCCTACAACACACAGACAGGTGAGAAAGAGTTGTACTGAAAACTACCACAACGGAATAAAGCAAGGCCTATTTACTGATATCTCTGAAGAAAATATCTGAGATTTGGTTTGGAGACATTTTATTGTATAGTTCGCAGGCTAGGCTTTTTGGTAAAACAGACATTACTGATGGGAAGGAGGAGAAACAATTGTTGTTGTAGATATGGCTGCAATCACAAGAGCCCTTGTGTATAAAGGTTAAGGTACAAAAAAAATCTGTAGAACTGAATAAAGGTCAGACATCAAAAATTAAAGTTACACTATGTAATTTTTCACTCTGGTGGAGGTTCTGCCATCTGCTTATCTCCAGGCCTGGACTGGTAATCGGGCATACCGGGCATTTTCCCGGTGGGCCAACAGTCCTAGGGGCTGATGCTGCTGTTTTGTTGTTTTTTTTTTTACTTAGAGACCGGCCCACAATTTAGAGGAGGCGTCCCATTGGTCCATCTTCAATATAGACAGTGGACTAAACCAATCAGGATGTAGTAGCTTACGAGAGTGGTCCCGCCCCTTTCTCTGCACTGATCCCCGCCAGTTTCATGGTGTTGAGCGCAAAAACATGGAGAAACAGCTGAAAGGGGGTGCAGAGAAGTTGCGGGCTAAAAGATGAAAAAATCTCATTATAGACGCTGCAAAATGTTCTAAAATAACAGACATATTCTCTGGAGGGGCTGGAGCCTCCACGTCCTCTGCAGCCCAGGCTGAAGGTGGACAGGGAGAGGAGCAGCCAGAGACTGTGGACAGGGAACCCGAGGGAACCCGAGGGAACCCGAGGGAACCCGAGGGAACCCGAGGGAACCCGAGGGACAGAGTGACCAGGGACGTGTAGCACAGGCACAGCAGGTCAGCAGGTAGTAATGTTAGGATAATACCGGGACTTTTAGGTGATAGACAGGCATGAAAATCGCTCACCTTTTGACGAAATTCGCCGTTTAAAAGCCAAAATAGGTGACCTAAGTGAATTGTGTAGATTCAATGAGAATTTTTTTTTTTTTTATGCGTCGTTTCCACAAGAATTTGGCCTGGGTTGCCAGCCAACGTGCTCCTGACCTTGTGTGCAAGATGCATTTTAAATAAACCATTGAATGTGTAGTTACGGTGAGTTTGCTGGTGGTTTTTGGGAGCTGGGATTTTTCCTTTAAATGTTGCACTCTGGTTTCCCCTCGGCCAAGACGTAACAATAGTAAAATACTTTGCTTCAGGGAACACATACATAAATTAGTCCGTTGTGCTCTGCTAATTATGAGGGGCCGGTCTAAGCCAAAAATGCCAGGGCTGTTTTTTTGTCCCAGTCCAGCCCTGCTTATCTCCATGGAGACGCTACTGCTTTGCCTGTAATGGTCCTCAGTATGGCATTAAACTGAGCTATTTTATTTTGTTTTGTACTGTGGAACATTCCATGCCCCTGGAGACAAGCAGGTGCCAGACCCACCACTTCAGTTACACAGTGTAGCTTTAAGTACCAGCAGCAAAACTAACTAAACTGCCACGTGATTTGGCAAGTTTTGTCTGAGATGCACCACCTGTCACAATCATGTGGGCGAAGTGTCTTGTTCAGGGACACAACAACAGTATGTGCTCAAATTTGAACTAGCAATCCTCTGGTAGATGAATAATAATAAAAATACTACATCAGTTTATATATAACGGTAACTCATAAGACGCTTCACAATAAAGTAACACAAAGACAAGTACAGAGAAGAAAAAACTTGTAGAGATTAAGCACTACTCCCCACGACTACCACTCTAGATAAAAATGAATATTCTGAATTTCAGTCACTTTGAACAGCACAGACCTCTCCCTCCCCTGCTGCTGTACCTGATTTGGGGTCCTCCCACAGGGCGGAGATCTTGGCAACGTAGGGGAGGGACTTCTTCCTGGGGCCTGAGCGCAGCAGCACCGTGTCCCTCACATGGATCACCTCCCCGTCTCTCTCCACGCCCTCGTAACACTGACGCAGGGCAGTCTCATCCTCACCCTGAGAGGAGGACGGGAGGGGTACAAGGTTAGAGTTAAGACTGTTCATATTTTTTCCAAATTACAATATAAAACTTAAAGGAGAATTAACGTTTTTTACAATCTGAGCCTTATTTCGGTAATAAAACAAGTTGTTTTACTCACCCATAGCACATTGGTGTCATATGGAGCATTTCCGGAGATGTTTTAGATTAGCGATAGCCATAGCGTGAGTTCGCATATATTATATGCCCTGAGCATGTAATATATGCCCCGAGCGGTCTCCAAATAACACAAACTTTAGCACTTTTCAAATCATAGAAACTCGATGTCTTAGTCTACACTTTCGTTTGAGTCAAAAGTGGCCTGTAATCCAAGATTTATCCATAATTTACAGCTTTGCGTTTCATGTTTGGGTCCCGGGAGCTGAGAGTGAAATAAGCTGTGACTCCGCACATGCGCACTGGCGTCCTCATCTACTCGAAACTATGGATAAATCTCGGATTACAGGCCACTTTTGACTCAAACGAAAGCATAGACTAAGACATTGAGCTTCTATGATTTGAAAAGTGCTAAAGTTTGTGTTATTTGGAGACCGCTCGGGGCATATATTACATGCTCAGGGCATATAATATATGCGAACTCACGCTATGGCTATCGCTAATCTAAAACATCTCCAGAAGTGCTCCATATGACACCAAAGTGCTATGGGTGAGTAAAACAACTTGTTTTATTACCGAAATAAGGCTCAGATTGTAAAAAACGTTAATTCTCCTTTAAAATTAAAAAAATATAGCAGGGACAATGTGAAATTCTTATTAACATGAACAAATTATGACAGGAGCTTCTTTTCACAGTGTTCAAAATGCCTTATCAAACAAAGAGAGTTGGATACCACTCTGATAACTCACCGCAATGAATACCTCCTTCTCCGTTGGCACTCCGACCGGCCTCCATCCATTGGTGGCACGGCGCCGTGAGACCCTCTTCTGTTTGGTGGAGCTGAGGGTGGGGGCAGGGGGAGGGGGCTGCTTCTGCGACAGCCGCGTCCGCCCCATGGACAGGGACCCGTTGGCTGTTTTGGTGGAGGATTTGGTGGGAGATTTGGTGGACGTTTTGGCGGGCTGGGGACATTCTTTGGCCAGTTTTAGCCGGGCCGGAGGCTGGGGGGGCAGGAGCTGGGGTTTGGTGTTTTGGGTGGAGGTGGGTGGTGGGGAGAGCGGGCAGGTGGAGATGGGGAGGGAGGAGGAGACCATGAGGGAGGGGTCAGCCTGAGGAGACGAGTAGCTCTCTGTAAACATAAGAGAATTAGTCACACAAGCTAAGATCAAATTGCAATCAAAAATAACTCTTTTTTTATCTGATAAATAATTAATTATCTGAGATTATCTGCTTCCCCTCAAGCGAATCATGTTTTAAAAAAGAAATACTAAAAGAAAAACAATACAGTTACATATGTTGGGGTTGGGATTTAATATAAAATAGAGAATTAAATGGAACTTTGCTGATGGAGGGTCTGCCAAATACTTGTCTCCATGGGGATGTTATTGCTTAGCTTGGAATGTTCCATGGTATAACATTAAACAAATCCAACTAGTGTTTATTCATTACAGGTGTTTCTGTTGCTCAAAAATACCATAATTACTTCTGTGAATAGGGGCGACTTTCCACAGATCTGACTTATAATGAAGTGTAGTGTGTAGAGTCCTATACTATTTTGTATTGTATTAAATTGACAATACAGGTGATTTTTAACTTAAAGGGATATGCCACCCCCAGGTCAAATTTGGGCATCTCCCCACAGTCCAATAAAGCCGAATTACGCACCACGCTGCGCAGCGTGGTGTGTGATTCGGCTTTCTTTTTCCGCACTGAAAAATAGTTCCCACCCAAAATGACCAAGGCAAGCTCTCCGTGTTGATTTGCACATTTATTTGCACTCGATATGAATGTGCACTACACAGAAAGTAATTGGGAAACGCATCGAGCAAATGAATTCCTTTTGGCCGAAATCTTTCTCTGGCGCCGTTAGACTCCAGTCTAAGGCGGAGGAGCTGCAGATACCGCGGCGGTCAGTGCTGACAGACTCGGACAATGGCTGGGTCACCAGAAAAACGCTTTCCACCACTTATTTTAGTCTCTGGACTGTGGGGAGATGCCCAAATTTGACCTGGGGGTGGCATATCCCTTTAAGTTTTTAACTTTTTTTTTTTTACTTAATTTAACTTAATTATTGAATGATTATGTGGACTTTTTGTTATAAAAGCATTTCCATTTTAATAAAGTACCTTCTAATTCTGACCTGCCCTGAATGTAAACACCACACCACAGTGATGTCAGTGATGGGGGAGGGCTTAGCTTAATGTCACGCAAATGAGTTCTGCAGACCTGGACAAGAGAATCTTAAACGCGTTTTTTCTCAGCTCGTCGATTTCAGAATGTGCTGCTTTCAAATGGCCACAAATTCTTCAAATGTTCTCAGATTTCCATGTGTAAGGCATTGTTGGAAAGCTTAGAATCTACACTGTCAGAAACTGAATAACTCAAAACGCCTCCGGGACGACCTGTGTGTGGTTTTGGCTGGTCACATATGGTACTGGCTCCAAATTCACTTGTATAACTCCTATACAATAATCACAACCACAAGCCTCATGAGCTTCATTTGACTGGAGCCGAAAACGCTATGGGTGACGTCACACTCCCTTAGTCCACTTCTGTATAAAGTCTATAAAGGTCATTTCTCAGCAATGACTCTTGACCCTCACCTGTTTTGATGTTGTGCGTACACCCAGTGCATCCCGCACTGAACGTGCACCCCCTGCTGGTGACCGGAGGCATCGCTCTGAACGTGCACCCGCCCATCCTGCAGGCCTCTCCGAAACAAGGCGCCCCCACAGAGTTACAGTACGCTGGGTGCGCCAAACCTGACCCCCCTTTGGACCCGCTCATCTGCCCAGAACACAACCCAGACGGGGCAAAGTTCAGCGATCGAGAGGCCATAGTGGGTGATGTGGTCCCAGTATGAGGCGGGTGGGTGATGTGGACGTAGTAGCTGGAGAAGCAGTGGTCGGCAGTGCAGAGACATGGGTGGGGGCTGAGGGTGAGAGCGGTGTGCGGGTGGGAGTGGGTAAGGGACGGGGAGGGCACCAGGCATTCGCGTTTCACAGGAGTCAAGGCTGATTTGAGCTGCTGATTGTTGGATTCGCTGTACGGCTGCTGGCCCAAGAAGAAGGCCAAGCGGTGGCAGTACTCCACAGAGCCCTAAAAACAGTGTCAAATATGAGAGCATTAACATTTTACAATCATCACAACTGTGTACTGTCAAATCTGCAATTATTGACCAAAATTCACTGACAAAATTGAAATTACTTGAAGTTATATGAATATTAGTCAGTGTTTAAATAATAACCTAACAGTAGAGTTACAGCTTAAAGGTCCTATATTACGCAAAATTGACTATTGTTACCTCATCAAAACATACCTGGAGTTGTGTTTTGTCCTTTATCATTAGTCTGTCTACATCTCCAAAGCTCAAAATGCTCTGTTCCACCTTGTGATGTCATGGAGCTGTAGTTTTGAAGCTAACAGCTACTTTTTACCTTTTGTTCAATAGAATATGGCAATTTTAGGGCTGAAATCATCCAAATGATTCTAGTGAAGGCGTATGGAGTTTAAAAACACAGTGAGGCATATCCTGTATTACCACATGACATCACAAGGTGGAGTGTTTTTTGTTTGAGAAAAAACTCAAGTCTAAATATGCAGAGTTTGTGTGTTAAAGGTCCCATGGCATGAAATTTTCACTTTCTGAGGTTTTTGAACGTTAATGTGAGCTCCCCTACCCTGTTTAGGCCCCCCCCCCATGGTTAAAAGTTGCGAAATGTCTAAACTGAGCATTTGCGATCCTTTTCTGCGTTACAAAAAATCGGAGCTCAAACGGGCGATTTTGAACAAGGCACCTTATTGACGTCAGATCGAAAAAAGAAATGCAAATGCAGTTCCACCCCCGTCTGTCTGTACTCAGCGTCTCTGTAAATCACGCCCAGAGAGTTTGGACTGCGAATGCGCTAGGCAATGCGAAATGCGTTTTTTTATTTGCCTGGAGGCACGTCCGAGTGTTTCTAGGCTCGGAAGTCCTTTATCTGAGCCTCTGGACCTTTGAACAGCAGTGGTTTAATTTTATTTTCTGTGGAAATGTGTTTATTTTTCAATGGAACGCTTCAAATCTCTCCCCCCGTGCAAAAACACGGAAATGGATCAGAGGGCACAGCTGACAGCTCAGAGCGGAGAGCGGAGAGTTTGGCCACGCCCCCACCCTCTACTATTGGCCATCTCTTTTCTCCTCATTTGCATTCAAGCAACAACGCCCATTATAGATTGATCAGAGAGAGAAAAATTACTCTTTCTCATCTTATCTCTGTTTCTCATGCACTGAGTGTTGATTTTGAAGAAGGATTCATTTACAGTATTAGGGAACCATTAAGGAGCCATATAAAAGCATCAAGAAATACCATGTCATGGGACCTTTAAACATGCGTGAATGAAACAAAACACAGCTCCCTTAAAACAGACAAAAATAACACTCTTTTTCCACTCCTTACCTTTGGGGGGCAGCAGTAGTAGGGACTGAGCTCTGCCTCCATTTGCTCCTCCTTCACTTGCTTGAGCGGGTAGGACATCATGCTTCTCGACTGGTATCCTGGTTTGGTCAGACGATGAGTGCAGCCATTCGAATCCCACTCCACCTTGGGCTCAAAATCACTTTTCTTTTTACATGCCGAGCAGCTGAGTTGTGACACTAGCCCCTTTTTCCCCTTGTGTTTTGGTGGTCTACCCTTGTATTTGACCCTTGCGTGTTGCTTCATAGTCGTAGGAGCTTGGGTCTTGCAGTCAGATGAAGTTGCAGTAGTAGTAGTTGTAGTAGTAGTACTAGTTGGAGTGCTCTTTACCCTTTGTTTAGCAGTAGCGGACGTGCTAGTTAGCTTTAACAAGGCAGCAGCATTGAGCCCCGCTAACCGTCGTGGCGCGGGTGCATCTAAACTCTCCGGACTTAACTGAAATGGATTACTTTTCACTTTCGCCTTCGCTTTTTTGGCCTTGAATTTTTGGCACATTTTTGGAGCTAGCGCCACTTTATTAACATGTCCAGGTGTATTCGTCTTAGTAGTAGCGTCTCCCTCCGCAGCGCCCCCTACAGTCACAGCCTCGTCCTGTTTTCTGGCTTGTTTAGCAGCAGGTTGAGTATCCCATGGTCTTTCCAGCAGTAGACTATTGACAGCCTCTGCGTTCAGCGAAGCCAGTCTGCGTTTCCGTGGTAAAAGGACATGCATGTAGTCTGCGATACTAGCGTTTGATTTTGATTTGTGTTTTGGTAACGTCTTCACATCTTTCTTGCTTTTTCTACCCCTGCGTTTGAGGGATAAGTGTCTATGGTGGCTATCTTTTCGCGTTTTGCGTTCAGAATCTCCCTGGCTCTCCTCCAGCCGTGTTAAGATCACGTGACAGCTGAAACCCTCCCCCTCTGAACTCCCCCCCCGCCCTCGCAACGGGTACAATTTCCGGTCGCGTTTCTTCTCGCATCTTCGGTCCAACTTTTTGTTTTGATCTGAACTTTTATCCTTCTTCTCCTCTACCACCATCTTTCTCTTCTTCTTGGTCCTCTTCATGACTTCACCGATCTTCTTCGTCCGGCCAAAACGAAGCGAGCGCTCGGGCCAGGGCTCCATAGCGCCACCATGTGTCCAGAGTGGGGACTGGTCCACCCACTCCGCCGTGCGCTGCTGCTGGAAAGAAGCCTTCTGCCGAGCCTGAGTCATCACATGCTTCTCCACGCAGCCTACAGGAAAAAGAGAGAGAAGAAGAGGGATTAGAACTTAAGCGTACTACACAAAACACAAAATTGACTCGTATGAGCTTTATGACATGTTATAATGTTATCTCCTCACAAACATATTTGGAGATGTATTTTGTTTCATTCACACATCTGAGTAATCCTTCATTATTAGTCGGTCTACATTTCCAAAACTCAATTCTCCTTCAACTTCAAAAAGCATTTTAACGTTTTTTACAATCTGAGCCTTATTTCGGTAATAAAACAAGTTGTTTTACTCACCCATAGCACTTTGGTGTCATATGGAGCACTTCCGGAGATGTTTTAGATTTGCGATCTCCGTAATGTGAGTTCTCGGGGCAAATGTTTGCGGTCTCCAAATAACACAAACTTTTGCACTTTTCAAATCATAGAAGCTCAATGTCTTAGTCTACACTTTCGATTGAGTCAAAAATGTCCTGTAATCTGAGATTTATCCATAGTTTCGAGTAGATGAGGAGGACAGTGCGCATGTGCGGAGTCACAGCTTATTTCGCTCTCAGCTCCCAGGACGTAAACATGAAACGCAAAGCTGTAAATTATGGATAAATCTCGGATTACAGGCCACTTTTGACTCAAACGAAAGTGTAGACTAAGACATTGAGCTTCTATGATTTGAAAAGTGCTAAAGTTTGTGTTATTTGGAGACCGAGAACTCGTGTTTATTACCGAAATAAGGCTCAGATTGTAAAAAACATGAATTCTCCTTTAACAGCTATTTTTTTAACTTTTGTTCAGTAGAGACTGGCAATTCCAGGATTAAAATGATCCAAATGATTCTAATGAAGGTGAAGGTGTATGGAGTTCGAAAACACGGTGGAGGATTGCGTTACCCCACATCACAAGGTGTAACACTGTTTTCAGTTTGAGAGAAAAACACAGCCTAAATCTGCAGGTTTGTGTGTTAAACATGTGTAAAGGAAACAAAACACAACTCCAGGTGTGTTTGTGACGAGGAAACAACATTATTACACAGACCAGAAAACAGCATAAAAACATGTTTTTCCTCTTTATTTTTATTAGAATAATACAAATCTGACTTGGAATGATGTTTTTGTCCACATTACCCACAGTTACAATTTACCGTGTCACTCGCTCACTTGCATGCTCCTTATCTCCTCAGCATGCAAACACCACCTTGTTAAATTCCATTGTTTAGCCTGTCAAAACCTCACATGAATACCAAATTTAGACTGGGAAAAATACAACTAATCTACATTTATGTCCTTTTAATGACAGTATCAAGCTGTTCTCTCAGTATGAACGCTAAAGGTCTCAGTGTCACTCCGGCATCTATTTGGCTTGGCTTGCTGTGAAATGATTCCATAATTAAATTTAATTAGCAACAATTGTGAAAGAAGTAATAAAGCCCGTCGTCAATACAAAACACACAGAAAAAGCTGTTCATAAAGATTTATTGTCAGAGAAATGAGATGGGGGATTTATATGCACGCTCTAGTCAACCATATATGGACTTCCCATCACTGCACTTGGAAAGCCTGGGTCATTGGTTTGCATAACAAGCAGAAATTCAATACATCACACTTACTGATAGATGTGGTCTTCTAAAATACATCTGGATACGTTGGATTTGACTTTTAAAAGACCCATATTACTCTATTTTCATAATTAGTGCTGTCAGGCGATTTAAAAAAAATTATCCAATTAATTACAGGATTTGTAATTAATTAATCTAATTAATCGCATTTTTAAAAATATTTTTTATTGTGCTCTCCCACAGTGCCAAAAAGGTGTCAAACGTGTGATTTATAGTGGTACAGTGAAAAGACTGCAGACTTCCCCTTTAAGTCTTTCAGTCTTTGGCTCGCTCTTTCTCTCCGTGCACGTTACCTCCACTGTAACCAAGACAAGACTGCTGGCAGACCTGCAGAGTGCACCTAAAAACCTCCATTCACCTCCCACATTATGTAACATTCATTGGAAAGCTCATTTACACCATTCCACTATTACATGGCGAATATTTCTGGTGCCAAAAGGTGAGCACGTACAGCAGCTTTCATGCAATGTCAATAAATAATATACAAAGCTTCAAATATACAAAGTAGGGATGCAAATTATTGATTCATTCATTAATTGATAGTTGATTGACCTTATCGGTCGATTAACGATTAACTGATAAGCGGTGTTTTTCACCTGAATTTGAGTGTTTCAATAGGGTCTTTAAGAATATAAGCTATAGTAACATAACACTGAGTCATAAATATATCATAGTATTATTATATTGTATATTCCTCAATTAATTATTCCTTAGTAAAAAGCAGACAAATGTATTGATGCTGAATAACAAAATACATTCTTTATTGAAAATAAATTGAGGATGTTTTTTGTAAAACCTCCGTGATATGAAATGATAAAAAAATGAATTGATCGGGGAAAACATTTCACTCACACACACGCACACACCGGCACACGGGCCGGACAGTGGGCTGCTTCCACTGCGCTTTCACGTGGAGCCTGTTACGCAGCCCGGAGCGGAGGAGCACGTGTTCACGCAGACAGTGGGACACGGAGCGAACACAGCCGCAAAAATTGGGTTCGCAGGAGAACATTTTGCACTGCTTCTAGTTCCAACCGCGGATGTAACGCTATGGTCCTTCTCGCGAGTGGGTTTGCATCTCGTGTTCACATTCCAGAGTAGCGCCCTCTCCTCTAGCGATTAGTTACAATTAATGCATTTTAATCGACCAACGTCTTAATCAACAATTAATTGTTAGGCGATTAATTGTTGACATCCCTAATGCAAAGAATACAAATAATTGCCCATGTAAATTACTCATGGCTCACATCACCCCTGGAATCTGCAAGGAGGATTTAAACTCCCGGTGTGGATGTGTCTGGACCATCACACCACGGGAGGAGGGAGGAGGCAGCAGCGCGGGGTGAGTAAATGATCGGGTTTAGCGTGATTTAGCGTGATGGGCCAAACTGACTAAGTCAAAACTTCTAAGTGTGCACCCTTAGTCACGACAGAACACGCTGGAGAGGTTATGGGGAGCTGAAAAGGGTTCGGCGCGTGGAGCGCAGCAGATACAGAAACGGGCTCTCCCCTATTAGAACTGCATTCGTCTCTGTACGCCAACCAATGGTAGCACAGCATTTCTCATCGCGTCATCGCTGTTTTGTCCAATGAAATCGCGTCCAGGGACAAGATGGACCTGTTCCATCACATTTTTATAAATAAACTCGCCGTTCAAAGGCCCCGCACGCCAAATTTAAAATGCGCGCGCATTGAATTGCTGCTCATAATTAATTGCGTTAATTTTTATAACGCGTTAATTAGCAGTGTAATTATTTTATCTAATTAACGTGTTAAACTGACAGCCCTAGTTATAATATAGTTTCCTCATCAAAAACATACCTGGAGTTGTGTTTTGTTTTATTTCATTCAAACAAATTCTACATATTTACGCTGTGTTCTTCTCTCAAACACAAAAAATGCTGTTCCACCTTGTGATAATGTGATAATGTGCAGGAAGTGCTCCACTGTTTCACTGTTTTTAAACTTCACACACCTTCACTCGTGTCATTCAAATGATTTCAGCCCTGGAAGTGCCCATCTCTACTGAAGGTAAAAGGTAGCTGCTAATTTCATGATATCACAAGGTGAACAGAGCATTTTGAGCTTTGGAGATGTAGACAGACTAATAATAAAGGGTTACTCAAACATGTATGAATGAAACAAAACAAAACTAACATGAGTCAAAGCTAAAAACACTCAATTTTACATAATATAAAAGAATTATTAAAGAATAATATTAAAGAAGTATGTATTGTGCTTGTGTCTGCGATATAGTTATAATCTATGATACCGGTTTTATTATGTTATAATTTGCACATTTCAAATCACAATATTCATCTAAAACAACTTAATAAAAGAAGTGTGTAGAATCTCTCAGTCGTCCATGGCAAAAAAAAAAACCTGACTCGCGTTAGAAAACTGTGGTGCCCAATGGGTTCTGACATCGCCATAAACATCAGCAAAGTCTGCATCTCCAGTGGACAGCTGCACTAGGGAGCAGCTGGATTTTTTCCCATTTGTACTAATATTTTATATATACCACTCATTAAGAAAATAAAATTGGAGAACAAAGTAAGTACAGTGCAGTGGGCGTATGCTGGTGGCAAATACAGAGATTGATCTGTCTTGAAAATAAGTGATTAAAGATTGCTCAAACATGCACAAATCACTCCCTTAGTTCCTTCCACTGGAACTAAGGGGCCAAGCTCAGCTCCTGAAAAACAACCCCACAACAAACCCTACACTTGGCACAATGCAGTCAGACAAGTACTGTTCTCCTGGCAACTACCAAACCCAGACTCGTCCATCAGATTGCCAAATGGGGAAGCGAGATTCATCACTCCAGAAAACGTCTCCACTGCTCTAGAGTCCAGTGGCGGCGTGCTTTACACCACTGCATCCAATGCTTTGCATTGCATTTGGTGATGTATGGCTTGGATGCAGCTGCTCGGCCATGGAAACCCATTCCATGAAGCTATAATAATATATTATAATACCAAAGATCGTTGACTGGAATATTTAGGAGCGAGGAAATTTCATGACTGGACTTGTTGCACAGAAGAAGAGAGAAGTGACTTTATTGATCTCACACAGTATAAATTCTCTGCATTTAACCCATCCTGTTATTAGGAGCAGTGGGTGGCACATTACTGCGCCCGGGGACCATCTCCATGATCTTCTTGCTTCGTGGCATCACAGTATCACGCTGGAATTCACTGAGCTCCTGAGAGCGACCCATTCTTTCACAAATGTTTGTAGAAACAGTCTGCAGGCCTATGTGCTTGATTTTATACATCTGTGGCCATGGAAGTGATTGGAACACCTGATTTCCATTATTGGGATGGGTCAGTGAATACTTTTGGCAATATAGTACATGTGACGCTGCTGAATTCTACGTTTAGCACCATTTAAGAACAAAAAGAAGGGCTGCTTGTGGGGGAAATGTGGATTTTCAGAGCAATGATGTCTTCAGTGCAGGAAAATAATAATTACTCAAACATGTATGAATCACTGTAAATACAACTTCTAGTGGGAAAAACTTTTGAAAAGCTTTCAAAAGTCAATTTTGCATAATGTCTCTTTTAAATGGCCCATATGATGCTGATTTTCTGATCTGATGAGATGTTATTTATAATGCCATTTCCCTCTCACAAACGTACACACATCTTCTCTCAAACAGAAAACACTCTGGTCCAACTTGTGATGTCATGTGGTAATAGAGGAAGTGCTCCACTGTGTTTTTAAACTCCATACACCTTCACTAGAATCATTTGGATCATTTCATTGGCATTTCATGCCAATCTCTACTAAACAAAAGATAAAAAGGTAGATGCTAATTTGAAAACTACTACTTAAAGGGATATGCCACCCCCAGGTCAAACTTGGGCATCTCCCCACAGTCCAGAGACTAAAATAAGTGGTGGAAAGCATTTTTCTGGTGACGCAGCCATTGTCCAGGTCTGTCAGCACTGACCGCCGCGGTATCTGCAGCTCCTCCGCCTTAGACTGGAGTCTAAGCACACACCACGCTGACAGGGGAATCCCTGTTACGCACCAGGAAGGGAGTTCCCCTGTTACGCAGCGTGGTGTGTGCTTCGTCTGTCTTTTTCCGCACTGAAAAATAGTTCCCACCCAAAATGACCAAGTCAAGCTCTCCGTGTTGATTTGCACATTTATTTGCACTCGATATGAATGTGCACTACACAGTAAGTAATTGGGAAAAGCATCGAGCAAATTAATTCCCTTTGGCCGAAATCTTTCTCTGGCAACGTTAGACTCCAGTCTAAGGCGGAGTAGCTGCAGATACCGCGGCGGTCAGTGCTGACAGACCTGGACAATGGCTGGGTGAGCAGGAAAACGCTTTCCACCACTTATTTTAGTCTCTGGACTGTGGGGAGATGCCCAAGTTTGACCTGGGGGTGGCATGTCCCTTTAATAACATCACAAGATGGAATAGAGCATTTTGAGATTTGAAAATGTAGACAGATTAATATCACTCAGACATGTCTGAAATAAACAAAACACAACTCCAGGTATGTTTTTGATGAGGTAACAGCATTATAACATGTCTTAAAGCTCACAAGACTCAGTTTTGTGTAAAATAGTTCCTTTAATGTTTTTAAACCTTGGAAACTAATTGCTCTTATATGGACTAATGTTTGAAATTAAAACCGTACCATTGCTTTAGGTTTTGTCCCCATCATAATTAAATGTATAAATGCTGTGAACCATGTCAGCACTTACATAATCAAAACATTTCCAGGGAAGTTGTAGGTAGGGGAATTTTCAAGTGTAAACGTCCTGGTTTCAGTTTCTATCAGAGCTGAGAACTGGATATGGCTGTTCAAATAAAGGATCTCTGTCTGTAATGAAATATGATTTGATTGATTCAGTGTGAACAAGTATTTTTTTCTTCTCTAAATGATTTTCCTTAAAAGATCTGAACTATATAAACACTATTGAAGTCTTGATATTGTCAGCGTTCAGATAGAAAGGTCACAGCTACTGAAAGAAGCATGAATGATTTTCAAATGTGACAAATGTTATAACACGATTTTGAAAGTTTGATCAAGTTATTTTGCATAACCACTTTTGATTCTGAAACTACATTTGAACATGGTTAAAAGCTGATAGAAGTCTCCATAACATAACATTTAATGCTTTAAAGCCTGCTCTATAGTTATAATCCGTGTTGGGCAAGTTACTCCAAAACTGTAATGCACTACTTATTACTTGTTCCTGTCATTTTAAAGTAATGCCTTACATTACAATATTACTCTAAATAAAAAGTAAGGCATTACACTACTTTTGCATTACTTTAGTTACTCTCGCCAAAATGACTGGAAATAAGGATTTGGCATCTACAGTGCAAATCTCTCATGTGTCCTGACTTTCACCTGCCTCCAGGAGGTTTTGGGAGCTGCAGACTGAAAACCAACATGTTCAGTAATTGCTTTTTACCCGCTTACAATACCAAAAGATAAATCGTCCTTTCCCTTCTTGCCACACCTTACCATGCACTCCAGCACCTGTTCACTGCCATCCTCTTCAATTCTGTAGCAAATGGCATTTTCACATTTGGTATACACATCTGTGAATATAGCCCATATGTATAGATATTAAGATCCAGCTGTATTGCCCTCTGTTAATCATAATTTATACCCATTTATTTCATTGCCCTACCTATACATTCTGCACCATAACTTATTTGCACATATTTGCATATTAGTATTAATTGAACTGAATCTAAATAAATAAATAACAGGATACAAAATTTGCATTTCTATGACTTTTAATGTTTTCTTTGGAAAATGAGTCCATTCAATCCTCTCAGAAATATAACAATTGAAAAACAAATGACCTCTCGTGGCTGGAGATTCTCTGGTCGGGTCAACATCAGTTTCGGCTGCTTTGTTGGGGTTGTATCGTTCCCTGTCCCATCCCCTCCTTTCCTGACTCATTTCGTGGTGCTATGGCAACTCTGCAAGTGCTTCGTCAAATTGCTTGTACTGCATTTGGACGTGGAAAGAGGTTTGGGATTCACACACAGTGTGCATTTAACTAAAATGTTCTTGGAGTCCTTATTTTGAACGAAGTGAAAGTAGTGGCCGTATGCCCATCTTGAAAAGGAGCTAGCACTATCCGATTCTTCTGGTTCTGTCATCCTTTGTCAGTCTGCCAGTTCGAGACGAAGTAAAAGGAAATGGAATGGTCTGCGCGGACTTTTATATCACTAGCTGATCTCACGGAAGTTTGTATGAAATGTAATGTTCTGCGCGGACTTATCAGATTCAGTAGCTGATCTCGCGGTGATCCGAGAGAACTTTGTATGAAGAAAACGCAAAACCCACAAAAACAAAACAGGTTAAAAATGCATTGTAATGTGCGTTACTGGCATTGTAACGAGTAATATACAGTGAACCCTCGCTGTATCGCGGTTCACTCTTCGCGGCCTCGCTGTTTCGCGGATTTTTTTTTCCAATTTTTTTTTTTTTTTTTTTCAATTTTTTTTATAGTGTAACTTTTTTTTTACAGTGTAACATTCTGTCCTGCGCCCTGATTAGCTAAGAGACTAGACCAGGACTAAACCAGGTCTAAAGCAGGTCTAAACCAGGACTAAACCAGGTCTAAACCAGGACTAAACCAGGTCTAGACCAGGGATGGTAGGGACAGAGTCTCAGATTTCCTTCACGAGAGCGCCTGGGTGACAGGGGGTGTGGCCTTTGTTTACTTGCACGAGCCATGGAAGAGAGTGCAAGCCGGACCATGGAAGAGCCAAGAATCAACATGGACTCTTCCAAGAATCAACATGGACTCTTCCAAGAATCAACATGGACGGGCCCGCTGCGGCGTCCGGGGGAGCCGCAGCGGGGAGAGGACACTCGCGCGCACTGTGGAGACAGTGGCTCTTCCCCGTGAGAGGACGAGAGGAGAACCCGACCCCGTCCTAGAGAGCTGTGGAGTATTGGCGACGCATTGATAGCGGACTGATTTTGGAGCCGGGGTGAAATGCAACCAACTCTTGTGAGCGCAGGTTGGTCTTACCTGGTCTTGTGGTGCTCAGAGGCATCTGTTAGCGGTTCGGCACTGTTAGCATTGGCTTGAGTCTTGCCCAAAATGATATCCAGGTCGCTTTCCACTCGACTTTCGCACATGGCATGGATATGTGGTACCAAAACAAACACACGTGTCCGCGCGCACGTGCCCGCGCGCACGTGCCCGCGTGTCACGTGCCCCCGCCCCACTATTAATATATTTTAATGAAAATCTACAAAAGTTTGAGTGTTTAAACAAGAGAAAAATGTGAGAAAATGTTAATACCAGTCTCAGAAAGGTGTATAATGTGTCTGGTGAAGCGGTTTCAGCCTTAAAACATGTAGAATAATTGTAAAATATAAAATTGTCCTACTTCGCGGATTTCACTTATTGCGGGCTATTTCTGGAACCTAACCCCCGCGATAAACGAGGGTTCACTGTATTACAGATTTTCTTCCCTGTAATGTGTTACATTACTGCGTTACACCAAAAAGTAATGCATTACAGTAATTAATTACTTTCGTAACGAGTTACTCCCAACACTGGTTATAATCTATGACAACCATGGATCATCAGTGTTATCATTTGGACATTTTGAATCACAATATTGAAAGAAAGAAATGACATACTGCACATACTGCTACTACTGCTAATAAAATAATAATAATAATAATAATGAAAACGTTATCACAACAAAGAGCAGCAAAGTTGTTCGCACCTCCTATGGATAGCTGCACATCACACTAGTGAGTAACTAACTTTTTTTTTTGTGTGTGCCAAAATGGCTACACGACACTGCCGAATCCTGTGCATCACCAATTAAGAAAATAAAAATGGAGAACCAAGTAAGTACAAAGAATGGGCGTGTACTGGTAGCAGTGAAACGGGCGTCTTGAATACTAGAAATGCATCGATACTAATGCTTCATTTCCGATATCAATTTCAATTAGGGATGTCAACAATTAATCAACTTACGATTAATTGTCGATCAAGACGTTGGTTGAAAAAAATGCATTAATTGTAACTAATTGCTAATCGCGGACACGCGCACCCACGTGGTCACGAAACAAGGCAAACAGCCGCAATTCTGGTTTAGATCTGGCCTAGTCCTGGGCAGGGCGCACCGCACTCATTCAACGGCACTGCCCGGTGTACGCGCGGGCACGAAATCGATCCACGGCGCCCGGACTGCGTACTCTCAGCCCGAGCCACAAACCAGCCGCACGAAACCAGCAAAGAGCACGTGGTGGTTTAATCCCGGTTTACTCCAGGTCTAGACCTGGTCCAGTCCTGGTTTAGTCCAGGTCCAGTCCAGGTTTAGACCTAGTTTAGACCTGGTCCAGTCCTGGTTTAGTCCAGGTCCAGTCCAGGTTTAGACCTAGTTTAGACCTGGTCTAGACCTGGTTTAGTCCACGTTTAGTCCTGGTCTAGTCCCTTAGCCAATCAGGACGCAGAACACAATGTTACACTATAAAAAATATAAATTAAAAAAAATCAGCGAACCGCGACAGAGTGAGGGATAGGGGTGGGCGGTATAAACGGTATAAACGGTATGCGGTATAAATTTGGCCAACGGTAGAGATTTGGGTTATACCTTCCTATCGCGATAGTTCATTGCGTTACCACAACAAGGAAGGAGGAAAAATCGCGAGCACATGGAGGAGGAGGAGCTCGTGAAAAAGACCAGTTCAACTTCTGTAATCTGGTCACGGTTTGGATACAAGGCGTCGGATACTGAACAGGAAATTGGAAAACAATCTGCAGAATATGCTGGGCGACAGTGATCGCAAAACATGGCAACACAAGCAATCTGTTCTACCACCTAAAAGCTAAACACGTTATCGAGTACGAAGAAAGCCAACGAATGCGCAACGTTCCCTCTAAGCTGCGCGCCTGTGCAATTGCGCACTGCTCGCACATTCTCAGCGCACAAGAAAATCTTATGCAGTGCAGGGATGAAAGAGTTCCGCTTTTTTTTCAGCCGCGGGGTCATCTGAATACGGGGGAATCGTCCAGTATTCAGAAACAAAAGTATGTGTCTCGTATTAAACTTCTACCGGTGTAAGCCACGAGCACGTGCAAGCCGCGAGCACGCGCAAGCCGCGAGCACGCGCAGCTCTTTCGCAACAGCGTGTAGCGGGGGTGCATGTCGGATGTCGCACACAGGAGTCCAAGGAGCGCTCAGGGAGTTAGTGTGTTTGCTCAGACACATAAAACATTAGGGGGAACATTGGCGGTGACACTCAAAAGCCAAGCCAATCTTCAAGTGGCACTACACACCAGCAGTCTATCACCCAGGCATTTTCAAAAGACGTAGCTTATGATAAAAAAGCCAGCGGTGGATTGACATAACGAAGTCCATCGCAATATTCTTGTGTAACGACACGGTGCCTTTCCAAACCGTAGAGAGAAGCGGCTTTTTAGGCATGGTGAAGACGCTGGATCAACGGTACGTGGTACCAAACCGCAAATATTTTAGCCAGGTGGAAGTGCCCAGACTGCATGACGAGGTCCGCAATCAAGTGGGAAAAGAGCTTCGTGACATAAAACACTATGCAACCGCCACGGACTTGTGGTCGAGTCGCACTATGGACCCGTATATCAGCCTGACAATCCACTTTATTGACGACGACTGGAAGTTGTGCGGCACATGCCTGTGTACGGCCCATTTCAACAGTACATGTGTAGTGCAAACATTGTATTTCCCTGACGACCATACAGGGGAGATGATTGCCCAGGGACTCAAAGAAGCGCTTGAGTCATGGGAACTTGACGAAGAGCTGCAGGTATGAATCAGCACTGACACCGGCGCCAATGTTAAAGCAGTTTCATTTTCGATTTACATTGCCTTGTTCAAATTTTATACTGCTTGAAAGTGAAGTTACTTGTTTTATGTTTTTTACAATTACAGTTTTGCACAATACATTTTCTTGTAGTAATATGCTTGACGTTTATGTTATTTAATAGTTTAAAAAACAGCTTCCTGCTTGAATGCTTTTTCCATGTGCTCTGGTGACCATTAAGAAGCAGTTAATACTGTGAACAGTTAATACTGTTACATACCAAAGTATACCGTGATATATACCGTCTACCGTCTATGGT
This sequence comes from Paratrypauchen microcephalus, assembly GCA_036785185.1. Classification (NCBI taxonomy): domain Eukaryota; kingdom Metazoa; phylum Chordata; class Actinopteri; order Gobiiformes; family Gobiidae; genus Paratrypauchen; species Paratrypauchen microcephalus. The sequence goes on along the minus strand of JAVJIX010000031.1, from coordinate 5,681,542 downwards.
TCAAATTATACCGTGATATACATTTTAGGCTATATCGCCCACCCCTAGTGAGGGATTACTGTGTTTTGTTATTCAGCATCAATACATTTGTCTGCTTTTTACTAAGGAATAATTAATTGAGGAATATACAATATAATAATACTATGATATATTTTTGACTCAGTGTTATGTTACTATAGCTTATATTCTTAAAGACCCTATTGAAACACTCAAATTCAGGTGAAAAACGCAGCTTATCAATTAATCGTAAGTCGATTGATAAGGTCAATCAACTATAGATTAATGAATTAATCGATAATTTGCATCCCTAATTTCAATAGTACAGCTTTATGGTTGATAGCTGATATTAACCGATACCAGAGACTAAAGATAGCATTTATTTCCTTAAAACAAAAATAAATTAAGACAAAACTGATCTAAATCAATAAAAAACATTATGAGACTTGCTTGACCAAGTATAACCAGTACATACTGGGGATGGGATGAGACCATTTCCACAAGACGACACCAGATACGAGATTGGGTCCACGAGAACGAGACAAGATGAGATTTTAAAATAATTCCTAATATATAAAATGTCACGATTCCATTTCCAGTTTTGGCCTCACAATTTATTTTTTATTTGATTTCATATTTTTATGTCCATTCCAGCACTGCTTTTCAGAACTATAAGAGATGTAACTCACCTTTGTTCATCAAATCCAAATGTGGAACACAAAATGGAAAAACTAAATAAATAAAAAATCTCATAATAATCAAGATAATTTTCCTCATGTGTGCACGATCTTGTGACAATTTTGTCTCGCGAGATCTTGTCCCGTTCTTAGTGAATTACACTGATTAATCCGACTGAACCGATATTTGGAAGCCAATATCTGATCCATCAAATTCCTGGATATCAGTATCAGTATCAGTATCAGTATGGCATCAGTGCATCTCTGTTGAATACAGGAGAATAAAGACCGCTCAAACATGCATGAATCACTCCAAACACAACTTCAAGAGATGGGAAGAGAAGAGGAAAGCGCTCAGACAGGTTCACAGCTCTAAAGTGGATTTGACATAATAGGTCCGCTTTAACTGTAATACTCATTTGATGTTGTGTTGTGTTATCGTAATTAAGAACAGTAAAAACTCTGTTCGCGATGCTGAACTTTCACAGTGTCTGTAATGAGCCCTTTATCCTGGACAGCTCCATCTGCTCCTCTCTGCGGAGACTTTATTGTTTTCAATGATTCTCTTCAAAGCTGGACCTCTGCAGAATCTGTTAAACACAAGTGGAGCTCAGCCTCTCTCAGATCTGAGTTAGACATTTATTTTTACTTGTACACAATATAAATACAGTAATCCCTCGTTTATTGCGGGGGTTAGGTTCCAGAAATAATAAGACAATAAAAAAGAAGGACAACTTTATATTTTACAATTATTCTACATGTTTTAAGGCTGTAAATGCCTCACCACACACATTATACGCTTTTCTCAGACTGGAATTAACCTTTTCTCACATTTGCCTCTCGTTTAAACACTCAAACTTTCATAGATTTTCAACAAAATGTATTAATAGTGAAGCGTGGGGGGAGACACGGCCCCGGAAGCCCCGCCGGACGCGCGAGGAGCACTGCCACGTCCCGGGACGCGACGCGCACCAACCCCTTGGAGAAGTGCGCGACACGTGCACCACCGGCGCAAGGCCGCGCGTATTTTTACGGTCTTAAAAACATTAAAAACAGAACTAGTTAATTTTTAAGGTTCTATATTAAGCAAAATTGACTGTTGTGAGCTTTTAGCCATGTTAGAATGTTGCTCCCTCCTCAAAAACATATCTGGAGTTGTGTTTTGTTTCATTCACACACGTTTAAGTAATCCTTTATTATTAGTCTGTGTACATCTCCAAAGCTCAAAATGCTCTGTTCCACCTTGTGACGTCATGGTATCAGGTTAGCTTCATGTTAACCTGTTTTACATGCAGTTATACAGACAAACACTTAAAATAACATAACGCTAATAAAGCCAGGTGTAACAGGAGAATCCAGTATTGTCTGAACTACCAGTCCCTCCTAAAAATAAATAAATAAATAAATAAATAAATAAATAAATAAATAAATAAAAATAAAAAAATGAACTGACAGCAGCATCGAGGAGACAAGTATTATTTCTGCCATCACCCTCTCACTCCACACACACCTGACAAACACCAATATAAGTGTGTCAATCACTGTTTAACCAAGGACAAGAAGAACTACAAACAACTACAACTCCCATGAAGCCCAGGGGACGTGACATAATTCACTTAGTTTGAAATGTGAAGACGGCTAATCACTTACTGAAGACGGCTAATCATTTACTTAAAAGATACTTTGTGTTAAGTTTCTAGTGGAGGGTCCGTCACCTGGTTCTCTCCACGGAGATGGTACCTGGAATATTCCGCAGTACGGCATTACGGTTATTTATCTCTACGGAGACAGCAGGTGTCGCCATAGAGCCAAGTTACATGTCAGATTTGTGGAGATGTGAGCCCACTCACAGTGAGAATGCAAGTCTTTAGGTCATTAAAAAAACATGTTTATTGAGTAATAAAACATAAAATAATAAGATCTCTATGGAGCCAAGCAGGTGGCAGGCCCTACACTAGAAATGTTACACAGTGCATCTTTAATGCACCTGGAGCAGAGTTCAGACTTTATAAAAAATTGCACTATTTGTGTTAAAAGGCAATGAAGTAATAATATTGAAAGCCATTTTAATCTTGTTTTATAATGAAATAAAATACAACACAATCAATCATATGGTCCAACCTTTTACATTATTACGTTATTACATTATAAGTAAATGTCCTTGCAAAAATGTTAAGTCTGTTGATAATTTGCAGTGACATACACACACACACACAAAATTAATTTAAAGGGATATGCCACCCCCAGGTCAAACTTGGGCATCTCCCCACAGTCCAGAGACTAAAATAAGTGGTGGAAAGTGTTTTTCTGGTGACGCAGCCATTGTCCAGGTCTGTCGCCACTGACCGCCGCGGTATCTGCTGCTCCTCCGCCTTAGACTGGAGTCTAACGTCGCCAACGAAAGATTTCGGCCAAAAGGAATTAATTTGCTCGATGCGTTTCCCAATTACTTTCTGTGTAGTGCGCATTCATATCGAGTGCAAATAAATGTGCAAATCAACACAGAGAGCTTGACTTGGTCATTTTGGGTGGGAACTATTTTTCAGTGCGGAAAAAGAAAGCCGAAGCACACACCACGCTGACAGGGGAATCCCTGTTACGCACCAGGAAGGGAGTTCCCCTGTTGCGCAGTGTGGTGCGTTTTTAATTTGAGAGGGACTTGTTTAACAGCACAAAATCAGGTCACTGGGTGTAGGTCCAACTAAGTCAATTCTTTCTGGTCAGATTGTGTTAAAAGAAAGCTCAGATTAAAGTCCAACTTGAGTAACAGAGAGTCTGAATAACATGCAGACAGAGCAGTGCCTACAGGTAACATCACAACCCCAGGCAATGTGGATGATATCAGCTGCAAAGTATAAATAATGTTTTTTCAATGTATCCATTCTTGTTTTAAATGTTCTGATCTGTTCCAATGTTGTTTCCTCATCACAAACAGACCTGGATTATGTTTTGTTTCATTCACACATGTTTAACACACAAACCTGGTATATTTAAGCTGAATTCTTCTCTCAGACTCTGAAAAAACACTCTGTTTCACCTTGTGATGTCTTGTGTTAATACTGCAAGTGCTCCACTGTGTTTTTAAACTTTATACAACTTGTCCATCACTGAGAAGGTAGGTAAATGGTAGCTGTTCACTTGAAAACTACCATTTAAGACCAGTTGGAACAGAGCATTTTGAGCATTGGAGATGTAGACAGACTGATAATAAAGAGTTACTCAAACGTGTGTGAATGAAACAAAACACAACTCCAGGTCTGTTTTTCATGAACTACCAGTCTAACATGGCGTAAAGCTCACAAGAGTCAGTTTAGATCTAGCTAAGACCTTTAAGAGCTTAAAAACATTGACAAGATAAGCTATTTTTATTTGAATAACACACTGAGAAGAAATACACATTGTTCCAGCAAACTCAGAGGGCTGTATTTTAACATATGCACCACTATTTTTAAAAGAACCTAATCAAAATGGACTCTTGTGAGCTTTATTCCATTTTATAATGTTGTTGCCTACTCAAAAACAGACCTGGAGTTGTGTTTAGTTTCATTTACACATGTTTAAGTAATCCTGTATTATTAGTCTGTCTACATCTCCAAAGCTCAAAATGCTTTCAAGTTAATAGCTCCTTTTACCTTTAGTTCAGTAGAGTTTGGCAATTCCAGGGCTGAAATTATCCAAATGATTCTAAAGAAGGTGTATGGAGTTTAAAAACACAGAGGAGCACTTCCTGTACTACCACATAACATCACAGAGTGTTTTCAGTTTGAGAGAAGAGCTCAGCCTAAATTTGCAGGGTTTGTGTGTTAAACGTGTGAATTAAACAAAACACAATCCAGGTATGTTTGTGTAACATTATAAGCAGTGACGTGCGCTGAGGGTCATGGCTGGTGAGGCACTGACATCATCAGCGACGTCACCAGGTGTCGACAAGTACATTTGGCCCCGGGCCAATTTCTCTCCCTGTAAGTGACTGGAGCTCGGAATATTTTTGATGAGAAGCTGAAAATGAATTATTATTGTTCAGTGCATTTTCCAGATCCAGAGTCGTGTCATAAATTAAAATAGCGATGTTTTTAGCGCAATCTGGCTCTGAATGTGAGCGGTGGATCGCTCATGTTTAACAAGGCTTCTTTCTTTTTCAGGTCACAATATCCATCTGAGTCCAGACATTGTCACAGCAGGTTGAGAAAAGAAGGCAGGAAAAACAGAAAAGACGATTTCTTACCACGCTTCTTACCAACTCTTTAGCGTTGGTCTTCCTTTAATTATAAACTCCTGCTTTGACCAAAAGTCTAGTTTAGAAAACTGCTTAAGCTTTAATATGTAAAACAAAAGAGAGTAGCTGGGATAGGTTCAGAGCTTTGTTCAGGGTAGTGAGCTCCTCCCTTGCAGCTAGATATAAACAGGGTCGAACCAGCACTAGAACCAGAGCTGACGAAGCCTCTCGGATGAGCGGCGAAACGTTTTCAACCAAACAAACTTTGTCCAGTTGACAAATTGAACTTCTCCTTTGATCATGGATTCTACCTGGACGACTGAGGGACTTTTCACGCATTTTAATATGTAATCTTCCTCCATTTAAAAAGTCGGGCCAGACAAGAAGAAAAAAGTGAAGTTGAACTCGATTTGCTAACTCTAAATTGTATCTTGCTGTCACTTATTCTAATCTGCTGCCCCAGGAGTTACAGAAGAATCTCTGGGCTCACGAGTGCCTGAGGCCAGGTAACTACGAGCCTCACCCCACACCTTTTCACAGTCGCTTTAGCGCAGGATGTGTCAGTGCTGAGCTACAGCACAGTCAGTCCATGTGAGGCACAAACAGCTGGTGCTGCACGTCTTTTCTCAGTATTTGAACGGTAAAAGTGAAAATTCAGCGATTTTGAATAAAAAAATAATTTAAATGGCGAAGTTAAATAGAAAATAACTTTATAGTACAAATCATTGGATAAATATAACCACTTAATTTATTTTTTCATTTTACTTTTTTTTTCTCTGTGATGACAGGTGAGGCACGGCCTTACCTGCCTCTAATGACCGCACGTCACTGATTGTAACATAGATCAGAAAAAAGCGTAATACGAGCACTTATTTTTTATAATGCTTTCAATCATCTTTCTGTATTTACTGATGTACAGATGAATCTTGACATGAAAACACAAAAGTGGAACATTTAAAATATAATATCATTATAAATAGAAAATGAATGTCTTTTTCACCGCAGCCAACTCTGCAGGCAGAGCTCCTGCTAAAATCTGTGAATACATCAGATCCTTCAAATACAACATATTTAAAACATATTTACTCATCATTTAAAAGAGAATACAACAATATTCACAGTTATCTCCAAATGAACGCTAAATGAACTTATAATGCCATGCTAAAGGTTACCGCCAGGGCCAAAATTAGCATATTGTTTAATGTTATGCTCTTAAAGGTCCCATGGCATGAAATTTTCACTTTCTGAGGTTTTTGAACGTTAATGTGAGCTCCCCTACCCTGTTTAGCCCCCCCCCCCCCATGGTTAAAAGTTGCGAAATGTCTAAACTGAGCATTTGCGATCCTTTTCTGCGTTACAAAAAAATCGGAGCTCAAACAGGCGATTTTGAACAAGGAAACTTATTGACGTCAGATCGAAAAAAGAAATGCAAATGCAGTTCCACCCCCGTCTGTCTGTACTCAGCGTCTCTGTAAATCACGCCCAGAGAGTTTGGACTGCGAATGCGCTAGGCAATGCGAAATGCGTTTTTTTATTTGCCTGGAGGCACGTCCGAGTGTTTCTAGGCTCGGAAGTCCTTTATCTGAGCCTCTGGACCTTTGAACAGCAGTGGTTTAATTTTATTTTCTGTGGAAATGTGTTTATTTTTCAATGGAACGCTTCAAATCTCTCTCCCGTGCAAAAACAAGGAAATGGATCAGCTGTGGGCTCTGAGCTGAGCGGAGAGTTTGGCCACGCCCCCACCCATTGGCCATCTGTTTTCTCCTCATTTGCATTCAAGCAACAACGCCCAGAATAAAGAGTTTGAGAGAGATATTTATGACTCTTTCTCATCTTATCTCTGTTTCTCATGCACTGAGTGTTGATTTTGAAGAAGGATTCATTTACAGCATTAGGGAACCATTAAGGAGCCATATAAAAGCATCAAGAAGTACCATGTCATGGGATCTTTAAAAACACAGTGGGGTGTGTATTACCACATGACATCGCAAAGTGGAACAGAGCATTTTATGTTTGAGAGAAGAAACACGAGGGTTTGTGTGTTAAATGTGTGAATGAAACAAACACAACTCCAGGTTTGTTTGTGATGAAGAAACAACATTATAACATAGATCAGAAAATAGTGCAAGTTCAATTAAATGTCTCCATGGAGCTGTTGAATGTTGCAAAGTTTGTCTTCCTATCTTCATGGAGACCAAATAGAGCTGCTAAAAGTCATATTTTACATTCCAGGCAGAGTAATAACATATCCAGAGACATGCAGGTAACCGATCCCCAACCAAAACGTTACATAGTGCACCTTTAACATCAAAATGCGTATTCAGTCACACCTCGGACACAAAAACCCGACTCCTTCGCACAGTTTGAGAAAAGAAAACATTTCATATCTTTCCTTTACATAGAGAGTTTATTTGAAGGAAAAAAAATCTGCTTTCATCACTGGAGCCTCAAATAGTGAAAAACACATAACTCATCCTGACTGTGTAACATGATCTGGCAACAGACGCATCAAAGGCTCAGACAGCTCCAGTCTAAGAGATGGGACCAAAACGCAAGATTTAAAAGCAGAAGAAGACAGTAACTGGCTGTAATTATACATATGTGACACTTCTACTTAAAAGGCCCCGTTTATTTATGTATTAGAGCAAAATGTGCCTTGCCCCAGTAGATATATTGTACAAAAGGTTCATTTGCTCGGCATTCTAGGCGCATTTGGATACATATGGAGGCTTCTGAACGTGTGGAATTTGGTTGTTTCATTCAAACATGTCTGAATAATTCTGCATTATTAGTCCGTCTGCATCTCCAGAGCTTAAAATGTCCTGTTCCACCTTGTGATGTCGCGAAACGGTCGATTTCAAGTTACCAACTGCCTTTTACCTTTTGTTAAAGATCCCATGACATGGTACTTCTTCATGCTTTTATATGGCGCCCTAATACTGTAAATTAATCCTTCCTCAAAATCAAGACTCCGTGCATGGGAGAGCCTCATGAAGACAGTTCTATTCATAAATATGTCTCTGAAACACTTTATTCTGGGCGTTGTTGCTTGAATGCAAATGAGGAGGACAGAGACAGGCCAGCGCAGCGAGTGGGGTGTGGCCAAACTCTCCGCTCTTTCCTCGTTTAGCGGTGCGCTGGTCCCACTTTCGCGTTTAAGCGCAGAGGAAGATATGAGACGATTTCCATTGGAAAAAAAACACAGAAAATAATATTAAACCACTGCTGTTTCAGAGGTTCGGAGGCTCGGATAAAGGACATCCAAGCCTGGAAACACTCTCACGTGCCTCCAGGCAAGCTCGTTTGCGGTCCAAACTCTCTGGCCATGAGTTCCAGAGATGGTGTGTAGACATCCAGACGGGGGGTGGAACTGCATTTGCATTTTTCCCCTGAATGTGACGTCAGAAAGTTCCCTTGTTCAGAATTGCCCGTTTGGGCTGTCTTTTTTTCAAATGCAGAAAAGGATCGCAAATGCTCAGTTTACATATTTCTCAACTTTTAGCCACTTTTAAACATGGTAGGGGAGCTCACATTAACATTCAAAAACCTCAGAAAGTGAAAATTTCATGCCATACGACCTTTAAGTAAAGATAAGCTCTATTCACGCTTACGTCACAAACCAGGAAGATGTTTGGAAACATGCGATGACAACTTCCGACGGGCTCTGTTCACAGTAGTAAGTCTGACTAAATCTAGGGAAAAATATAGCTGCAAGCAGCAATGTGGGGCCAAGCACCGAAGGTTCATGTAGGCCTCAGCATGTAGGCAGCATGCAGGGTCTGACAGGGTCTAACAGAGTCTGACAGGGTCTGACAGAGTCTGACAGGGTCTAACAGGGTCTGACAGGGTCTAACAGGGTCTGACAGGGTCTAACGGTCTGACAGGGTCTAACATGGTTTAACAAGGTCTAACAGGGTTTAATAGGGTCCAACAAGGTTTAACAGATCAAAGACACATCAAAGACAGATCAAAGGTTGCTAGGTACGTTGCCTAGCAACGCAGAAAATTCCTGAAAATTCCTGCAAATTTGACCTGCTGGTGCCACTAGAGGGTTGGGGCTGGGGGCCTATAAATTGCTGTGGGTAATGAGGAGACTGGCTGGAATGTGCATGCCAAATTTCACAACTTTTTACCAGACGGTTCTAGGGGTTGCCATAGACTCCCATGGTGAAAGGAATAAAGAATAATAATAACAATCAGGAGACCAGAACATCAAAGGAAAGATCAAAGGGTTGCTAGGCAACTTCGCTAGGCAACTTCGCTAGGCAACTTCGCTAGGCAACGCAAAGCAAACACTTTTTTTTTTTTTTTTAAATCTTTTAACTCATTCAGTGCCGGCCTGTTTTCAGAATTCTAACCCCAGAGTGCCAGAGGTTTCAGTAGAATTTCACTGATTTTCCAAGACCCACAGAATACTGAGTTCTTTGACTATATAAACATGGGACACATCAAAATAAAGTGTCGACTCTCTTCTTTCACCTGGAAAAAAAATTATGTTTCTAACCTTTTCGGTTCTCAAATAACTGATAGTAGAACATAGGGAAGTTTCAGCAAAAACACTGTTTTTTGAGCAAGAAATGGAGAAAACGAGCGTTTAGTTCAGAGAAGGATTTCGAGCAGATCAGTGACTTTGACATCAATATTTATCGATTTAGTGACACCTCAAACATCTAAAATAACAGAGAAAGAGATTTTTGATGACAAAGTACATTTTTTATTTACAAATATAAGAATATAAGGCTCTGTGAATTGAAAATTCATTCAAATCAATAGTGCCAAGAGATGTTTACAGGATATAATATCTTTTCCTATAAAATAGAACTTTGTTGAGGCTTTGTCTGAGGCCCAGAGTACAGACCCATAATAAAAACTAATACACACACACACACGCACACACGCACACACGCACACACGCACACACGCACACACACACACATATATGTACATACACACAAGCCCATGCATAAACATTTACACACACACAGCTACACACACACACACACACACGCACACGCACACACGCACACACACACACACACACACACACACACATATATGTACATACACACAAGCCCATGCATAAACCTTTACACACACACAGCTACACACGCACACGCACACGCACACACGCACAACTTAATTCATTACAATTACCACACAGCAGCATCACTGCTTCAAGTCAGTAAACTTCTTCTTTGGAGCTGTCGTAGTTCTGAGGAGACTCCCTGATCCGCGCAGCGCACACATGACACGCCCCCTCCTCGGGCACAGCAGATCTCTGCTCAGACCTCGCTGCTTGATCCGGCTTGTCTCTGCGATCCTCTGATCCAGGATCCTGGGTCCCAAGAGCGATCTGATCGCTCCATAGGCGCTGATCAACAGTTATCTGCTTTTCCGGGTTCTCTGGCCTCGCCATCTTACTACTCTGGCCAATACACCATACACACGCTGCACTCCTCCTTTCTTCCCCGGCTCTGATCGGCTAATAATGATACAACATCGCCATCTACAGGTTGAGAGGTGTGAATTACACCTCAAAAGTTGCTCCAGGCCGTAACCTAGCAACCCCCGCTGAAAAAAGCAATTGACGTCTATAGACGTCACGGCACTCAACGGTTGGATTCGAGGGGACGTCAATAGACGTCTCCGGCACTGAATGAGTTAATATTACAATGTACACAATAATACACACACTATAGGGTGCCTAGCACCTTCGGTGCTTGGCCCCCTAATAAGAATCAGTAGAAACACAATGGTGCCTAGCACCTTCGGCGCTTGGCCCCAACAATTAGAAAACTGACCAGTTTTCTTCATCTACATGCCATTGTAGCATTGGCTTATGTTCAGTTAATCAACAATTACAACCATACTTTAGTGTCCATCATTTCCCCACTGACGCACAACTCCCAGCGCACTGGGTACATGCGATTAGAAGAGATGAGGACGCCAAATACAAGAGGATTTCAAACAGCACATACGTATGCACTCTTCATTTTACCGCTCATGACATTTGCTTCAATGGATTTTATCATAGTCGGTAACGACACAGGAAGTTGTCATCACATGTTCCCAAACTTTGGAATATCTTTGGACCACTGTAAACTGTTTGAAATGAACTAGAAATGAACTAAAGGACAGAAAAGAAAGACAGAAAGAAAACAAAATCTTCGCACTAACAAGGATTTAACAACTACAGTATCTACTTGGAGATAATATAGTTTTTAAATTCTTCAAACAGAATAGTTGCAAAACAATAATAATACCAGCAAACTGGGAGAGGTCTGACTCAAGGGCAAAGATTTTCACCCTAGTAAAAATTTAACTGCAACTAAATTAAAAAATATATAAAAAAATAAATGAAAATATTGTTTGTAATTAAAGATGCAGTTTGTAACTTTTCTGGTGGAGGCTTTTCGTGCACCTGCTTGTGCTTTTCGTGGAATGTTTTCCTGGAAAGTTTTCTGAGATGTGACCAGATGGCACCTCCTGCTAGTCTTAATGCCATACTGCGGAACATTCCAAGCAACGCAATAACATCTCCATGGAGACAGAGAAGCAGGGGGCAGACCTCACCCGAGAAGTTACATAATGAGCCTTTAAATTACAGCGCAATAAAAATGTAGACTAGTGAAAATGTTTGGTTTTGCTGTGAGCTGTAATTTAAAATGCATGAGATGTTATGATTATAGAAGATTATGAGAGGAGTTGTAATACTGAAAAACAATATTAGCCAAAGTTTACTAGTGAGTAAAAGGTTCAAAATAATCATCTTCATCACAAGGATTTTCAAAATAAGATTGTTGTCAGAATAGTAAAATTTCAATTTCAATACCGATTCTGAGACCACAATGATAATTAAAACACTTTCTTAAAACAATAGAATGTGATTTTCAACTTCATAGTACTTTCTTGTATATTTCCATGTGGTGTTATATCTGTGTAATCCCTCAGTGGTCCATGGGCGTCAATGTTCCCCCTAATTTTTCATGTGTCTGAGCAAACACACCAACTCCCTGAGCGTTCCTTGGACTCCTGTGAGCAACATCCGACATGCACACTGTGGCCACACCAGTATCACACCTGAGATCATGGCAAGTTACAGCTTATGAATCAAATCACTGCTGTTATTTCTGTTAGATTACTTTTAATATAACTGATTTTTTTGGTCCACTTCTCAAAAATCTGTTCATGAACTTTGTACATGTTGTATGTCAGTGTGAGGGTCCTGCTGTGGTCAGTGAAACATTGAACATTACAATATTTTGAAAAATAACCTGTGTATATACACAGTGTATGTACCTGTGTATAAACCTAGGACACTATAAGATGGGTCTTTCTCAAAATAATGATCTCCAAAATAAGTATACATTTTTATCAGTTTATATCTTGCTTTTTAATCATTACCCAGTTTAAGTAATTCTGTGAGAGTGACAGAGCTCTGTGGTTTAACGCTCTGGGGAGAGGATTCACACGTCACACAGAAAGTCCAGTCTTTTTGCTCACTAAAACCTATGGCTTGGACAGAAACAAAGAAAACAGCCGAGGATTACATTATGGCTCTACCTGTCTCCTCTTCTGTTCTTCCCTACGTGGAGTGTGTGCGGGCGGCGCTCCCGTCGGCTGGTGCGGACCTGCCGCTCTGACCCACGGCGATGCGCACGACAACTATGGTCTTACTGAAGGAAGCGAGCGAAATGCGATCGAAATGAATCTGTTTGTAGTTGGCTTGTCCCTAAAGCATGTGCACATTCACATGTGCAAACTGAATCTATCAGACTGGATTCCATGTGTCAATCCAGCGCTGAGTTCAAGTTAGATTTTATTTTATGCGCTGAACGTCTGGGGAGTGCGCGATTGCGCACGCGCGCACCTTAGAGGGAACACTGATGGGCGTATACTAGTCTATGTGCTCTGACACAGCTCAAGATCATTCGAAAACTATTCAGGAAAGGTTCATTTCTGTCCTGTGAATGTAACTTTTTAGTATTGATACCATCTCAAATGAGTATAGAGTTTCAATAGTTTTTGTAGGGCTCATATGACACCATTTTGTGATCTATGGTCTAATGTTTCCTCATTACAAACACACCTGGAATTGTGTTTTATTTCAGTAGCACGTGTTTAATGCACCAATCCTGCATTCTTAAAGGAGAATTAACGTTTTTTACAATCTGAGCCTTATTTCAGTAATAAAACAAGTTGTTTTACTCACCCGTAGCACTTCCAGAGATGTTTTAGATTAGCGATTAGCAATTAGCGATTAGCAATTAGCGATTAGCGATTAGCGTTCTCGGGGCATAGAGCGTGTAATATATGCCCCGAGTGGTCTCCAAATAACAAACTTTAGCACTTTTCAAATCATAGGAGCTCACTGTCTTAGTCTACGCCTTCGTTTGAGTCAAAAGTGGCCTGTAATCCGAGATTTATCCATAGTTTCGAGTAGATGAGGACGCCCCACCAACCCAAAACATGCACCATAGGTACCTCCAGCTTAGGTCCTGACCAAACCGAAGCAAGAAGATCATGGAGATGGTCCCCGGGCGCAGTAATGTGTGTCGCCCACTGCTCCTAATATATGTATATGTATAGGATGGGTTAAAATGCAGAGAAGAATTTCTCCAGTGTGAGATCAATAAAGTCACTTCTTCTTCTTCTTCTTCAGTGCGCATGTGCGGAGTCACAGCTTATTTCACTCTCAGCTCTTGGGACCCAAACATGAAACGCAAAGCTGTAAATTATGGATAAATCTCGGATTACAGGCCACTTTTGACTCAAACGAAAGTGTAGACTAAGACATTGAGCTTCTATGATTTGAAAAGTGCTAAAGTTTGTGTTATTTGGAGACTGCTCGGGGCATATATTACATGCTCTATGCCCCGAGAACGCTAATCGCTAATCGCTAATCTCTAATCTAAAACATCTCTGGAAGTGCTCCATATGACACCAAAGTGCTATGGGTGAGTAAAACAACTTGTTTTATTACCGAAATAAGGCTCAGATTGTAAAAAAAAACGTGAATTCTCCTTTAAGCTGAGTTATTCTCTCAAACAGAAAACATGATGTCATATGCTGTTTTTAAAGGCAAATTAACGTTTTTTTACAATCTGAGCCTTCTTTCGGTAATAAAACAAGTAGTTTTACTCACCCATAGCATTTTTCTGTCAATTGGAGCAGTATCGCAGAACTTATGTTGAGCCGTTCTGTTCTAGTAATGATCCCGTATCCGTTAACATGGTGCTGTATCATTTGCTCGGGGCATTACTTTGCGGTCTCCAAATAACACAAACTTTAGCACTTTTCAAATCATAGAAGTCCGATGTCTTAATGAAAAATTTCGTTTGAAGCAAAAGTGGCCTGTAATCCGAGATTTAGCCATAGTTTCGAGTAGATGAGGACGCCAGTGCGCATGCGCAGACTGCTCCCGGGGCCCAAACATGAAACGCAAAGCTGAAAACTATGGATAAACCTCGGATTACAGGCCACTTTTGCTTCAAACGAAATTTTTCATTAAGACATCGGGCTTCTATGATTTGAAAAGTGCTAAAGTTTGTGTTATTTGGAGACCGCAAAGTAATGCCCCGAATACAAATGCTAACAAATGCTAACAGAAACGCCACAACATAACTTTCTTCAAACAGCTCCAAATGACACGAACGTGATATGGGTGAGTCAAATGACTTGTTTTATTACCGAAAGAAGGCTCAGATTGTAAAATAACGTTACTTTTCCTTTAAACTCCACACACCTTAACAAGAACGATTTTAGCTCGAATTGCCAGTCTCTACTGAAGGACAGGTAAAAAGTGGCTGTCAACTTGAAAACTGCAGCTTCATCACAAGATGGAAGAGAGTATTTTGAGCTTTGGAGATGTAAAGAGACGAATAATAAAGGATGTGTGAATGAAACGAAACACAACTCCCGGTATGATTTGAGGAGGTAACAGCACTGTAACATGTTTACAAGCTCACAAGAGTTGATTTTATATAATATAGGAGCTTTAAAACTGAAAAAAAATGCTGGATGTAAATTTAATAAAAACAATTTTCTGTGACAATAAAGGATTTTCCCTCTTCTATACATATCTGCAAATGTTATATAGAGATTCAAATGTTTTTATTCAAATTACTCTACTCTTATTCAAACTACTTCTCATCACTTTAATACATACTACGCTCTGGGTCCTGACATGGAGGGGTATAACATGCAATTTTCCTGCTCAGTCTGATTCATTACTTTCTTTCAATACACGAATAAAAAGTCAAGTCCCATCAGGCAGCAGAGAGGACAGTTTTGGATAAAAATATCTGATTGCGACAGTTATTATTACTGACATACGGGTGCATTAACATTTGAAAGAAAACTGGTATATTAACTGCTAAACTAATGCAAGAATCAAATGCATTTCAGCACATGTTTCTATAAGGTTCCATATTACGCAAAATTGAGCCTTGTGAGCTCATACCTGGAGTATGGCTGGGCGATTAATCGAGATTTGCGATATCTCGAGATGTTTTATGAAATCGAGAAAGATTTTGGCATATCAAAAAACTCGAGATAATGTGCTAAATGAATAAGATTTCCCCACTCTTATTTTCCTCAACTGTTTGTGGAGCTGTCCGCCCCGCCTCCTTCTTGCGTTTGTGTTTCACTGCCGTGATTCCCCCTCCCCTCCCCTCCCCTCTCCGTACGCACACCGCGTGTGTTTGTTGATAACCAGTGTTGCCAACTTAGCGACTTTGTCGCTATTTTTAGCCCCCCCTAGCGAGAAAATTAGACAAAAGCGACTAGCGACAAATCTAGTGAGTTTTTTTGGTGATCAGAGGCTCCAAGATCGCGGGAGGGGGAAAAAATAATTGCGCCGTTTTCTCTCTTTCCCCGTTCAGAGAAAGAGACAGAGAGACACAGGCAGAGAGGGGCGGGGCGGAGTTGAGAACAGCGCGGACTGTCGCTTCACTCACAGACACAGACACACACACCAGTCTCCTCTGCTCTCTCCCATCTCGTCAGATCGCCTCGGAGTCTGGTCATTCCTCTGCCATAGGCTCTGATTCTCAATAAGTGTATGCCTATGCGCTCTCATTTGTTTTCCTTTTTCTTTTTGGCGACACAAAGTCACAAGTAGCACTGCTTAAAAAGCTAGTTGTACAGCACAGAAAAGTTTTAAAAAAGCTAGTTCTTTAGCACAAAAAAAATAAAAAATAAAATAAAAAGCTATAGTTTGCCCACTCTAGCACAACAAAATAAAAAATAAATAAAAAGCTTTAGTTAAACTACAGCACAAAAAAAACACAAAATAAAAAAGCAAGCTATAGATCTTGGACTACAGCTCCAAAATAAATATCTAAAAGATAAAAACCAAATAAAAAAATAAAAAACAAACAAACAAGTATATGTAATAACACCAATAAAAGGTTAGTGTCACGGGGTGAGGAAGGTTAGGATGTGCTGTCTGTACCTTTTTTTATTAATTACGAAATGAGGGATTTTTTTTGTCTCATCTTAAAATTTTTTTGTTTTTTTTTATCTTTGCACTATATAACTGTCGACCCTCAGATTTTATGTTTACAATTAAATAAGGCAATATACTACTTCCTTGGTTTGGTAAAGTTAAAAATGGTGCACAAGCACTTTGTTACTAGTACCTGTCTACCTTTAGGCACTTGGCTGCCTGTTTGCACTTCAATAAAAAAAAAAAATCCTTGCTGAATTTGGCGCGTTTGTTTTTTTTTTGTTTGTTTTTTTCCCTGCATAGATATCGAGATATATATCGTATATCGAGATATAGCAAAAACATATCGAGATAATTTTTTTTCTCCATATCGCCCAGCCCTAACCTGGAGTTGTGTTTTGTTTCATTTGCACATATTTGAGTAACCCTTTATTTTTAGTCTGTCTACATCTCCAAAGCTCAAAATGCTCTGTTCCACCTTGTGATGTCAGATCTTTTACCTTTTGTTCAGTACAGATTGGCAATTCCAGGGCCGAAATAATCCAAATTATTCTAGTGAAAGTGTATGGAGTTTAAAAACACAGTGGAGCACTTATTACGACAGAACATCACAAGGTGGAGCAGAGAGTTTTCTGTTTCAGAGACACCTAAATATGCACGGTTTGAGACACGTGTGAATTAAACAAAACTCCAGATATGTTTTTGATGAGGAAATTCTAACACAGATCGGAAAATAGTGTAATATGAGCCTGTAGCTGATTTTTAAAAGCATTCTTAAGGGCCTGTTTACACGAGAACGCTTACGGGTAAAAACGACAAAATATTGTATCGGAAGTGCCTTTCGTTTACATGGTGACGGTGTTTTTGGGGCCTAAAAACGCAAAAATCTGAAACCACCCTCCAGAGTGGAAAAGTTAAATACGCTCCGCTGTAGCGTTTCCGTGTAAACTGCCCAAGACGCAAAACTGGTCAGATCTGCTCACGTCGCGTACGCGTTTACGTCACATAGATGTGGCAATACAAGAGTCATTTCAACAATTGTATAAATGGCACCCACACACGTCTACGGTCTTTACTCTTCTTCCCGTACAAGTCTTTGTCACACTCTCACAGCCACAGACGCCAAGACAAGCAACTTCCGCATGAGGCACTTCAAATGTAAAACCCCATGTGATTTTATATTTTCTAATTCACTGTAATCCTCCTGTAATGTCACTATTTTCAGTACAATATTCAAAAACATGTCAACAAAAATACAAGTCACTGAAATGTTTGGAGCGGAACTTAACCACTCATTTAAAACGCAACTAGAACATTTTATTTTGAAGTTTTACCTTTCTCTTTTCCGGTACAGTCGTGGTTAGAAATGTAACTTGACGCTGTTGTGATGTTTTTTTTGTTAGTTTTTTTCAGTCCAGTTATTTACAGCGCCTCCCTTCGCTGGCTTTTGCGTCCACTTTTGCATCTTCGTATAAACAAACATTTCCTGTTGAGAACGCTCATCTAAACGCGGATAAAAAATTGAAGACGAGACGCCACTTTTGCGTCTTCCGTTTTGATCGTCGCCGTATAAACGTAGCCTAAATCTTAAAACATGAAAAACAGAGCTAGTTAATTTTAAATGCTTTGCAGTGGTCCAAAGTCATTCCTCGCTTGCGTTAATGCATTTGGAGCATTCAAATTATTCACCGCAATGAGTTTACAGGGCTCTCAAGTTTTGAGCGGGGTCGTGCGTAATTTCCGAGGAGCAGGGGGGGGGGGCAAACTTAAACTACAAAGCAACTAATGAGAGTTCTATAAATGAAGTTATTACCTGATGGTTCTCAGTTTGTTTTATTAGTTTTATCAGCTGCGCTTAGCAGCTGGAACTACACTCTACAGTCTGCCCAACAACAGAACAATCTATTTTCTGATTGGCTGATTTTTTTCCGGGGAGCGGGAGGAGGGGGAGAGTTTTTTTTAGCTGAAAACGCGCGGTGCCTGCATAAACTGAGCCACACAGACCGATTTTCTGGGCACAAAAAAAAAAAAAAAAATCAGCGTGAGAAATGCCATTTCGTGAAATGCCGTGTGAGCGTGTGAACACGTCAAATTGCGTGTGTCACACTCTCAATGCGTGAGATTTGAGAGCCCCGAGTTTATAAGCACTTTTCACAACTTTCAGTGACGGGTAATGTAGAACGGTAAACAGTCACATTTTTATACAGCACTTTTCCTCCTTCTGAGCAATCAAAGATCTTTACACCAAGGAACCACTCACCCATTCACACACACACTCACACACCAGTGTACGCTGACACAACAAATCCTCCAACCTTCAGATCAGTGAACAAACGCTCTACCAACTGAGCTACTGTTACTTACACATGAAACATTCAGATTAAAAAAAGGACTTTACATTTAGGTTCATGTTTTCGTAGCTAGAACTTCACTAATAAGTCATTTCACTTCAGACAGTGACTAGAAAATAACCTTGTTGACATTTCCATTATCCAAACACATCATGTAATAAAATGTAAAAGCCATAGAAGAATAAAGGGCATTTTTGTGGATATGCAAAGCTTCTCTGTGCTCGAATAGAGGTTTATGAGAGTTATAAGGCTACCCTATGCAAAGCAGGGTGAGTACCCACGCTAAAAGGACATTACAGTAAATTAGCATACCAAGTTTTGTAGGCTACGAATTCTCTACAAAACACCATCTTCTCCAATAGGCACGTTACAAAAATGAAGACGAATTATAACGTCGCTAATGAGGCGTGCAATGATAGAACAGGATTACACTGAACAATTTTATGGCTCCTCATCTGTCCTCATCGAAACTAATCGTCTAAAGTGAAAAATCATCGCTCCGCAAAAACTTGGAGCCAAATTTTGTCATTTCCAGACAATAGATCATCATGTGGGGATGTTAAAGGTGCATTGTGTACATTTTCCTGGGTCCGCCAAATGCTTTTTCTCCGTGGAGACGTTATTGCTTTGTCTGGAATGTCGTCTCCATGG
The DNA here is from genome assembly GCA_036785185.1 of Paratrypauchen microcephalus. Classification (NCBI taxonomy): domain Eukaryota; kingdom Metazoa; phylum Chordata; class Actinopteri; order Gobiiformes; family Gobiidae; genus Paratrypauchen; species Paratrypauchen microcephalus. The sequence continues at coordinate 5,662,201 of JAVJIX010000031.1, read as the reverse complement.
TGACAGAATGGTATTAAACCTTTCGATCACAATGGAGACCAAACTAGGCCGAGTTACAGGTCAGATCTGCGGAGAGGCGACCCCGCTAAAACACTCAGAATGTCTGTTTTTGTAGGTATTTTTTAGCAATAAAACCACCTCGAATTGAATAAATGTAAAGAAGAGCTGTTTAATGTCATACTGTGGAACATTCCAGGCAGAGAAATGACACCACCGTAGAAACAAGCAGGTGACGAACCCCAGAGCGCACTTTTAAAGTATTCATTCTGATTATTCTGATATGTAGACAAACACACGACACCAGAACTTTACTTTTCTAAACACTGATTTCTGAGTGATTAAAAATTAGGACTGTTGTCATTGTCAATTGTCAATTAACGATTTAGGATGCTGCTGTCTGAAGGCGGTATGTCACTGCCACGATTCATTGGAAATAGAAAGTTAAAACCACATACTCATTTGAACGGTGACAACTCCTCAAAATAGTCTTAGTCTATTCTTCAGAGATGTTGTTGCTGTTACCCAAGTTCCACAGTGTCGACTGAAAGGAGAATTAACGTTTTTTTACAATCTGAGCCTTATTTCGGTAATAAAACAAGTTGTTTTACTCACCCATAGCACTTTGGTGTCATATGGAGCACTTCCAGAGATGTTTTAGATTAGCGATATCCATATCCATGTAATATATGCCCCGAGCGGTCTCCAAATAACACAAACTTTAGCACTTTTCAAATCATAGAAGCTCAATGTCTTAGCCTACACTTTCGTTTGAGTCAAAAGTGGCCTGTAATCCGAGATTTATCCATAATTTACAGCTTTGCGTTTCATGTTTGCGTCGCGAGAGCTGAGAGTGAAACACTTTCAAATATCTCGGAGTCACAATAGACAATGCGTTTACATTTGATCAACATACCACAGACATTTACAAAAAAAGCCATCAACGATTGTCAATAATCAGAAAACTTAAAGGACTCTATGTTTCTCCACATCTGTTATTACTATTGTATCAATCCATCATCCAGTCTATTCTGTTGTATTGTTCTACCTGCTTTTTCAATATGCTCACTGTTAAAAACCGGTCTAAACTCACGAAGGAAACTCATATAGCTGCTAAAATTATAGGACTCCCCACACCCAACCTGCAGATCTCAACAACAGGGCTATTGGACGCTTTGCACTTTCAATAGAACAGGACCCCACTCACCCACTACAGGAGCACCTCACCCCTCTGCCCTCAGGAGCACCTCACCCCTCTGCCCTCAGGAGCACCTCACCCCTCTGCCCTCAGGACGGAGGAGCACCTCACCCCTCTGCCCTCAGGAGCACCTCACCCCTCTGCCCTCAGGATCACCTCACCCCTCTGCCCTCAGGAGCACCTCACCCCTCTGCCCTCAGGATCACCTCACCCCTCTGCCCTCAGGATCACCTCACCCCTCTGCCCTCAGGAGCACCTCACCCCTCTGCCCTCAGGAGCACCTCACCCCTCTTCAGCCATCACATTTTTGAACAACAGGCCCCGCTGAGTGTGCTGTAACGCTTATTGTATGTCTTTGTGTTTGTTGTGTTGTTGCTGTGTGTGTCAAACAGGCTCTGTGTACGTGAAAATGAATTTCCCCTTGGGGACAATAAAGTCTAAAGTCTAAGTCTAAGTCTAAGCTGTGACTCCGCACATGCGCACTGGCGTCCTCATCTACTCAAAACTATGGCTAAATCTCGGATTACAGGCCACTTTTGACTCAAACGAAAGTGTAGACTAAGACATCGAGCTTCTATGATTTGAAAAGTGCTAAAGTTTGTGTTATTTGGAGACCACAAACATGTGCCCCTAGAACTCACGTTACGGAGATCATTAATCTAAAAAAAATCTAAAATGACACCAAAGTGCTATGGGTGAGTAAAACAACTTGTTTTATTACCGAAATAAGGCTCAGATTGTAAAAAACGTTAATTCTCCTTTAAACTTATCTAGGTTATCTCCATGGAGACGGGCACGTGGAGTCACCGGGTCAGATCTGTGGAGAAGGATCTAGCCCAAGCGATATTTTGAAACATCTCAGACACAAAAAAATAAAATCCCCATGGAGACAAGCAGGGGGCCAGACCCACCACCAGAAAAGTTGCATAGTCCACATTTAAACAGGCATTTCCAATCATTTATGTATTTTATTTTGTATTATGTTTTTAATTCCTTCTGTCTGGCAACTTCAAAATAAAATCCATCATTTCCAAAGAATATAAAGCCTAAACAGTGGCTCCATCCGCGTGTTACACAGACATATAAACGCACTTTCTCATCTACATGGGGAAGTGTTTCAAATCCATCTCTCTCGCCCCATTTACGCGGCAGCACGTGGCTTTCCCATGGCTTTGCGACCGTCTCCTCCGAAACTGGGAGTATGCCGAAGCCTTGCCATCCTACCCTCGCATCAGAAAGTCTTAACATGAAAATCTTTTACCAAACTGCTCCAACTGCCCCTTTAAAGCGCAGCATTTTCACGCTGTTTTTCGGAGCGCCCCTCGTTGCGCCGCGGCCGCGCTCGCCTTTGCGCACGTTTAAACGCTCTCGGGGGTAAACATCGGTGGATAATACAGTACGTAGCTTGCCCATGTGAAGTCGCCTGGCTTGGCTGGGCTGGGGGAAGAAGAGGAAAAGGAGGAGGAGGAGGAGGAGGAAGAGGAGGAGGAGGGGGGGTCGTTGCTGTTCGTGTAAAACCGTAGCGAAATCTAAAAAAAGGTTCACCTCTCTTAATGACATTACCCACGCCTATCCACGCGTGTAGCCTCGGTGTGATCGCGTCCCACGGTCCCTGGATGAGCCCGGGGAGGGGACACGGCACGTTGTAGGCTGTAGGCAGCAGCAGCAGCAGCAGGAGCAGCAGGAGCCTGGTCGGTTTGCGTGGAGTGTGTGGTGCACGAAGCGAAAAATCCGCTCCTGCGCTCTGCTGCTCCGTGTTACGCGAACAACTTCAAACACCCAAAGCGAGATTTTAGAGCAGAAAAGATTGCCAAAACGATAACTTACGTCGTCGAGGTGAGAGGAGAGGAGAGGGGGGTGGACGAGTCTGAGCGGTGCGTCCGTCGTAGGCTCCACACACCGCGGACTCAGCTCCTGAAGTGTGCGGGGAGAAGAGGCAGACACACGGCGAGGCGAGCGGAGCAGCGGAGGACGAGCCGAGATGAACGCTCCCTCTTCCTGGTTGGGTTTTTTTTTTTCTTTACGCACAAAACTTAATCAAAACCAATTACCTAACGCTGGAAAAGCCGGCTTAGACTCGCGTAAACGGACTACACACCGCTGCGTAATGTGGAGCGCTGTCAAATAGACCCGTCGGGGATAAACTTGGATTAAAGCGCACGGGCGGTACATGTGGATGCCTCTCCCCTTCCCCTCGCTACCGGAGGCTCACCCTTTCATTTGTCGTGACCAAAGCACGGCCACTCAACCGCCACACTGCGAGAACAAGTCCAGAGAAGTGACGAGGAAAAAAAAAAAGGAGAAAAAAAAAAAAGCACAAAGCGACGCAGGAAGGCTCCCCTCACCGCTATCGGCCGTGTCCCATGTGCTGCGGGACAGATAAGGCTTTCACAGGGTCCACTGTCAACTTCAACTTCTGCACTGAGCCGGGGGTGTACAAACTTGACACAAAGAATATTTAGATTACTATAAAAAATACTGAAATCTCCCCTTGAGCATGTATTCATAAGCATTTTGCCTATATTATATACACTTACATTCAACATTTTCTTTTGTATTAAAGGAGAGTTCACGTTTTTTACAATCTGAGCCTTATTTCGGTAATAAAACAAGTTGTTTTACTCACCCATAGCACTTTGGTGTCATATGGAGCACTTCCAGAGATGTTTTAGATTAGCGATAGCCGTAACGTGAGTTCTCGGGGCACATGCGGTCTCCAAATAACACAAACTTTAGCACTTTTCAAATCATAGAAGCTCAATGTCTTAGTCTACATTTTCATTTGAGTCAAAAGTGGCCTGTAATCCGAGATTTATCCATAATTTACAGCTTTGCGTTTCATGTTTGGGTCCCGGGAGCTGAGAGCGAAATAAGATGTGACTCCGCACATGCGCACTGGAGTCCTCATCTACTCGAAACTATGGATAAATCTCGGATTACAGGACACTTTTGACTCAAATGAACGCGTAGACTAAGACATTGAGCTTCTATGATTTGAAAAGTGCTAAAGTTTGTGTTATTTGGAGACCGCAAAGATTTGCCCCGAGAACTCACATTATGGAGATCGCAAATCTAAAACATCTCTGGAAGTGCTCCATATGACACCAAAGTGCTATGGGTGAGTAAAACAACTTGTTTTATTACCGAAATAAGGCTCAGATTGTAAAAAACGTGAATTCTCCTTTAATAATCTTAAACACATTAAGAATCTTAAACACATATGATCTTAACTTCAGTTTTCCAGAATCTTATTTGAAGATTTCCCCTTTTAATAGGGCAAAACAACAAGTCAAAGTTAAGAACAATTACATCGTAAACAGGCCTATAAAAATGAAAATGAAACGAAACAGAAGCTCAAAGTTCATTATATTCTTGTAGTCAAATTATAACAAAGACACAGACATTTGTTCCATTTTGTTTAACTCTGAATAAAGAAGGCTACACCTTAATCTATACGGTTAAACTCTATTACAGCTCAGTTATCTTATACAGCCTGTATTTTTAAAAAGAAACATATTGCACTATTTTCTGGTTATTATAATGTTTCCTCATCACAAACAGACCTGGGGTTGTGTTTTGTTTCATTCACACGGGTTTGACACACAAATCCTGCGTATTTAGACTGAGTTTTGATCATCTCAGAGCAGGAATTGCTGATCTCTACTGAACTAAAGGCTGAAAACTAATGCTTTGAGCTTTGGAAATGTAGACGGAATAAAGGATTAAACAATAAACACGTGTGAGTGAAACAAAACACAAATCCAGGTATGTTTCTGATGAGGAAACAACATTATAACATGGCTTAAAACTCACAAGAATCATCTTCAAACTGCACATCTAAAGGGCAAAGAAGTATCCATTTTGATTTAAGTTTTCAGTAAATAAGCTTTAGTTGCCAAGAAAACAAAACCTTCAGTCTCTCATAAATAACACAATAATTTAAGACAGTAAAATCATGAGTCTTTTTACAAATGAACCATAACGTATAAAACATTATTGTGTTTGCTTCTGGGTCGCTAATAAAACACACCCGTGAAGGTTAAGTTAACGTTACACAGGAAACAGACACACACAGAAAATTTAGGTCAATATAAAAATTCTACATTACCACCAGAGCAGAGTTTAATGTAACTTTTTGGTTGGGGGTCCATCACCGACTTTGTTTTTATACATATATCATCGCTCTGCCTGGAATGTAGGGGTGGGTATTGGCAAAGAAATCACGATTCAATTCGAATCACGATTCATATGCCACGATGCGATACTATCACGATGCATCACGATACTTGAATTATTGCGATGCATTGCAATATATTCGACATACTTCAGTGAAAATGTACCAAAAAAAAAGAGGATAACTTAAAGATCCCATGACATGGTACTTCTTGATGCTTTTATATGGCTCCTTAATGGTTCCCTAATACTGTAAATGAATCCTTCTTCAAAATCAACACTCAGTGCATGAGAAACAGAGATAAGATGAGAAAGAGTCATAAATATCTCTCTCAAACACTTTATTCTGGGCGTTGTTGCTTGAATGCAAATGAGGAGAAAAGAGCTGGCCTGTAGTAGAGGGTGGGGGTGTGGCCAAACTCTCCACTCTCGCTCTGAGCTCTCAGCTGATCCATTTCCATGTTTTTGCACGGGGGGAGAGATTTGAAGCATTACATTGAAAAATAAACACATTTCCACAGAAAATAAAATTAAACCACTGCTGTTCAAAGGTCCAGAGCCTCAGATAAAGGACTTCCGAGCCTAGAAACACTCGGATGTGCCTCCAGGCAAATAAAAAAACGCATTTCGCATTGCGTAGCTCCTCCGCAGTCCAAACTCTCTGGGCGTGATTTACAGAGACGCTGAGTACAGACAGACGGGGGTGGAACTGCATTTGCATTTCTTTTTTCGATCTGACGTCAATAAGGTGCCTTGTTCAAAATCGCCCGTTTGAGCTCAGATTTTTTGTAACGCAGAAAGGGTTGGTTTAGACATGCTCAGTTTAGACATTTCGCAACTTTTAACCATGGGGGGGGGGGAGCTAAACAGGGTAGGGGAGCTCACATTAACGTTCAAAAACCTCAGAAAGTGAAAATTTCATGCCATGGGACCTTTAAATATCAGTGGCTGTGTATCTGGGTAGTGTCTTCAATTGATACAGAACTCTGAGCAACTCAATTCATAACTGAATTTATTGAATAACAAAAACAAATAAACCAAACCAATAACAAAAAAAGTGCATAGGATTTTTTTCTAAAACAAAAAATGATGTTCAAACATTTGCCATTTTGGAGGTAGCTACCATCATAACAAACAATACCCTTTCACAAAGAAAAAAGTGCATAGGATTTATTTAAAAAAAAAACAACAACTAATAATTTATTTATTTATTTATTAATAATTAATTAATACATTATTAATTAATAATAATCAATTTTTGGCATCAAGAATCGATGCAGTATATTGTGAAAGTTAGTATCGCGATGCATTGTCATGACGATTATTTTGCACACCCCTACTGGAATGTTCCACAGTGTGACATTAAACAGCTCTACCTTACATTTATTCAAATATAGGTGGTTTTATAGTTCAAAAATACCTAGAAAAACAGGCATTTTGACTGTCAACGGGGTCGCCTCTTCACAGCCTCTTCAACCTGTAACTTGGTCTGGTTTGGTCTCCATGAAGATAGAAAGCTTTAATGCCGTACTGTGAAACATTCCAGACAAAGCAATAACATCTCCATGGAGAGAAATATTTGACGGACCCTCCGCCAGAAAGGTTACACAATGCACCTTTAAGCCATGGTAGAATGTTGTTGCCTCCTCAAAAACCAACCTTAAGTTGTGTTTTGTTTCATTCACCCTTGATTATTAGGCTACGTTTATATGATGACGGTCTGAACAGAAGACGCAAAAGTGGCGTCACGTCGTCACTTTTTATTCCGCGTTTAGATGAGCGCTTTGGGGAGGAAATCTGCGTGCATACGGTGACGCAAAAGTGTGTGGAATTGGATTGGGTCTGTGCACATGCATAGAATCTTCTTTCTTCTCATCTGCGCCGCGAAAAGCAAAACAAAACATGGATACCGGTAGCAAAAAAAAAATTTGTGTGGACAGACGAAGAAGTTCAACTATTGCTTCAGACCACGTTAGACTACAAAGCAACGAAGGCGCAACAAGATGTGGATTGGGAGTACTGCCAAACAAAGTCCACTGACATATGGACCGATGTGACGTGAACGCGTACACGACGTCAGCAGATTTGACCAGAGTTTTGCGTCTTGGGCAGTGTAGACGAAAACGCTACGAGCATATTCAAGTTTTCCACTTTGGAGGGCGGTTTAAGTTTTTTGCGTTTTTAAGCCGCCAAAACGCCGTCTCCGTCTAAACGAAAGGCACTTCTGATCAAATATTTTGTCATTTTTACCCGTAAGCGTTCTCGTGTAAACAGGCCCTTAGTCTGTCTACATCTCCAAATCTTAAAATGCTCTGTTCCACCTTGTGATGTCATGTAATGGTAGTTTTGAAGTTAAAGGGACAGTGATAAAAGGAGAAGTTCAATTTGTCAACTGGACAAAGTTTGTTTGGTCAGCAGAGCTGACGAAGTCTCTCGGATGAGCGGCGAAACGTTTTCAACCAAACAAACTTTGTCCAGTTGACAAATTGAACTTCTCCTTTTATCATGGATTCTACCTGGACGACTGAGGGACTTTTCACACATCTTAAAGGGACAGTGTGTAAGATTTTTACCCGTTAATTACTGAAATTGAAGATACCCATTCAAAAATACATTGTTTTCCAAGCCTTTTCACTTCCATCATGAAATCAAAGTATTCTTTTGGACTTAGATATAGTCACATAAAAGGGGGATCTTCCCCATGCAGAGGCAGCCATTTTGAATACGAGAGCCGCAGAAGGACATTTGGGCTCCGCCTTTGCCTTCGGCAAGGCTCGTGGTTTTGGATAAACAACACAAGCATGCTGCGAGATCAGACGTCGTAATAGATCTAACACGTGTTTTGGACTAAACTGTTTTACTGGATTTTATTCGCTGGATCCTTACGGACAAATTGAGAGCAAGTTTATGGTGAAATACAGAGTTTGACCTGTGCAAAGCATTCTAAGGTAAGCTAACCTCGTTTTGTGCTTTTCCGTATAAAAGCCCCATGTGCTCGGGGAGTGAGTGTTGTGCAGGGAAATGAATTGCATAGTCAAAAAGAGGAGACTGTAAGGTTTCATTTGATGTGTAGAGTGTCATGGTACATGATCGGGAATGTGTGTTTTCATGAGAAAAGAAAAAAAAAAAAACGGGGCCGCGTTTTATTTATACAGTAGCGGCGCGCGGACCTCGAGGTCTGCCGTAGCTAAAACAGAAAGTGCAATAGCACCATCCACCTATGCGCTACAAATCCTACACACTGGGGCTTTAACAGCTATATTTTCCCTTTAGTTCAGTAGAAAAAAGGAATTCCTGGGTTAAAATTATCCAGATGATGAACTTAAATCTGCAGGGTTTGCGTGTTAAACATGTGTGAATGAAACAAAACACAACTCCAGGTCTGTTTGTGATGAGGAAACAACATTATAATAGAGATCAGAAAATAGTGGAATCTCTCTTATATAGCCAACAATCAGACTTCTATTTCTTTTCACAGTGTTTTTCTCACTGGAGGCACTGCAGTTATTGAAAAGAGACACTTACTGAACAGTGCATTCATCTCTGACCTGCCTGCTCGGGTCTGGGAGGCTGTGCACTGAAGTCATAGCTGTAATTGCATCTTACAGGATCACACATAACAGCATTTGGCAACATACTATAATCAACCAGCTCAGTTCAAGGGCTTCCTCCAACACTGTCCCACCTCACAAACTATTTTCTGTTTTATGATCGTAGTTATACTGTTGTTTCCTCATCACAAACAGACCTGGAGTTGTGTTTTGTTTCATTCACACATGTTTAACACACAAACTGTGCATATTTAGGCTGAGTTCTTCTCTCAAACTCTGAAAAAACATTCTGTTCCACCTTGTGATGCCATCATTTGGATGATTTCAGACGTAACAAAAGGTAAAAGGAGCTGTTTACTTGAAAACTACCACTTCATGACATCACAAGGTGGAACTGAGAATTTTGACCTTTGGAGATGTAGACAGACTAATAATAAAGGATTACTCAAACATGTAAATGAAACAAAAGACTCCAGGCACGTTTTTGAGAAGGTAACAACATTCTAATATGACTTAAAGTTCACAAGAGTCAATTTTGTAAACTGTATAAAAATCACAGCAAAAACAGTAGTGAAAACAACAAATTAATAAAATAATTAGATAAAAATACAATAAAAAAGTGTGGCAATGATTAACTCCCATATGAATGCACAAGTCACTTTAAATTTAAATATTTGAACATTTTTACCTATTTTTTTAAGGTCCCATGGCATGAAATTTTCACTTTCTGAGGATTTTGAACGTGAGCTCCCCTAGCCCCCCCCCCCCCAGAGATCATCACGCCCATAGAGTTTGGACCGCAAACGAGCTATGCAATGCGAGATGCGTTTTTTATTTGCCTAGAGACACGTGAGAGTGTTTCCAGGCTCGGATGTCCTTTATCCGAGTCTCCGAACCTCTGAAACGGCAGTGGTTTCATTTTATTTTCGTTCTTTTAATGGAAAGCGTGTCATATCTTCCTCCGCGCTTACACACACAAAAGTGGGGCCAGCGCACATCGCACCGCTAAAAGAGGAACCAGCGGCGTATTTGGCCATGCCCCACTCGCTGCACTGGCCTGTCTCTGTCCTCTTCGTTTGCATTCAAGCAACAACGCCCTGAATAAAGTGTTTGAGAGACATATTTATGACTCTGACTGTCTTCAAGAGGCTTTCTCATGCACTGAGTGTTGATTTTGAAGAAGGATTCATTTACAGTATTAGGGAACCATTAAGGCGTCATATAAAAGCATCAAGAAGTACCATGTCATGGGACCTTTAAAACGAGAGTAACGTATTGCTATGAACTTGGGACAATCAAAGCACCAGCAGAGGGCACAAGGCACACATTGGCCCAGAGGAGAGAATATGAAGTTACAATCATGGGAAATCTGTAAAAGGGCCTGCCAAATGCTTGTGTCCATGGAGATGTAATAGCTTTGCCTGGAATGTTCCACAGTGTGGCTATGGAGATAAGCAAGTTCTGCCACAAGGCCAAGGTAAGGTCAGATCTACGGAGACATTATAATGCATGTTTTTGAGGAATAAAACAACTGTCATTTAAAAATGCAATATATGCAGGTATAATGCTGTGAAACATTCCAGCTCCTCCACCAGAAAAGTTACATAGTGTATCTTTAACATTAAAGGTCCTACATGACAAAACATGAAGTCTTGTGATCAGGGCTGGACTGAGACAAAAAAACGGCCCTGGCATTTTTGGCTTAGTCCGGCCCCTCATAATTAGCAAAGCACAACAGACTAATTTATGTATGTGTTCCCCGAAGTGATGTATTTTACTGTTTTACTGTATTTTATTGTTACATCCTGGCCTAAGGGAAACCAGGGCACAACATTTAAAGGAAAAATCCCAGCTCCCAAAAAACACCAGCAAACTCACAGTAACTACACATTCAATGGTTTATTTAAAACGCATCTTGCACACACACAAAAAACTTTACTCATCGAATCTACACGATTCACATAGGTCACCTGTTGAGCTGAGCGATTTTCATGCCTGTCCATCACCTAAAAGTCCCGGTATTATCCTAACATTACTACCTGCTGACCTGCTGTGCCTGTGCTACACGTCCCTGGTCACTCTGTCCCTCGGGTTCCCTCGGGTTCCCTCGGGTTCCCTCGGGTTCCCTCGGGTTCCCTCGGGTTCCCTGTCCACAGTCTCTGGCTGCTCCTCTCCCTGTCCACCTTCAACCTGGGCTGCAGAGGAGGTGGAGGCTCCAGCCCCTCCAGAGAATATGTCTGTTATTTTAGAACATTTTGCAGCATCTATAACAAGATTTGTTAATCTTTTAGCCCGCAACTTCTCCAAACCCCCTTTCTGCCACTTCTCCATGTTTCAGCGCAGAGAAAGGGGTGGGACCACTCTCGTAAGCTACTACATCCTGATTGGTTTAGTCCACTGTCTATATTGAAGATGGACCAATGGGATGCCTCCTCTAAATTGTGGGCCGGTCTCTAAGTAAAAAAAAAAAAAAAAAAAAAAAAAAAAAAAAACATCGGCCCCTGGGACTGTCGGCCTGCCGGGAAAATGCCCGGCCCGATCAACAGTCCAGGCCTGCTTGTGAGCTTTCATCACAAACATACCTGGAGTTGTGTTTTGTTTCATTCACACGTTTCAGTAACTCTAAATGCTATGTTCCACCTTGTGATGTGGTGTACTGGGAGTTTTCGTGTTATCAGTTACCTTTTACCTTTTGTACAATAGAGATTGGCAAACCCTGGGCTGAAAGCATCCAAACAGTTCCAGTGAAGGTGTATGGAGTTTAAAAACACAGTGGTGCACTTTAGCACTCAACCAGTATGCAGGGTTTGTGTGTGAATGAAACAAAACACAACTCCAGGTGTGTTTGTGATGACGAAGGAACATTAAAACAAAGATCAGAAAATACAGTAATATGAGCCCTTTAACATTATATCCATGAAGTTCAAAACTCCATGCACAGCTTCCAGGTGCTGGTAACAACAGGAACATTGAATAATTCCAGAAAAGAAGAAACGCGTTGTTCGCTCTAAGCCCAACAAAGGAATAAGAGTAAAGTCAAGCGAGTGTGCGGTAAATTTCTTCTTTTCTGGAATTATATCCATGCAGGTTTGCTTCTTTTTGTCCTTGGCTGCTTTATTTTGCATTAATGAAATAAGAACTGCCCTTTAACTGCACTGTGTAATGTTTTGGTGGGGGGTGCCTCACCTGCTTGTTTCTATGGATGTCATTGCTCTGCCTGGAATGTTCCACAGTATGACATTTAACATCTCTACTTTTAGAATATATATATAAAATATATTCTATAATGAATCAGATGTCAGCTCCCATTGGGCACCACAGTTTTCAAACGTGGAAACCAGCAGACTTTCTTTTATTCATTTGCATTATACATTTAAAAAGTCCAAATTAAAACTTTATTGATCCACAAGCACAAAGGGTCGTCTTTAATTTCTTCTCTAGTTCGTGATCACAGAAAGTCCCTTTGTATTTCTCTTGTTTCATAGACTACAATGAACGCCTCTTTACTTCCCTTTTCTATAATTATACATGTGAACTTCTCAAGTGCTCTGACCTTTTACACCACGTTTGTTTACAGGCAGCAGAATATCCCCACAAGGCTACCGTAGAGATTTCTGTTTTCAAAAGATTATGCGTACAATTTTTGTTTTGTTTTTGTTTTTTAAAGGTCCCATGGCATGAAATTTTCACTTTCTGAGGTTTTTGAACGTTAAAGTGATACTCCGGGATTTTTGACATAGGGTCCAATTTTCTAGTTAGCCAGCGTGTAGGATATGTGTAGAGAAAGTTATTTTGCGATTTCATGCAGTCTTTGTAAAATCTGAGTTGGCTGTTGCTAAGCTAGCGAAAGTGAACGTCCTGCAGCTAGCCAGCCACTAAAATAGACATACCCAGTACAAAACAAACACCCAAACAAATCAGTTATTATGCCAGGGTATCGATTTAAATATCTGTGTTGATATAATAAGATTTTGAACGAAACGGACCTTGCTTCAAACGACTTAATTGACGCATATTGGGGGACTAGTTTCTAAGCAGCGGCGGAATTTTACTTCTCCCTCGTCAATTCATCAGCAGCAGTTGTCATTATTACAAAGAGTAGAGACTGGAGGCATGCATTACACACGTTGGTGAGTAACAGAAACAGGAGGCCTAACTTAGAAGATGTGAGTATAATCATCTCACTGATTTTGCAACTGGCCAAACGCTCCTACATTCAACATTTTTTTCTGGCACACCACTTACCGCATTGATAACTGGCCATTAGGTCCAGCAGGTCTAGGTCGTTTCTTCCAATTTATCTTTTCGACGCAGAAGAATGTCTCCAGTACGCCACGATTGAGATGGGGCAAGAAGTCCTGGTGCTCTGTTATGCAGACATCATTGGAAGTGCTATGGCCACCAGACACATCTAGACTTCGAAACGAAGTATCTAGCTCCAGCTCTTGCATTTGTGGGATAACTAAGTCCCACTCCCTGCAGCAAAAACATTCATCCTCGTTCTCCATAACTTCGCAATTTCGGCACTGACACCACCAATCCCCGGTTCTTCTGTCCCGGCTTTCTGCTGCAGCTTCGGCGGCGGCTGCATTTGCAGACGCGCTCTCTTGTTCTCTTGCTCTTTGTAAATCCATCTCTTTCAATTCTTCGTCCGTATACTCCGGCTCATACAAGTATGGTTCACTGGAAAAATGCAACTGCTCTTCCTCCTCATCAAAATAATCGGGCTCGCCAAACATTGCCATACTTTGAACAGGCTCCGTGTGCTCACTTTTACAGTTGCGAGGTTGCTAGTAAACAAACTATTAGAGCCGGTCGGATTGGGACATGCGGGTGATATCAATCCGCGGCTGTCAAGCTTTCAATGAGGAAGTACGAATTGCTGATGATGATCAAAGGAATACGTGCTTGGTTTACTTCCTTAATCATTCTATCAACACAGATATGTACATCGATACCCTGGCATAATAACTGATTTGTTTGGGTGTTTGTTTTCTACTGGGTATGTCTATTTTAGTGGCTGGCTAGCTGCAGGACGTTCACTTTCGCTAGCTTAGCAACAGCCAACTCAGATTTTACAAAGACTGCATGCAATCGCAAAATAACTTTCTCTACACATATCCTACACGCTGGCTAACTAGAAAATTGGACCCTATGTCAAAAATCCCGGAGTATCACTTTAATGTGAGCTCCCCTACCCTGTTTAGGCCCCCCATGGTTAAAAGTTGCGAAATGTCTAAACTGAGCATTTGCGATCCTTTTCTGCGGGCGATTTTGAACAAGGCACCTTATTGACATCAGCTCGAAAAAAGAAATGCAAATGCAGTTCCACCCCCGTCTGTACTCAGCGTCTCTGTAAATCACGCCCAGAGAGTTTGGACTGCGAATGCGCTAGGCAATGCGAAATGCGTTTTTTTATTTGCCTGGAGGAACTTGCGAGTGTTTCTAGGCTCCGAAGTCCTTTATCTGAGCCTCTGGATATCTGAAACAGCAGTGGTTTAATTTTATTTTCTGTGGAAATGTGTTTATTTTTCAATGGAACGCTTCTCATCCCTCCCCCCGTGCAAAAACACAGAAGTGGGTCACAGAGCGGAGCGGAGAGCTTGGCCACGCCCCCACCCCCTACTATAGGCCATCTCTGTCCTCCTCATTTGCATTAAAGCAACAACGCCCATAATGGAGTGTTCCAGAGTGACATTTATGACTCTTTCTCATCTTATCTCTGTTTCTCATGCACTGTTGATTTTGAAGAAGGATTCATTTACAGTATTAGGGAACCATTAAGGAGCCATATAAAAGCATCAAGAAGTACCATGTCATGGGATCTTTAAATGGTTCATGGTTGACAAATGCACCTCTGTCATAAGAAAAAGTAAAAACATCATAACAAAATGTGAAAGGTTTTTATGGCTGTGCACTCAGTAAGTCTTAAAGGTGCATTTTGTCACTTTTCTTTGGTGGAGGGTCTGCCCCTGCTGGTCTCCATGGAGATTCTATGGCATTGATTGACGTGTTCCACAACATGGCAACATATCTGCATGTGTCCATAACACCATAAGAGGAGGAGCCACTCCACAGATCTGACTCTACCTTGGTCTGGTGGTGTCACTTGCCTGTCTTCATTGGTCTTGAAATATCACAGATGCACAATTGAGAGGCAAGTAAAGAAATAACATCTCGAGACAAGCGGGTGGTGGGCACAGAGATGTTATTGCTTTGATTGGAATGTTCCACAGTATGGCATTAAACTTATCTTGCATGTTCATTCAATTTAGGTGTTTTTATTGCTTAAAAGCTGCACTACATAACTTTTTGTTTGGAGGTCTGTCACCTGCTTGCAGGGCTGGACTGGGACAAAAAAACAGCCCTGGCATTTTTGGCTTAGACCGGCCCCTCATAATTAGCAGAGCACAACGGACTAATTTATGTATGTGTTCCCTGAAGCAAAGTATTTTACTATTGTTATGTCTTGGCCAAGGGGAAACCAGAGTGCAACATTTAAAGAAAAAAATCCCAGCTCACAAAAACCACCAGCAAACTTACAGTAACTACACATTCAATGGTTTATTTAAAATGCATCTTGCACACAAGGTCAGGAGCACGTTGGCTGGCACCCCAGGCGAAGCGTAAAAAAATCTACACGATTCACATAGGAAACCTGTTTTGGCTTCAAAATGTCAAATTTCGCCAAAAGGTGAGTGATTTTCATGCCTGTCCATCACCTAAAAGTCCAGATATTATCCTAACATTACTACCTGCTTATCTGCTGTGCCTGTGCTACACGTCCCTGGTCACTCTGTCCCTCGGGTTCCCTCGGGTTCCCTCGGGTTCCCTCGGGTTCTCTCGGGTTCCCTCAGGTTCCCTCGGGTTCCCTGTCCACAGTCTCTGGCTGCTCCTCTCCCTGTCCACCTTCAGCCTGGGCTGCAGAGGACGTGGAGGCTCCAGCCCCTCCAGAGAATATGTCTGTTATTTTAGAACATTTTGCAGCATCTATTGTGAGATTTTTTCTTTTAGCCCGCAGCTTCTCCACACCCCCTTTCAGCTGCTTCTCCATGTTTCCACGCTCAACACTGAAACTAGCGGGGATCAGTGCACAGAAACGGGTGGGACCACTCTCGTAAACTTCTTTATCCTGATTGGTTTAGTCCACTGTCTATCTTGAAGTAAGTAAAAAAAAAAAAAACAGCATCAGCCCCTAGGACTGTCAGCCCACCGGGAAAATGCCCGGTATGCCCGATTACCAGTCCAGGCCTGCCTGCTTGTTTCTATGGATATGTCATTGCTCTGCCTGGAATGTTCCACAGTATGACATTAACCAGCTCTACTTTACATTTATTCAACTACAGGTGGTTTTATAGTTCAATAATACCAAGAAAAACAAGCATTCTGACTGTGAGCGGGGTCGCCTCTCCACAGATCTGACCTGTAATTTGATCCGGTTTGGTCTCCATGAAGATAGAAAGTTTAATGCCATATTGTGAAACATTCCAGACAAAGCAATAACTTAACCATGGAGAAAAGCATTAGACTGACCTTCCACCAGAAAAGTTACACAATGCACCTTTAAAAACAGTTGAGGATGTGTTTGAGTGCGGTCGCCTCTTCACAGATCTGTCCTGTTACTTGGCCTGCTTGTTTCCATGGAGATAGAGCTAAATTTAATACCAACATTTCAGGCAAAGCGGGACCATCAGTGTGGAACTTGGTAGTCGTTTTTTACTGTTTCTTGAGTAATTTCTTGGACCAATATTTGAACTTCTACTTGAGTAACTTTATTTTGAAGTAATGGCCCTCTAAACCGTTCAGCTTCTCTACCTCCTCTGTCTGCCTGAACATCTGGAGAATAAAAGGAGTAAAGTCTAGTTTCGGTGCAGTTTAAACCCACATCCAGCCTTGTGTATATAGATTTGTTCAAACAAGACTCAACGCATATTATTTTTAGAGAAACTGTGTCCAGGGAAGAGAACAATCTGAAAATTATATCAGAATGTTGCTTTCTCTTTGCTGTAAAATCACTACCAGGAAATGTCAACATATAGAGAAGTTAGCTGAGTTCTATTTAGTCTTTGTAGCTTTATTGATTATTGGACCGAGCACAATATCTCAATCACTGGGACGTACAGGGTCTTGTTTTCAGATAATGGCTGTAATGAGGGAACGCATGGCCCCGTTTATAATGATTCCTCTGGTCAATGTGGTGCTGTGGGATTATGGGTAACTTTGGGCTGCAGTTTTTTGGACACTCTCGAGGTTCCTAGTCTCAACGAATTTGTATAGTTCTTCAGCATTGACTAAAACAGGACGAAACCAAGGTTAAAACAGGACAGAATCAGGACTTAACCAGTACTAAACCAGGACTGAAATGGGACAGATCAAGAGCTAAAACAGGACTAAACCAGGACTAAGACAGGACTAAGAAAGGGCTAAACCAGCACTAAAACAGGACTAAACCAGGACTAAGACAGGACTAAGACAGGACTAAGACAGGACTAAACCAGCGCTAAAACAGGACTAAACCAGGACTGAAATGGGACAGATCAAGAGCTAAAACAAGACTAAACCAGGACTAAGACAGGACTAAGCCAGGACTAAGACAGGACTAAACCAGGACTAAGACAGGACTAAACCAGGACTAAGACAGGACTAAGACAGGACTAAGACAGGACTAAACCAGCGCTAAAACAGGACTAAACCAGGACTGAAATGGGACAGATCAAGAGCTAAAACAAGACTAAACCAGGACTAAGACAGGACTAAGCCAGGACTAAGACAGGACTAAACCAGGACTAAGACAGGACTAAACCAGGACTAAGACAGGACTAAGACAGGACTAAGAAAGGACTAAGAAAGGACTAAAACAGGACTAAACCAGGACTGAAATGGGACGGATCAAGAGCTAAAACAAGACTAAACCAGGACTAAGACAGGACTAAACCAGGACTAAGACAGGACTAAACCAGCGCTAAAACAGGACTAAACTAGGACTGAAATGGGACGGATCAAGAGCTAAAACAAGACTAAACCAGGACTAAACCAGGACTAAGACAGAACTAAGACAGAACTAAGACAGGACTAAGGCAGGACTAAACCAGGACTGAATTGGGACAGATCAAGAGCTAAAACAAGACTAAACCAGGACTAAGACAGGACTAAGACAGAACTAAGACAGGACTAAGGCAGGACTAAACTAGGACTAAACCAGGACTAAACCAGGACTAAGACAGAACTAAGACAGAACTAAGACAGGACTAAGGCAGGACTAAACCAGGACTGAAATGGGACGGATCAAGAGCTAAAACAAGACTAAACCAGGACTAAGACAGGACTAAGCCAGGACTAAGACAGGACTAAACCAGGACTAAGACAGGACTAAACCAGGACTAAGACAGGACTAAACCAGGACTAAGACAGGACTAAGACAGGACTAAGAAAGGACTAAGAAAGGACTAAAACAGGACTAAACCAGGACTGAAATGGGACGGATCAAGAGCTAAAACAAGACTAAACCAGGACTAAGACAGGACTAAACCAGGACTAAGACAGGACTAAACCAGCGCTAAAACAGGACTAAACCAGGACTGAAATGGGACGGATCAAGAGCTAAAACAAGACTAAACCAGGACTAAACCAGGACTAAGACAGAACTAAGACAGAACTAAGACAGGACTAAGGCAGGACTAAACCAGGACTGAATTGGGACAGATCAAGAGCTAAAACAAGACTAAACCAGGACTAAGACAGGACTGAGACAGAACTAAGACAGGACTAAGGCAGGACTAAACTAGGACTAAACCAGGACTAAACCAGGACTAAGACAGAACTAAGACAGAACTAAGACAGGACTAAGGCAGGACTAAACCAGGACTGAAATGGGACGGATCAAGAGCTAAAACAAGACTAAACCAGGACTAAACCAGGACTAAGACAGAACTAAGACAGGACTAAGGCAGGACTAAACTAGGACTAAACCAGGACTAAACCAGGACTAAGACAGGACTAAGACAGAACTAAGACAGGACTAAGGCAGGACTAAGGCAGGACTAAACCAGGACTGAATTGGGACAGATCAAGAGCTAAAACAAGACTAAACCAGGACTAAGACAGGACTAAGAAAGGGCTAAACCAGCACTAAAACAGGACTAAACCAGGACTGAAATGGGACGGATCAAGAGCTAAAACAAGACTAAACCAGGACTAAACCAGGACTAAACCATGACTAAGACAGGACTAAGACAGAACTAAGACAGGACTAAGGCAGGACTAAACCAAGACTAAGGCAGGACTAAACCAGGACTGAATTGGGACTGATCAAGGGCTAAACCAGGACTAAACCAGCCAATATTAAACCAGGGCTAATCCAGGTAATAAGAAAGATTAAACCAAGATTGAACCAGGATTAAATTGGGGATATACCAGGAGTAAACTGTGACTAAACCAGGATTAAACAGGGACTAAACAAGGACAAAACCAGGGATAACCAGGACTAAGCAAGGATTAAATAAACACTAAACCAGGACTTAACCAGAGCTAAACAAGTACTAAACTAGTCAGGGATAAACCAGGGTTAATCCAGGTAAATAGTGGGATCAAACCAGGATTTAACCGGGATTGAACCAGGACTAAATCGGGGCTAAATCAGGACTAAACCAGGGGATGAATTGGAACTGAACCAGGACTAAACCAGGATGTACATGCCTGGCTGTGCTGTTTTGTAAATATCATTTTTTGTGACAGGCTTTGCAATTGTAATAAGTTTATGATGAAAATGTGTTATTTGCAGAGGCCACCAATTTGCTCAAATATTTACAGCCTTTTCATTTAATAATTAAAAGTGCAGTTTAAATTCTAGTGCAATTAATCGGGCTGTCCCACACACATTAAAGTAGTTAATATTGAACAAACTCTTAAAAAGGGCCCATTTTACTGTATTTTCTGATCTGTTAGAATGTGATTTCCTCATCACAAACAGACCTGGAGTTGTGTTTTGTTTCATTCACACTTGTTTAACACACAAACCCTGCAGATTTAGGCTGAATTCTTCTCCCAAACAGAAAACACATTGTTCCACCTTGTGATGTCATGTGTTAATACAGGAAGTGCTCCACTCCACTCCACGGAATCATTTGGATAATTTCAGACTTGGAATTGACAATCTCTACTGAACTAAAGGTGTGAATGAAAGTCTGTTTTTGAGGAGGTAACAACATTAAAACGCTCATAAGAATCCATTTTGTGTAATATAGGACCTTTAACTATGACCAAACAACAGTGAAATCCTTAAGTTTCTTTTCCTTGCAATTGTCCAAGTTTATTACAATAAAAGCAAAGAAGGATGCAGAAAAGAAGAACGCCATGTCTTGCCCAGAGACACAAAACAGCATGGACTGACTCTAGTAACTACCAACCTACCAATAACCTAGGCTGCATTCCGACTTTATATTTGATCCTGCTTTGATCCAGGTTTAGTCCTGGGTCCAGACTTGTTTTGGTCCTGTTCTAATCCTGGTTTAGTCCCAGTTTAGTCCCAGTCTTGATGTGCTGTTTGTGCCAAGTGTGAATGCATGAAAACCTCTATATACAAGTTAAAGGTGCACGGTGTCATTTTGCTGGAGGAGGGTCCGCCACCTGCTTCTTTCCATGGAAATGTTTGTTGCTTTGCCTGGAATGTTCCACAGTTAATCTCATGCTGCTTTCTTACTGTGTGCAAGGGTCGTCTTTTCACAGATCTGACCTTTTCACCCGGTCTGGTGTTGCCACATGCTTGTTTCCATATTATGAAATACTGAAGGTATTGTAATAACATGTTCATGGAGACAAACAAGTGGTGCACCTTTAAAGATGCACTATGTCACTTTTCAGTTGGGGGTCTGTTACCTGTCTGTCTGTTTCTGTGTATATGTCATTGTTCTGCCTGGAATGTTCCACAGTATAGCATTAAAGATCCCATAACATGATACTTCTTGATGCTTTTATATGGCTCCTTAATGGTTCCCTAATACTGTAAATGAATCCTTCTTCAAAATCAACACTCAGTGCATGAGAAACAGAGATAAGATGAGAAAGAGTATTTTTTTTCTCTCTCTGAACAGTCCATAATGGGCGTTGTTGCTTGAATGCAAATGAGGAGAAAAGAGCTGGCCTATAGTAGTGGGTGGGGGCGTGGCCAAACTCTCCGCTCTCGCTCTAAGCTCTCAGCTGATCCATTTCCGTGTTTTTGCACGGGGGGAGAGATTTGAAGCGTTCCATTGAAAAATAAACACATTTCCACAGAAAATAAAATTAAACCACTGCTGTTCAAAGGTCCAGAGGCTCAGATAAAGGACTTCCGAGCCTAGAAACACTCGGATGTGCCTCCAGGCAAATAAAAAAACGCATTTTGCATTGCCTAGCGCATTCGCGGTCCAAACTCTCTGGGCGTGATTTACAGAGACGCTGAGTCCAGACAGACGGGGGTGGAACTGCATTTGCATTTCTTTTTTCGATCTGACGTATTTATTTATTTATTTATTTATTTATTTCAGGACAGTGCATATTCATAAACATTTCTGTCAATATGCCAGAATTAGCCAGGAGGCTATTTTTCATCTGTAGTCCTGTGACAGATGTAATTGTCATTCTAAAAACAGGGAACAATGGTTACATAAAATATAAAGAATATAGATATAAAATATAGAATATAAAATTATCACTATTTACAGGGACAAGACACTGACATGACAACAACTGACAACAGATCAATTCCAACGATTGAGACAGTTAACAAATACATATGTTTTCACCCAGGCACAACAGAGACATACTTCATCATAAAACCACTTACATAAATATGACACATATATCGCACTGACCTGAACAGGCACACAGTTACACCATCACACAGTCACACAGTCACACAGACACACAGACACACAGTCACGTATTGAATCAGGTGCCTTGTTCAAAATCGCCCGTTTGAGCTCCGATTTTTTGTAACGCAGAAAAGGATCGCAAATGCTCAGTTTAGACATTTCGCAACTTTTAACCATGGGGGGGGGGCCTAAACAGGGTAGGGGAGCTCACATTAACGTTCAAAAACCTCAGAAAGTGAAAATTTCATGCCATGGGACCTTTAAACAACTTGCCACACATTTATTAAATTACAGCTCAGAAATTATGTAGAAAAACAGGCACCGTGACTGTGAGTGGGGTCGCCTCTCCACAGATCTGACCAGTAACTTTGTCTGGTTTGGTCTCCATGAAGATAGAAAGGTTTAATGCCATACCGTGAAACATTCCAGGCAAATAATTCCAGACAAATATAATTCCATTCTCAAACCTAAATCAAAACAAACAAAGGAAACAGTAGGGCAGCCAGATCAGGTCCAGAGGTGTGGAAACACCCATTACGGCCCTGAATGGGTATGCTAAACTAGACGCCAGACAGAAACAGAAGAGGAACAAAGAGGTGATAGTTTCATAGTAATTTCATTGTAGTTAGCTCCTCCCTGCAGATAGATATAAGCAGTGTCCATCAGCACTCTAACCAGAACTGACGAAACAACTGCATTTTCGACCAAATAAACTTTGTCCAGTTGACAAATTGAATTTCTCCTTTAACCATTCCAGACAAAGCGATAACACCTTCATGGAGAAAAGCAGGTGGTGGACCCTTAGTCACATAGCGCATCGTTACATTAACAGTTTCTATTCTTAGACGCAAACCAGACTTGAACTAACAGCCCATGTTACAGTTACTGCCGTTATTGTGGGTTAATTCAATAATCAAAACAAAGATTTTACACTTGGGGGTCGTTTTAATGATATAATTAAACATTTAACAGAGTGAGAGAGATTCTGTCTATAATGGAAGATTATAGCTACGCCATGACCTCATATACACACAACACAGAACGATAATAATGCATAATATGGTCAGTCCAATGTAATAAAGAAAGACTAAACCAAGACTAAACCAAGACTAAACTAGGACTAAACCAAGACTAAACCAGGGCTAAACCAAGACTAAACCAAGACTAAACCAGGACTTAACCAGGACTAACCCAAGACTAAACCAAGACTAAACCAAGACTAAACCAGGACTTAACCAGGACTAACCCAAGACTAAACCAAGACTAAACCAGGGCTAAACCAAGACTAAACCAGGACTAAACCTGGACTAAACCAAGACTAAACCAAGACTAAACCAGGACTTAACCAGGACTAACCCAAGACTAAACCAAGACTAAACCAGGACTTAACCAGGACTAACCCAAGACTAAACCAAGACTAAACCAGGACTAAACCTGGACTAAACCAAGACTAAATCAAGACTAAGCCAAGGTCGTTTTCACACCAGGAAAGTCCAATAGTTCACTTGCTTTGGTCTGGACCTTTTTTTTTTGTTTTTTAATTTATTTTGGTGCGGTTCGCTTTCACACTGCACTTTTTTCCAAGTGGACCAACATCTGTAAACAAAACCACGTGTGCTGAGGTCGTTCATCCATTGGAAATGAGCCGTGTCAAAACGTCGTGTCCAAACACGTGAAGGAGGAGAATAAAGGTGTTACGTGTCGTCATAGCGATATGGTTTTACACAGTTTTTACAGTTCGCACAAATGTTTGAGCAGCATCGTGAGGTTTACACTATTTTACAATCAATTTCCAAACGACGAAGACACAGGGCAAGACGACTACGGAGGACAGAACTCATGTGCGCGCGTCAAGTTCTGACTCTTGCTCTTCATGCAAAACGTAAGTAAGCCTCGTTTTGTTTAGTTTTGTTTAGTTTAGTTTCGTCAGCCTCGGTTTCCCATAATGCTCGACATATGATAGGAGCTTGTATGTACAAAAAGCCAACTGTGTCGGATCGAGTCCGGTCTGCATTCTCACCTCAAACGAACTGCACCAGGGTTCGAATGGAACCGTGCCGAGATCAAGCTTTTTAGGTGGTCTCGGTTCGCTTGTTTGCTCTGGATCGAGATTTTTGGTTTTTATTCACACCAGCCCAAAAGGTCCGAATCAAAGGAGCAAACGAACTCTGGTTCGTTTTAAATGAACCAAACTAGGCAGGTGTGAAAACGACCCAAGACTAAACCAAGACTAAACCAAGACTAAACCAAGACTAAACCAAGACTAAACCAAGACTAAACCAAGACTAAACCAAGACTAAACCAGGGCTCTTCTCTGTAGGTTTTTGTGTCTATAATGGAAAAGGTACGCCATTATCTCACATAGACAGAACACGGAACTATAATAATGCATAATGGACGATGTAATATGGCCGGTCCAAATGTAATAAAGACTGAAAATTAATATAGTTTTAGACAGTGAGTGATGGCAAGTGCAGTCTTATGTAAACAAGCGGTAGTGGAGTGCATTAGTGGTTAGCAGCCTGCCTCACAGCGAGAAGGTTCTGGGGTTGGTTTACTGGACGGGGTGGTGTTTTTCTGTGTAGAGTTTTTGTATTTGTCTGTAGTTTCAATACTAGTTTTCATAGCTATATAAGTAATACTAAAATAGTGTTGCATTAGCTTTTTCTCGTTCAGTCAGTTTTAGTTTCTGTTTGTAAAAATCACGGCTGAACAAATATAAAAAGATCTACCTGCAATTTTAATGGGAAGAATTGTGATTGCAGTGAAATGTGTGATTTATGTTTTAAAGGTGCACTGGATATCTTTTTTGTCACCTGCTTGTTTCTATGGAGATGTCATTGCTGCTCTACCTTACATTTATTCAATTACAGGTGGTTTTATAGCTCAAAAATATCTAGAAGAACTGTGAGCGGGGTCGCCTCTCCACAGATCTGACCTGTAACTTGGTCTGGTTTGGGCTCCATGAAGACTGAAATATTTAATAGCATCCTGTGAAACATTTGAGACAAAGCAATACCATCGCCATGGAGAAAAACATTTGATGGATCCAACAGAAAAGTTACACAATGCACCTTGTTTGGAAAAAAGACTGAAATAAAAACAGACAAACTGATCCAAGAATCAGATTTCAGAGCATGTTTGTACAGATCTAGACTAGAAGGATAGCTGTTTTTATGCAGAATAAAACAGAATGTACTTCAAAATATTAAGATTTGCTAATTGAGTCCATTGAAATTGCGTTTTTGACATTAAAGCCCCAGTGTGTAGGATTCGTGGCGCATAGGTGGATGGTGCTATTGCACTTTCTGTTTTAGCTACGGCAGACCTCGAGGGTCACCCGGGCGCGACCACGAGCCGCTACTGTATAAATAAAACGCGGTCCCGTTTTTTTTTTTTTTTTTCTTTTCTCATGAAAACACACATTCCCGATCATGTACCATGACACTCTACACATCAAATGAAACCTTACAGTCTCCTCTTTTTGACTATGCAATTCATTTCCCTGCACAACAATCACTCCCCGAGCACATGGGGCTTTTATACGGAAAAGCACAAAACAAGGTTAGCTTACCTTAGAATGCTTTGCACAGGTCAAACTCTGTATTTCACCATAAACTTGATTTCAATTTGTCCGTAAGGATCCAGCGAATAAAATCCAGTAAAACAATTTAGTCCAAAACACGTGTTAGATCCATTACGACGTCTGATCCGGCAGCATGCTTGTGTTGTTTACCCAAAACCACGAGCCTTGCCGAAGGCGAAGGCGGAGCCCAAATGTCCTTCTGCAGCTCTCGTATTCAAAATGGCTGCCTCTGCATGGGGAAGATCCCCCTTTTATGTGACTATATCTAAGTCCAAAAGAATACTTTGATTTCATGATGGAAGTGAAAAGGCTTGGAAAACAATGTATTTTTGAATGGGTATCTTCAATTTCAGTAATTAACCGGTAAAAATCTTAGACACTGTCCATTTAAAGGAGAATTAACATTTTTTACAATCTGAGCCTTATTTCGGTAATAAAACAAGTTGTTTTACTCACCCATAGCACTTTGGTGTCATATGGAGCACTTCCAGAGATGTTTTAGATTTGCGATCTCTGTAACGTGAGTTCTCGGGGCAAATGTTTGCGGGCTCCAAACAACACAAACTTTAGCACTTTTCAAATCATAGAAGCTCGATGTCTTAGTCTACACTTTCGTTTGAGAACTCACATTACGGATATCGCTAATCTAAAACATCTCTGGAAGTGCTCCATATAACACCAAAGTGCTATGGGTGAGTAAAACAACTTGTTTTATTACCAAAATAAGGCTCAGATTGTAAAAAACGTTAATTCTCCTTTAATGTGATTAATCTTACAGTCCTAGTAGCAATAGTAGTAGTAGCAATAGTAGTAGTAGTAGTAGTGGTATTATTATTATTAGTAGTAGTAGTAGTAGTAGTGGTATTATTAGTAGTAGGTATTATAGAAGTATCAAGTTACTCAGATAAATAACTATTGTAGATTGCCATGAGAAAACACATGAAGTAGAATAATCCTGAATAGCTTTAAAGGTCCCATGGCATGAAATTTTCACTTTCTGAGGTTTTTGAACGTTAATGTGAGCTCCCCTACCCTGTTTAGCCCCCCCCCCCCCCCCATGGTTAAAAGTTGTGA
The DNA here is from genome assembly GCA_036785185.1 of Paratrypauchen microcephalus. Lineage (NCBI taxonomy): Eukaryota > Metazoa > Chordata > Actinopteri > Gobiiformes > Gobiidae > Paratrypauchen > Paratrypauchen microcephalus. Next base: position 5,635,774 of record JAVJIX010000031.1, on the reverse strand, counting down.
AATGTCTAAACTGAGCATTTGCGATCCTTTTCTGCGTTACAAAAAATCGGAGCTCAAACGGGCGATTTTGAACAAGGCACCTTATTGACGTCAGATCGAAAAAAGAAATGCAAATGCAGTTCCACCCCCGTCTGTCTGTACTCAGCGTCTCTGTAAATCACGCCCAGAGAGTTTGGACTGCGAATGCGCTAGGCAATGTGAAATGCGTTTTTTTATTTGCCTGGAGGCACGTCCGAGTGTTTCTAGGCTCGGAAGTCCTTTATCTGAGCCTCTGGACCTTTGAACAGCAGTGGTTTAATTTTATTTTCTGTGGAAATGTGTTTATTTTTCAATGGAACGCTTCAAATCTCTCCCCCTGTGCAAAAACACGGAAATGGATCAGAGCGCACAGCTGAGAGCGAGAGCGGAGAGTTTGGCCACGCCCCCACCCTCTACTATTGGCCATCTCTTTTCTCCTCATTTGCATTCAAGCAACAACGCCCATTATGGACGGTTCAGAGAGAGAAAAAATACTCTTTCTCAGCTTATCTCTGTTTCTCATGCACTGAGTGTTGATTTTGAAGAAGGATTCATTTACAGTATTAGGGAACCATTAAGGAGCCATATAAAAGCATCAAGAAGTACCATGTCATGGGACCTTTAAATGCTCTTGATCTCTTGATACGTTACAGTGATATCATGCTGGGAGTGCATGCACCTCTATGGTTGAATGTTCAGCAGTTACCATGGAGACACAACGCACGCATTAGCATTCAAAAAGTTTTAAGGTTGTCGGAAAACTCAAGAAAAAAACAAAACAAAATGGATTCAAACTATTAATTTTTCTGGTTCCGGTTTAGGCGTTTCATTTCCAACAAAAAGGTGATGGTGACTAACTGAAAATGTGTTAATGTTAGGTAGCTTGTGACTGTAATTTTATGTGTGAGAGATTTGTCTAAATACACAGATCAGCTCATGCGTTGTAGTTCCAGCCAAGTCAGCTCTTTGTGGTCAGACTGTGTGAAAATAAAGCTCAGTACAAGTCTAACTTGAGTTACAGAGCTTCAAACAAAACTCTGCCTTCAGTTAGCATCAGATCTAATGCAAGATATTGTAACTTTAAAGAAACTATTATTTTTAGGTTGAAAATCAGTCATCAGTAAGTGTCAGGTTCAAGTGTTAAACATGTGAATGTACAAAACACAACTCTGGGTCTGTTTATAACTTTATAACATAGATCAGAAAATAGAATAATATCCTCCTGGGACCCGAAGAAAAAAAGTTTTTTTTTAAAAATGTATTATTATTTATATATTGATCTGGTTTAGACCTGGTTTAGACCTGGTTTAGACCTGGTTTAGACCTGGTTTAGACCTGGTTTAGACCTGGTTTAGACCTGATTTAGACCTCTTTTAGTCATGATTTAGACCTGGTTTAGACCTGGTTTAGACCTGATTTAGACCTCTTTTAGTCATGATTTAGATCTGGTTTAGACCTGGTTTAGACCTGATTTAGACCTCTTTTAGTCATGATTTAGATCTGGTTTAGACCTGGTTTAGACCTGATTTAGACCTCTTTTAGTCATGATTTAGATCTGGTTAAGACCTGATTTAGTCCTGGTTTAGAAGTGGTTTAGACCTGGCTTAGACCTAATTTAGACATCTTTTAGTCATGGTTTAGATCTCTTTTAGACCTGGTTTAGACCTGATTTAGACCTCTTTTAGTCATGATTTAGATCTCTTTTAGACCTGGTTTAGACCTGATTTAGACCTCTTTTAGTCATGATTTAGATCTGGTTAAGACCTGATTTAGTCCTGGTTTAGAAGTGGTTTAGACCTGGCTTAGACCTAATTTAGACATCTTTTAGTCATGGTTTAGATCTCTTTTAGACCTGGTTTAGCTCTGGTTAGACCTGGTTTAGATCTGGTTTAAATCTGGTTTAGACCTGGTTTAGACCTAATTTAGACCTCTTTTAGTCATGATTTAGATCTGGTTTAGACCTGGTTTAGACCTAATTTAGACCTCTTTTAGTCATGATTTAGATCTGGTTTAGACCTGGTTTAGACCTGGTTTAGACCTGATTTAGACCTGGTTTAGACCTGGTTTAGACCTGGTTTAGACCTGGTTTAGACCTGATTTAGACCTGGTTTAGACCTGGTTTAGACCTGGTTTAGACCTGGTTTAGACCTGGTTTAGACCTGATTTAGACCTGGTTTAGACCTGGTTTAGACCTGGTTTAGACCTGGTTTAGACCTGATTTAGACCTCTTTTAGTCATGATTTAGATCTGGTTTAGACCTGGTTTAGACCTGATTTAGACCTCTTTTAGTCATGATTTAGATCTGGTTAAGACCTGGTTTAGTCCTGGTTTAGACCTGGCTTAGACCTAATTTAGACATCTTTTAGTCATGGTTTAGATCTCTTTTAGACCTGGTTTAGCTCTGGTTAGACCTGGTTTAGATTTGGTTTAAATCTGGTTCGACCTGGTTTAGTCCTGGTTTAGACGCGGTTTAGACCTGATTTTCTCCTGGTTTAGTCCTGTTTTATCTCGGTTTATTCCTGATTTGGTTCTGATTTAGTCCTGGTTTAGTCCTGAATTATTCCTGGTTTAGTCCTAGTTTAGACCTGGTTCAGTTCTGGTTTAGTCCTAGTTTATTTATCATAGTGCAACAACAAACAAAACACTTAAAAGACAGACTGGTTAACTCAATGTCCAGTATAAAGGACATAAATGAATGGGCCGGGTCTCAGGAGGATATGGGCCCTTTAATACTTCCAAAAACAAGTGTCTTTATTATTACTGAGCGTTTAAAGAGTGGGCAAATAATTCTCCAATCGTCTCAAGGTTTGGCAGGAGTCCATTGATAAGGTTTTACTTATTGCTTTTAATGTACCAGTCAGTAAAAGTGGCCCAAGTGTGAAACATTAAATACTAATATAAGATTTTATGGCAGCTATACAGATTTAGTCACAGATAAATTTAGGAGAGTGTGGCGTGCAAAGAATACAAGGATTAAAATGTCTTGTGAGCTTTAAGTCATGTTATAATGGTGTTACCTCATCATAAACATCCCCAGATTTGTGTTTCGCTCCAGCCACATGTTTGATAAGTAATCCTTTATTATTAGTCTGCCTACATCTCCAAAGCTGCTCTGTTCCACCTTGTGATGTCATGGAGTGGTACTTAACAGCTACCTTTTACTTTTTGTTCAGTAGAGATTTGAAATTCCAGGGCTCAAATCATCCAAATGATTCTAGTGAAGGTGTATGTTCACCAGAACTGCAGGTCTAAACAAGGACTAAACCAAAGGAACACTAGGGGAAACAAAGCTTAGTGTATGAGCAATGACCTACATTCAATATTATTCACAGGTTTCAGCTTTGTGGTCTGTTTAGAACTTATTTGGTATCAAGATAAGATTAGCAGCCCCATGCAGGTGAAGTGCTTTGCCTGTCCTTTCCAGTTAAAGAGGACATATTTTACTTGTATGGGGTATTAACTGCTAACACATCACATATTTAGATCACCGTGTTACCTTTTTTTGTTTTGAACATGATATATTTCTAAAAACAACGTATCAACATGTTTTCTAAGTCTGAATATGTGTCACCCCTCTCTTTGCTATTTCTCTGCTAAGTCACTCCCCCTTCAAACCGCTATCGCAACACAATCAGAGTGAATCCCACTAGTGAAACTTCTGCACATCGCATCACGTTTGTCAAGATACACAGTTTTGTGTAGGGCTGGGCATCGAAATTCGGTTCCTCCATGGCACCGCCCGAAATGCTTAGGTTCTTCTGGGTATGGAAATATGCCTCGTCTTTCGGTTCCACGTTTGGATACCCAGAGGTTAATCACGTGCGGCTCAGATACGTGCCTGTGCGCTTATGGTCTGATAATGCCACCTGAGATTGGCTCAAACGTCCTCGTGTATGAAAAACACAGCGTGGTCACGCCCCTCGTTCACAGGCAAGACAAGATTCGCCTAACTTGTAGGGGGCTAATAAGTTAGCTAATCAATTAGCTTTGCTGCGGAGTCGTTAAACCCTACAAAATTGCCGAAGTCGAAAGCGTGGTTATACTTTCGCAAGACCGACTCTAATACTGCGCGGTGCAGCATATCTGACAAGAGCTACAGGACGTTTTACGACCACACTCGGAAAGTACTGAGCACAGCGCTGTGTCTGATATTTCATCAGGTAAGTTTGTTCAGCGAATTCCGTTGATCTGCTTTGTTTGTTAAGGTAGGAGCTAGCTAGGTTGTTGCAAGTTTACCTATGTATGTTAACGGTACTGTAGGATATTAGCGAGTAACTATTGTTTATGGCAGTGTTTCCCCCTGAGCCCTTCTGTCACACCTCGAGTCCCCCTCACTCATACGTGTGGATAATTCTCCAAAAGTAGAACGTGACACAACAGATTTTTAAATGAAAATCATTTTATTTCATCTCCTTAATTTGAAAATTTAATTCTCAGGCATTTTCTCTCTTTTCTTTAACTCAAATTAGTTAAACATAAAAATAAAGAATATGTTTCTTTGAAAATAATTGACCCAAATGAATACTAAATCAAAATAATCTTCCTTTGTTGTATCCAACTCTTGTGACACAACTGATTATTAAATGAAAACAACTGATTATTAAATGAAAATCTTTTTATTTTATTTGAATTTTTCTTGAAGAAAAACTGTTAGATATGTGTGTGTGTGTGTGTGTGTGTGTGTTGTGTGTGTGTGTGTGTGTGTGTGTGTGTTGTGTTGTTGTTCATTTACTTTAATAACCTGATATTCAATAACTTAAATAACGGAAAATAAACTCCAGTATGTGGAATAGAATGTGTAATGAATAAAAAATTTCCTAGAATTAATATAAAATAGAAACCGAAAAAGGTACTTTTTTGAACGATACCCAGCCCTAGTTTTGTGTCATGTTTTTGTATATTAATGCAGAATTGTTGTGTGGACGCATGGGTGACGTACATAGGCCTGTGGGCAGACTGCCAGACAGAATCTTACAACTAACCGTAAGGAGGGTTTAAATAGGGCCCGGGAGAGATCGCTAAATTACTCAAACATGCACGGATGACTCTAAAACCTCGTCGGGCAGGTTTTTGATGAGGGAATCCAAATCTTTCTAAATAAACAAAACAAATCTGGAGCGCAATGGAAGAGGAAACTCAAAAAAACAACAACTCAAAAGCGAAAGTGAAATGTAAAAACGTGTAAAAATGCAAATACAGATATATAAAATCTACATAAAATATTTACATATACATTTTTAAAGGTCCCATGGCATGAAATTTTCACTTTCTGAGGTTTTTGAACGTTAATGTGAGCTCCCCTACCCTGTTTAGCCCCCCCCCCCATGGTTAAAAGTTGTGAAATGTCTAAACTGAGCATTTGCGATCCTTTTCTGCGTTACAAAAAATCGGAGCTCAAACGGGCGATTTTGAACAAGGCACCTGATTGACGTCAGATCGAAAAAAGAAATGCAAATGCAGTTCCACCCCCGTCTGTCTGTACTCAGCGTCTCTGTAAATCACGCCCAGAGAGTTTGGACTGCGAATGTGCTAGGCAATGCGAAATGCGTTTTTTTATTTGCCTGGAGGCACGTCCGAGTGTTTCTAGGCTCGGAAGTCCTTTATCTGAGCCTCTGGACCTTTGAACAGCAGTGGTTTAATTTTATTTTCTGTGGAAATGTGTTTATTTTTCAATGGAACGCTTCAAATCTCTCCCCCCGTGCAAAAACAAGGAAATGGATCAGCTGAGAGCTCAGAGCCGAGAGCGGAGAGTTTGGCCACGCCCCCACCCGCTACTATAGGCCAGCTCTTTTCTCCTCATTTGCATTCAAGCAACAACGCCCAGAATAAAGTGTTTGAGAGAGATATTTATGACTCTTTCTCATCTTATCTCTGTTTCTCATGCACTGAGTGTTGATTTTGAAGAAGGATTCATTTACAGTATTAGGGAACCATTAAGGAGCCATATAAAAGCATCAAGAAGTACCATGTCATGGGATCTTTAAAAGGCACATATTACTCTATTTTCTAATCTATGTTATAATGTTGTTTCCTCATCACAAATCCACCTTGTGATGTCATGTGGTGACACAGAAAATGCTCCATTGTGTTTTTAAACTCCATAAACTCCTTCACTACAATCATTTAAATGATTTCAGCACTGGAACTGCCTATCTGTACTGAACTAAAAAGGTAAAAGGAGCTGTTAACTTTAAAAAAAACTACTGCTTCGTGACATCACAAGGTAGAACAGAGCATTCTGAGCTTTGGAGATGTAGACAGACTAATAATAAACGATTACTCAAACATGTGTGAATGAAACAAACTCCAGGCGTGTTTTTGAGGAGTTAACAACATTATAAAATGGCTTAAAGCTCACAAGAATCAATGTTGCGCAATATAGGACCTGTAAATACCCCACAGAAGTGTAATCCCACTCTTAAAGATCCCATGACATGGTACTTCTTGATGCTTTTATATGGCTCCTTAATGGTTCCCTAATACTGTAAATGAATCCTTCTTCAAAATCAACACGAGAAACAGAGAATAAGAGATAAGATGAGAAAGAGTCATAAATATCTCTCTCAAACACTTTATTCTGGGCGTTGTTGCTTGAATGCAAATGAGGAGAAAAGAGCTGGCCTATAGTAGAGGGTGGGGGCGTGGCCAAACTCTCCGCTTTCGGCTCTGAGCTCTCAGCTGATCCATTTCCGTGTTTTTGCACGGGGGGAGAGATTTGGAGCGTTCCATTGAAAAATAAACACATTTCCACAGAAAATAAAATTAAACCACTGCTGTTCAAAGGTCCAGAGGCTCAGATAAAGGACTTCCGAGCCTAGAAACACTCGGACGTGCCTCCAGGCAAATAAAAGAACGCATTTCGCATTGCCAAGCGCATTCACAGTCCAAACTCTCTGGGCGTGATTTACAGAGACGCTGAGTACAGACAGACGGGGGTGGAACTGCATTTGCATTTCTTTTTTCGATCTGACGTCAATAAGTTTCCTTGTTCAAAATCGCCCGTTTGAGCTCCGATTTTTTGTAACGCAGAAAAGGATCGCAAATGCTCAGTTTAGACATTTCACAACTTTTAACCATAAACAGGGGGGGGTAAACAGGGTAGGGGAGCTCACATTAACGTTCAAAAACCTCAGAAAGTGAAAATTTCATGCCATGGGACCTTTAAAAACATAAACTCTGATGTACTTAAAAACATTCTTCGTATCCACAAATAAAACCAGGATCTTGCCATTGTGATAAAATAGTGTACATAGTTTGTATCCTTGCGTCACGTCTTATCTTGTGCGTTACAGTAGCAGGAGGAGAGGAGGGAGTCCAGTGCCCTTCAGAGCGCACACATTAAATTTGCATCTGGAGTGCTCCGATCGGTGACCGGCGTAATGTCAGGTGTCAGGGCTCTCCACGCGCTCCGTTTGTCTGTCCAATTACAATTCAAATCAAGAATGACTCAGATATCTGTACGGAAATCTGTAATATCAACCCTTTGTCATATTAACAGGTGCGTGGTGTAACTTTTCGGGTGGAGGGCCCGTCAAATGCCTTTCAACATATTGCATTGTCTGGAATGTTTCACAGTATGGCATTAAACCTTTCTATCTTCATGGGGACCAAACCAGACCAAGTTACAGGTCAGATCTGTGGAGAGGCAACCCCGTCAGAGTCAGAATGTATGTTTGTCTTGATATTTTTGAGCTATAAAACCACCTGTAATTGAATAAGTGTAAAGAAGAGCTGTTTAATGCCATACTGTGGGACATTCCAGGCAGAGCAATGACATATCCATAGAAACAAGCAGGTGACGGACCCCCCTACCAAAACGTCACATAGTGCAGTCTTTTAAAAGGTCCTGTACCTGTTTTTTCCCCATGTATTTGAGCACAATCTGGCAAGAAATAATTTATGAATTTAAAAATATAAAATAAACAGAGGTGGTAGAGTATCCAAAAACTGTACTTAAATAAAAGAAACGTTACTTTACAATAATATTATTCAAGTAGAAGTGCAAAGTAAACATCCAAGAAATTACTGAAGCCAGAATAAAGTCCTGTGTGCATCTAATTAGAAAGAATTTTATTGTCCGTGTGAGATGTGTGTGTGCTGTGAAAAGCACTTAGAAACTCATCACTGTGAGTAATTGCTCTGTAAGGAATAACTTTGGACCACTGCAAACTGTTTAAAATGAACTAGTTCTGTTCTTCACATTTTTAGACAGTGAAAATCATGTACAGTGTGTTTAAGGAAACCATTTTTTGTCTATAGTTTATAGACAGTATCGCTAATCTAAAACATCTCTGGAAGTGCTCCATATGACACCAAAGTGCTATGGGTGAGTAAAACAACTTGTTTTATTACCGAAATAAGGCTCAGATTGTAAAAAAACGTTAATTCTCCTTTAACCAGTACTAAACCAGGACTGAATTGGGACAGATCAAGAGCTAAAACAAGACTAAACCAGGACTAAGACAGAACTGAAATGGGACGGAATTACTGGAATAAGGCTCAGATTGTAAAAAATGTTAATTCTCCTTTAAAGAGACAGTGTATAAGATTTTTACCCGTTAATTACTGAAATTGAAGATACCCATTCAAAAATACATTGTTTTCCAAGCCTTTTCACTTCCATCATGAAATCAAAGTATTCTTTTGGACTTAGATATAGTCACATAAAAGGGGGATCTTCCCCATGCAGAGGCAGCCATTTTGAATACGAGAGCCGCAGAAGGACATTTGGGCTCCGCCTTCGGCAAGGCTCGTGGTTTTGGGTAAACAACACAAGCATGCTGCTGGATCAGACACGTAATGGATCTAACACGTGTTTTGGACTAAACTGTTTTACTGGATTTTATTCGCTGGATCCTTACGGACAAATTGAGATCAAGTTTATGGTGAAATACAGAGTTTGACCTGTGCAAAGCATTCTAAGGTAAGCTAACCTCGTTTTGTGCTTTTCCGTATAAAAGCCCCATGTGCTCGGGGAGTGATTGTTGTGCAGGGAAATGAATTGCATAGTCAAAAAGAGGAAACTGTAAGGTTTCATTTGATGTGTAGAGTGTCATGGTACATGATCGGGAATGTGTGTTTTCATGAGAAAAGAAAAACAAAACAAAAACGGGACCGCGTTTTATTTATACAGTAGCGGCGTGCGGCTCGTGCGCGCACCCGGGTGACCCTCGAGGTCTGCCGTAGCTAAAACAGAAAGTGCAATAGCACCATCCACCTATGCGCCACGAATCCTACACACTGGGGCTTTAAGGTACAGTGTGTAACTTTCTGGAGGAGCCTGCTTGCCTGGAAGAATCCATGACTCATCGCTGTACCAGCGAGTGAGTCTGGTAACGCTTGATCCACAGAATGCGCTGCGGTTGCGCGTAGACAGACAGCTAAGTGAACCAATCAGAGATTGCGCCATCTTGATTCAAAACTGAGGCGGAACTTCCGCTGCCTAAGAGTGACTTTGCGGGCAAAGGCGGGTGCACTGACGTCACCATCTTTGAACGAATCAGAATCGCGGAGTCGGTTTGGAACCGGAGGAGCGAGAGTGGATGGAGAGTGTCCAAATGGTATCGCGCTGTATAGGAAATACAGAGAGATATCATTTGGCTGGCCAGGTAAGGAGCCTGCATCATTCCATGGAAATAGAAAGTTAGAACCACACATCTACCACGTTTCAGGCCATACAGGATCATTATAGTCAAAGGAATACAGTTCTGATGGAAACAAGCAGGCCAAATAAGATTATTTTAGACTACATGCTTTTATTTTAGACTTTTAGAACAAATAAAAATGTCTTTCAATATTAATTTCCTGAGCATAATGAAGACAGATTTTTTAATAATTACAATAAAAAGGTACAATCTCTTACTCCAAAGTCAAAAATCTATCAAACCCACAGCCCCTAGCCTCAAATAAAGCGGTGTGTGTTTATTTTGGGAGATATCAGACAAGGTTTTCCCAAAGTTCTTGTCATTGTAGAATAACAAAATACCTCAATTCAGTTCAAACATGCCCAACATGCCTTAAAGGTGTAATGAGTAACTTTTCTGGTGGAAAGTCACCTGCTTGTCTCCTTGGAGATGTATTTGCTTTACCCAGAATATTCCACCATCTATCGTGCATTCATTTAATTATCAGTGTTGTACTGCTCAGAAAATACTTTGAAAAGCATTTGAACTTTAGCTTTCCTCTCCACAGACCAGAACAGTAACTTGGCCTGGTGGTGTCACGTACTTGTATTTATGTACATAGATAAGTTTAATGCCATAGTGTGGAACATTTTGATGAAGACAAGTGGAGGGCCCGCCTTCCCTCCACCTTTAAAGGGACAGTGTGTAAGATTTTTACCTGTTAATTACATAAATTGAAGATACCCATTCAAAAATACATTGTTTTCCAAGCCTTTTCACTTCCATCATGAAATCAAAGTATTCTTTTGGACTTAGATATAGTCACATAAAAGGGGGATCTTCCCCATATAGAGGCAGCCATTTTGAATACGAGAGCCGCAGAAGGACATTTGGGCTCATCCTTCGCCTCGGCTCCTGCTAACAGCTGCTCAGCCGCGCTGCCTGAGGGAGCGGAGGAGCGAAGGAGAGAAGGGGAAGGGGAGGGGGGAAGGGGGGAGCCTCGTGTAAAGAAGCATGCTGCTGTATCACACTCGTAATGGATCTAACACGTGTTTTGGACTAAATTGTTTTACTGGATTTTATTCGCTGGATCCTTATGGACAGATTGAGGCCAAGTTTATGGTGAAATACAGAGTTTGACCTGTGCAGAGCCTTCAAAGGTAAGCTAACCTCATTTTGTGCTTTTCTGTATAAAAGCCCAATGTGCTCGGGGAGTGATTGTTTTGCAGGGAAATGAATTGCATAGTCAAAAAGAAGAGACTGTAAGGTTTCATTTGATGTGTAGATTGTCATGAATCATGATCGGGATTGTGTGTTTTCATGCGAAAAGGAAAAAAAAAAAAGTGAACGGGGAACCGTATATACGTGTATACAGCGGCGCGCGATTCGTGCGCGGGCACGCGAGCTTTCGGCGCTACAACGCGCCCGGGTGACCCTCGAGGTCTGCCGTAGCCAAAAGAGGAAGTGCATGGTACCTACACCACCTATGCGCCACGAATCCTACACACTGTACCTTTAAAGGTCCTATATTACACAAAACTATGTTATAATGGTGTTACCTCCTTCAAAACATCCCTGAAGTTGTGTTAGTTACTGTTCTGGTCTGTGGAGAGGCAAGCCCACTCAAGGTTCAAAAACTTTTCAGTATTTCGGAGCAATACAACGCTGATAATTAAAGGAGAATTAACGTTTTTTTACAATCTGAGCCTTATTTCGGTAATAAAACAAGTTGTTTTACTCACCCATAGCAGTTTGGTGTCATATGGAGCACTTCCAGAGATGTTTTAGATTAGCGATCTCCGTAATGTGAGTTCTCGGGGCAAATGTTTGCGGTCTCCAAATAACACAAACTTTAGCACTTTTCAAATCATAGAAGCTCAATGTCTCAGTCTACACTTTCGTTTGAGTCAAAAGTGGCCTGTAATCTGAGATTTAGCCATAGTTTTGAGTATGTTCTGATGCTGCCCATCTGAACTTTTTTGTTATTTGGATTGTTGTTGTTTTTTTTTGCTATATTATAGCTATATTTTAGTTATTATTATTATTTAGAGTCTATACTCTAGTTATTACTATTATTATTTAGTGTTTTATGTTCGCACCTTATCACTGAGACAAGTTCCTAGTTTTGTGAATTCTGTTCACTTGACAATGGCAATAAAAGTCTTTCTGATTCTGATTCTAGATGAGGAGGCCAGTGCGCATGTGCGGAGTCACAGCTTATTTCGCTCTCAGCTCCCGGGACTCAAACATGAAACGCAAAGCTGTAAATTATGGAGAAATCCTGGATTACAGGCCACTTTTGACTCAAATGAAAGTGTAGACTAAGACACTGAGCTGAAAAAGTGATTGATGAAAATTGAAAAGTGCTAAAGTTTGTGTTATTTGGAGACCGCTCGGGGCATATATTATGAGAATTCACATTACGGATATCGCTAATCTAAAACATGCTAAAAAGTGCTATGGGGGAGTAAAACAACTTGTTTTATTACCGAAATAAGGCTCAGATTGTTAAAAAAAAACATGAATTCTCCTTTAAATCAATGCAAGATAGAACATTCAGAGCAACGCAAAAACATCTCCATGCAGGTGACTCTCCATCAGAAAAGTTCCAGGTATGTTTGTGATGAAAAAACATGATAACATCAGAAAAGAGCGTAACAGGAGCTCTTCTTTAAACACTGCTTATAGTGTTTATATTACAGCCAAATGTCATGGGGACAGCAACAAGTCATTACCAGCTTCTTTTGCAATTTCCTCCCCCGCCACCTGCAAAGACCTATCTCCTCATGATGTCATTATAGCGTCATTTATCGTGAGCTCATTGCGTTACGACCAGCCGTTGTATCTTAACATTTTTCTTTTTAAATTTGCAAAATGTCAATTTACCCAAGCAAGGCTCTCATTTTTGGAATTTACACACTATTAATGTTCTCGCAGTGAGGTGCCAAAGAAATAAAGCCTAATTGGCACCGCAATTACTTAACCCGGACATTTTTACGCACCAAAATCGCCACCTATAACCGTGCGTAAACTACTGATTACGCTATCACTCTTATACAGTCGACACCCTATAGACGTAAATATTGATTAGTTAACTGATTCGGTACGTGCAACTCTTAGAACTTCAACGTATTTCGTGCCAACGCACCCAAATCGTCACCAATTACGGCGCGTAAAAAGCAAATTCCACCCACTCGATGAATATATTCCATAAAGTTTGCAGCCCTCGCGTCCAGGTGACCCCTTCCCTCGGATCTGCGTGATCTCACTGCGCTCTCAGCCCATCCACGTCCCTCTTGTTGACCTTGGGTGAGCATAAATCGAGGACAGAGCGCTATTATCCGCGTTATATGGCATTGCACTTGGTACGGTGGCGGCGGTGGTGGTAGCGTGTTGATACTGGGAACAGAGGAGGAGGAGGAGGAGGAGAGGAGGGAAAGGAGGAGGAGGAGGAGGAAGAGGAGGAGGGGGGCCCCACGCACATACGCACACATAGATTGCAAAAACTGCCAGTCCGATCGCGAGTATAGCCCTACAACAACCACTCCCTGGGTATTCATCACAAGCATGAGCTGATCTTCCCCAAAGCTACGTCCCTACGTGAACAGTTAGCGCAAAAAAACACACAAAAAACAAGTCGAAGCAATGACGAAAAGATAAGCACTCGCTACTTACCGTATCGTCGCTTGCCTTTCCGTAATATCTACGTAGAATTTTCAAGAGGAAGAAGAGTCGTCCGTACGTGTGAAGCGGCGTAGCGTAATTCTCCAAAAAAAAAACGCAAAGCGAAACACGAGCGTTCCCAAAAAAAATATAAGTATAGGAGGAAATGCGCTCGATGTGTCGCCGTGCTGCGCTGTGCTGTACTCCACACGGGCTACAACAGCCTTCAACGAAAGCCAACAACTCCGTAAATGAGCGATTCTTCGCGGTGTTTGCTCGATTTCATCCGCGGATTCACTCTCGGAAGCAGCCCAGCAGCGCCAGCTCCGACCACAGCCGCGTCTCCTCCTCCTTCGCTACAGCCGCGGCTCGCCTGTGTGTGCTCGCTGGGTATACGGTGGCTCGCTCGCTCCCTCGTTCGCTGGTTCGTTCGCTCACACACACACACACACATACATACACACACACACACACACACGTAGCTGTATCCGTCACTTGGCCGGAGCAGTGCGCGCAGCTTTCACTTTAGAGCCATAGCGAGGAAAGAAAGAAAGAAAGAACGCAGAGCTCCAAAACTACACTCATGTTGAGAGGTAGACAGCCAGGGCCAGGTGGATCGCTTCGCTTAGACTTTGTTTTTTCCTGAAAATGGCAAAAAGTACTGTACATCCTCCATCCGAGTTGTGCGCTGAAACATGTGACAATAGCGTGGTGAGGCTTTTAAAGGGGTATCCACGCGTGAACTGACGCGCCGGATCACTCCACTCAACTTTTACTACACTGTGCTAAGTTTGGATCGATGTGTCATTGTGTTAACCACCTGTAAACTTATTCAAATCCAATATCTGTGCCATATTGTGACAGTGTAAAGGTTTTTATTCCATTCAAAATGCGTGATTATGTTGTTCCCAAGAGGCAATCCATAAACGAAACTGAAAGATGCTCCAACTTTCCTGGTGGAGGTCCCGTCATTTGCTTGTCTCCATGGAGATGTCATTTCTTCACCTGGGATATATCACTGTATGGCATTAAAGGAGAATTCAAGTTTTTTTACGATCTGAGCCTTATTTCGGTAATAAAACAAGTTGTTTTACTCACCCATAGCACTTTGGTGTCATATGGAGCATTTCCGGAGATGTTTTAGTTTAGCGATCTCCGTAATGTGAGTTCTCATATAATATATGCCCCGAGTGGTCTCCAAATAACACAAACTTTAGCACTTTTCAAATCATAGAAGCTCAATGTCTTAGTCTACACTTTCATTTGAGTCAAAAGTGGCCTGTAATCTGAGATTTATCCATAATTTACAGCTTTGCGTTTCATGTTTGGGTCCCGAGAGCTGAGAGTGAAATAAGGGGCCGTTTAGATGAGGACGATTGCGACTGAATACAACAAAATATCGGAAGTGTCTTTCGTTTACACGGCGGCAGCGCCGTCGGGGTCTGAAACTGCAAAAATCTGAAGACTCCTTCCAGAGTGTGGAGTTCTGAAGACGGCCCGGGTCGTGTCTCCGTCTAAACGGCAAGAAGCACAAAACATGTTCACGTCGCATACACCTGACGTCACACTGGATGCACCAAGCCGGTAAAAACAATAACAATACGTCGCAGGCGACAGAGGCGAGTTTGGACAGGACCGGGCAGAACCAGTCAGTGGTGGGACAATTTTGAGAATGGATTAGTTGAAGACAGTGCTTGGGTGGAAAACTTCAGAATGACTAAACAAGCTCTTGTTGCATTAAGCGAAGAGCTCCGACCCGACATCGAGGGAGAAACAACCGTAATGAGAGCCCCTGTGGTGTCCTGAAAAAGGTCGCTCTGACATTATATTAGCGGCCTGGCATATGCATATTCAATCGAATTCACCCACTTTTGCGTCTTCATATAAACAAACATTTCCTGTTGAGAACGCTCGTCTAAACGCGGATAAAAAATTGAAGACGAGACGCCACTTTTGCGTCTTCTGTTTTGATCGTCGCCGTATAAACGTAGCCTAAGCTGTGACTCCGCCCATGCGCACTGGCGTCCTCATCTACTCGAAACTATGGCTAAATCTCGGATTACAGGCCACTTTTGACTCAAACGAAAGCGTAGACTAAGACATCGAGCTTCTATGATTTGAAAAGTGCTAAAGTTTGTGTTATTTGGAGACCACTTGGGGCATATATTATATGAGGACTCACATTACGGATATCGCTAATCTAAAACATCTCTGGAAGTGCTCCAAATGACACCAAAGTGCTATGGGTGAGTAAAACAACTTGTTTTATTACCGAAATAAGGCTCAGATTTTAAAAATGTTAATTCTCCTTTAAAGGTGCACTACGCAACATTTCTAGTGGAGCCACCTGCTTGTCTCCATGGAAATGTTATTGCTTTGTCCAGAATGCTCCACAATATAGATTAAACGTGTCTATCACGAGGGAAACAAGCATCTGACAGCACTATGATACATTACAGTTCAGATCTGTGAAGAGGCACCCCGATTTACAGAATTCTAGTATTTCTGAGCAGCTGAAACAGCAGTACTGAATAAATGCTGAATGGATATGTTTAAAGTCATGCCATGGAACATTCCAGGGAGAGCAATAACATTTCCATGAAGCAGTGGACCCTCCACCAGAAAAGTTGCACCTTTAAACTTGTCTATCTTGCATTTATTTGATGACATGGTTTGTATTTTATTACCAAAATAATACCTTATCAAACATTCCTACTGTGAGTGGGATTACCTCTCCACAGATCTGACCTGTAACTTGGCCTGGTGGAGTTACCTGCTTGTCTCCATAGAGACAGAGAAGTAAGTTTATTTTCCAGGCAACGCCATAAGATCCCCATGAGACAAACAGGTAGCAGACCCAACACTAGGAATGTTACATACTGCACCTTTAAAGGTCCTATATTATGCTAAATTGATTCTTGTGAGTTTAAACCATGTTATAATGTTGTTTCCTCATGAAATGTGATGTCATGAAGCAGCAGTTTTCAAGTTAACAGCTTCTTTTACCTTTAGTTCTGTAGAAATGGGTAATTCCAGGGCTAAAATCATCCAAATGATTCAAGGGAACGTGGATCTTAAAACACAGTGGAGCACTTCCTGTATTACCACATGACATCCTGAGGTGGAACACAGTGTTTACTGTTTAAGAGAAGAACTTAGCCTGAATATCCATTTGTGTGTTAAATATGTGTGAGTGAAACAAAACACAACTCTGGGTATGTTTGTGATGAATAAACAACATTATAACATAGATGTAGGCCCTGTCTACACGGCAACGTTAACGATAAAGTTTTTTATCGTTTCGGTCTTGCGTCCACATGGCACCAGCGTTCTGGGTACCCCAAAACGATATTTTTTGGGAACGGGTTCCAGAGTGGAAAACTCTGGCAACGTTACCGTTGTGGAATCGTCTGGATGAGTAGAACGGATTTGTTTACGTCTACGTCACAACCACATGGCCAGAACAAATATCAGCCTCGTGCGCAACATTCATTCGTAACAAGACAATGACCATGGCGGACACCAGAGTAGCAGTAGTAGCAGTGCTGCAGTCACTGCTAAGTTTACTTACGTTATTGAAAGAAAATGTACTGCAGTTATACCAACTAGGCGAGCACCAGAGACACTTACAGCACAACATGCACCAGATTCTTTGCCAAAAGAAGGAGATTTTGGGTGAGACCTGGAAGAACAAGTAGCTGGTGGGACAACTTTGTGAATGGCGCTGTCGTGGATGCAGAATGGAGAGAGAACTTTCGGATGTCCAGAGCGGTCCGGTGGGACGGGCTTACAGCGCACATAGAGGCGTGGCATGTGTATTGCGTCGTTTTCAGCAAGCGTTCCATTGCCATGTGTACGTGATATTTTACTGATCCGTTCCCAGTGTGGGCGTGATTTTTTTTTTTACCCGGTAAGAAAAAATCCTGCGTTGCGTTGCTGTGTGGATGTAGCCTTAAAAAAATAGCACAATGCAGGTCCTTTAACCAAAATAATTCAGTCAAGGCCACTTATTCTTCGTGTGACTCCAGTTTTGATTTGCTGAATAATTAACCGTGAATTACAGGGCAAACTCCCGACAGTTTAAATGGTGTCAGACACATTCAAAGTCTGTAAAAGTCTGTGTGTTTGCAGTGGAGCTTTGATGTGGAGTTTCTGAAGTTTCCAGTGTCACTTTTAATTTCAATTTTGAGCTGTTCTGTTCTGGTTCAGGAAGACAGCAAAAGTGCACTAAATAAAGATGTGAAGCATAGAGTGAATGAATAATAATAATGTAAAGAGTGAAGTGCTGGAGCAATGTATTGTATTATTAATGCATAATTATGGTTAAAAATTCACCTATTTGAGCATTACTCTCCTGTTTTTTCATCACAAACATACCTAGAGTTGTATTTTGTTTCACACAAACCCTGCAGATTTAGTTCTTCTCTCAAACAGAAAACACTGTTCCACCTTGTGATGTCATGTGGTAATACAGGATGTGCTCCACTGTGTTTATAAACTATACACCTTCACTAGGATCATGTGGATGACTTCAGCCCTGGAATTCCCAATCTCTACTAAACAAAAATTAAAAGTTATCTGTTAAAGGTATATTAGGCAACTTTTCTGGTGGAGGGTCTGTCACTTGCTTGTCTCAGTGGAGAAGTTATTGCTTTACCAGGAATGTTCCATGGTACGACTTTAAAGCCCCAGTGTGTAGGATTCGTGGCGCACAGGTGGATGGTGCTATTGCACTTAGCCACTTTAGCTACGGCAGACCTCGAGGGTCACCTGGGCAGGAGCCGCGCGCCGCTACTGTATAAATAAAACGCGGTCCCGTTTTGTTTTGGTTTTTTTTCTCATGAAAACACACATTCCCGATCATGTACCATGACACTCTACACATCAAATGAAACCTTACAGTTTCCTCTTTTTGACTATGCAATTCATTTCCCTGCACAACAATCACTCCCCGAGCACGTGGGGCTTTTATACGGAAAAGCACAAAACGAGGTTAGCTTACCTTAGAATGCTTTGCACAGGTCAAACTCTGTATTTCACCATAAACTTGGTCTCAATTTGTCCGTAAGAATCCAGCGAATAAAATCCAGTAAAACAATTTAGTCCAAAACACGTGTTAGATCCATTACGACGTCTGATCCGGCAGCATGCTTGTGTTGTTTACCCAAAACCACGAGCCTTGCTGAAGGCGGAGCCCAAATGTCCTTCTGCGGCTCTCGTATTCAAAATGGCTGCCTCTGCATGGGGAAGATCCCCCTTTTATGTGACTATATCTAAGTCCAAAAGAATACTTTGATTTCATGATGGAAGTGAAAAGGCTTGGAAAACAATGTATTTTTGAATGGGTATCTTCAATTTCAGTAATTAACGGGTAAAAATCTTACACACTGTCCCTTTAAAGGTCCCATGGCATGAAATTTTCACTTTCTGAGGTTTTTGAACGTTAATGTGAGCTCCCCTACCCTGTTTAGCCCCCCCCCCCCCCCCCCCCCCGGCTAAAATTTGCGAAATGTCTAAACTGAGCATTTGCGGTCCTTTTCTGCGTTACACAAAACCAGTGTTGAAACGGGCGAGTTCGGACAAGGCACCTTTTTGACGTCAGATCGGCAAATGCAGCTCCAGCCCCCCCCTCTGTCTCCGGTCAGCGTCTCTGTAAATCACGCCCAGAGAGTTTGGACTGTGAATGCGCTACAATGCGAAATGTGTTTTTTTATTTGCCTGGAGGCACGTCCGAGTGTTTCTAGGCTCGCAAGTCCCTTACCCGACCCTCTGGACCTCTGAAATACCAGTGGTTTAATTTTATTTTCTGTGTAAATATGCTTTTTTTCATTGCAAAGTCTCTCATCTGTCTTCCTGCGTAAAACACGGAAGAGAGCAGACAGCGGTGCAGAGCTGCGCTTCCAGCGGGGGAACCCCCCCCCCCCCCCCTTAGCCAATCTCTCTGTCCTTCTCATTTGCACTGAAGCAGCAACACCCAGAATAAAGCATTTTAGACACATATCTAGCCTCATGAAGACTGTCAGAGTCATATCTCATGCACTGAGTGTTGATTTTGAAGAAGGATTCATTTACAGTATTAGGGAACCATTAAGGAGCCATATAAAAGCATCAAGAAGTACCATGTCATGGGATCTTTAAAAATATTTGCATTTATTCATTCAGTATTTCTGTTGCTCAAAAATAATTCTCTCTGTGAATATGGTTGTATCTCCACAGATCTGACCTATAATGTAGTCAATAGTTGTCTAGCTCCTGAAAGATAGATTTAATCTCTACTGTGGAACATTCTGGACAAAGCAATAGAATCTCCATGAAGATAAGCAACTGACGGGCCCTCCACCAGAAAAGCCCAGAGTCAATTTAGCATAATATAGGACCTTCACATTTTATGGTAGCCTCACAGCAAGAAGGTTCTAGGTTCGACAACTGGATCGCTCAGGTTTCTCTGTGTGGAGTTTGCATGTTCTCCCTGTGTCTTGGTGGGTTTCCTCTGGACACTCACTTTTTTTCCCATCAACCCAAAAAATGCACCATAGGTCAAATCCTCCAGCTAACTTAGTCCAGACCAAGACTAGCTCAAGATCTGGAGATGGGTCCTCTGCTCATGACAGGTTTCCACGGCGACATTGAAGGATGGGTCAAACGCAAATTCCTACAGTAACACAACTTTGAGTTATGATTTTTCAAGCAGGTTTATATCACCATAATGAGTATAGATCTGCATTGTGCTATAAATATCACTACATGTATTAAAGACCTGTTGTTTAAACCAGGGGTGTCAAACTCATTTTGGTCCGGGGGCCGTACCCAACCGACTTTCATCCCAAAGGGGCCGGATCAGAAAACTCATGGCAAATATACCCCAAAAATATCAATAAGTCCAAATATTTGTGCAGAGAAATGCAAATCTATTACAGAAGTCTTTTTTATTTGATGAGCTCTTTCTTTTACAAAATATTATAATATTATGAACAACCTGAAACTTTAAAGGAAAAGTAACGTTTTTTTACAATCTGAGCCTTCTTTCGGCAATAAAACAAGTAGTTTTACTCACCTATAGCAGTTTGGTGTCAATTGGAGCAGTATCGCAGAACTTATGTTGTAGCCGTTCTGTTCTACTAATGATCCCGTATCCGTTAGCGTGAGTGCTCGGGACATTACTTTGCGGTGTCCAAATAACACAAACTTTAGCACTTTTCAAATCACAGAAGATCGCTGTGTCAGGGTAGACTTTTAGTGGATTCCAAAACGTCCTGAAACCCGATATGCAGCTATAGTTTCATTTGATGACGTCATCAGAGAGGACAGTGCGCATGCGTGAACTCAGCTGTTTTGTAAACACCGCTAGTCCGAAAGAAGCTAACACCGCTCTGAACTTTACTTTTCTGTTGCGATATCGGGTTTCAGGCCGTTTTGGAATCTACTAAAAGTCTACCCTGACACAGCGATCTTCTGTGATTTGAAAAGTGCTAAAGTTTGTGTTATTTGGAGAGCGCAAAGTAATGCCCCGAGCACTCACGCTAACGGATACGGGATCATTAGTAGAACAGAACGGCTCAACATAAGTTCTGCGATACTGCTCCAATTGACACCAAACTGCTATGGGTGAGTAAAACTACTTGTTTTATTGCCGAAAGAAGGCTCAGATTGTTAAAAAAAAACGTTACTTTTCCTTTAAGAAAAATGCAATTTCAACATTCAATCAATCAACCAATCAAACATTATTTATAAAGCGCATTTCACACACACACACACAAAAGTAACACAAAGCACTTGTAACATGAGCGTACAGGTTTCCCATTCACCTCCTGAACAAATAGGAATTAGTCAATTTTTCTTGGAAAATCCTGCACTTGGCGTCCACTTTTCTCATTTTTGACATTTTGCTGCTGAGGGTGTCACGGTCACCAGTCAAAATGATGGTCCTTTAAGAGCGTTTGAAAAGAGACGAGTCTTCGTTTGTGCTGCTCTGGTGGGAGGGGCCACGTACAGAGGCGCTGGAGACGCTGCTATGCTAAACTGCACAGAAAAAAGAAAATTACCAATATTTGAATAGAAAATTAAAATATAATTAAAATATTTGAATAGAAAATCAGGCGAGGGCCAGATTAAAGATCTTGGAGGGCCGGATCTGGCCCCCAGGCCGCATGTTTGACACCCCTGATCTACACTGTCCATGTATTTGTACAATATATGTCAATTTATTCCTATTTGAGGGCCTTATATTACGCAAAATTGACTCTTGTGCACTTTAAGTCACGTTATAATGTTGTTACCTCATCAAAAAGATACCTGGAGTGTGTTTAGTTTCATTCACACATGTTTGAGCTTTATTATTAGTCTGTTTACATTTCCAAAGCTCAAAATGCTCTGATGTCATGTAGTGGGAGTTTTCATGTTAACAGCTACATTTGATCTTTTGTTCAGTGGAGATTGGCAATTCTAAGGCTGAAATAACCCAAATGATTCTCATGAAGGGTAATGGAGTTTAAAAACACAGTGGAGAACTTCCTGTATTACCACATGACATCACAAAGTTCAATAGTGTCTTCTGTTTGCAGGCCTGGACTGGTAATCCGGCATACCGGGCATTTTCCCGGTGGGCCGGGAAGAAAGACTTAGAGACCGGCCCACAATTTAGAGGAGGCGTCTCATTGGTCCATCTTCAATATAGACAGTGGACTAAACCAATCAGGATGTAGTAGCTTACGAGAGCGGTCCCACCCCTTTCTCTGCGCTGATCCCCGCCAGTCACTTTAATTATGTCATGTTTTCACTATTGTTCTGATTTTTGTTATTTGGATTGTTTATTATTTTTACCATATTATAGCTGTATTTTAGTTATTATCTAGTGTCTATACTCTAGTTATTACTATTATTATTTAGTGTTTTATGTTCGCACCTTATCACTGAGACAAGTTCCTAGTTTTGTGAATCCTGTTCACTTGACAATGGCAATAAAAGTCTTTCTGATTCTGATTCTGATTTCAGTGTTGAGTGTGGAAACATGGAGAAGCGGCAGAAAGGGGGTGCGGAGAAGTTGCGGGCTAAAAGATGAAAAAATCTCGCTATAGACGCTGCAAAATATTAAAAAATAACAGACATATTCTCTGGAGGGGCTGGAGCCTCCACGTCCTCTGCAGCTCAGGTTGAAGGTGGACAGGGAGAGGGGCAGCCAGAGACTGTGGACAGGGAACCCGAGGGAACCCGAGGGACAGAGTGACCAGGGACGCGTAGCACAGGCCAAGCAGATAAGCAGGTAGTAATGTTAGAATGTTGTTTCCTCATCACGAACAGACCTGGAGTTGTGTTTTGTTTCATTCACGCAAGTTTAACACACAAACCCTGCAGATTTAAGCATAGCTCTTCTCTCAAATGGACAGGGCTGGACTGGGACAAAAAAAAAGCCCTGGCATTTTTGGCTTAGACCGGCCCCTCATAATTAGCAGAGCACAACGGACTAATTTATGTATGTGTTCCCTGAAGCAAAGTATTTTACTATTGTTACATCTTGGCCGAGGGGAAACCAGAGTGCAACATTTAAAGGAAAAATCCCAACTCCCAAAAAACACCAGCAAACTCACCGTAACTACACATTCAATGGTTTATTTAAAATGCATCTTGCACACAAGGTCAGGAGCACGTTGGCTGACACCCCAGGCCAAATTCTTGTGGAAAGGAAGTGTAAAAAAAAACTTTTCTCATGGAATCTACACAATTCACGTAGGTAATCTGTTTTGGCTTCAAAATACTGAATTTCGCCGAAAGGTGAGTGATTTTCCATCACCTAAAAGTCCCGGTATTATCCTAACATAGATCGGAAAACAGTGTAATAAGGGTCCTTAAAGCCCCAGTGTGTAGGATTTGTGGCGCATAGGTGGATGGTGCTATTGCACTTTCTGTTTTAGCTACGGCAGACCTCGAGGGTCACCCGGGCACGTGCACGAGCCGCGCGCCGCTACTGTATAAATAAAACGTGGTCCCGTTTTTTTGTTTTTTTTTTCTCTCATGAAAACACACATTCCCGATCATGTACCATGACACTACACATCAAATGAAACCTTACAGTCTCCTCTTTTTGACTATGCAATTCATTTCCCTGCAAAACAATCACTCCCCGAGCACACGGGGCTTTTATATGGAAAAGCACAAAACGAGGTTAGCTTACCTTAGAATGCTTTGCACAGGTCAAACTCTGTATTTCACCATAAACTTGCTCTCAATTTGTCTGTAAGGATCCAGCGAATAAAATCCAGTAAAACAATTTAGTCCAAAACACGTGTTAGATCCATTACGACGTCTGATCCGGCAGCATGCTTGTGTTGTTTACCCAAAACCACGAGCCTTGCCGAAGGCGGAGCCCAAATGTCCTTCTGCGGCTCTCGTATTCAAAATGGCTGCCTCTATATGGGGAAGATCCC
The DNA here is from genome assembly GCA_036785185.1 of Paratrypauchen microcephalus. Classification (NCBI taxonomy): domain Eukaryota; kingdom Metazoa; phylum Chordata; class Actinopteri; order Gobiiformes; family Gobiidae; genus Paratrypauchen; species Paratrypauchen microcephalus. The sequence goes on along the minus strand of JAVJIX010000031.1, from coordinate 5,612,049 downwards.
CCTTTTATGTGACTATATCTAAGTCCAAAAGAATACTTTGATTTCATGATGGAAGTGAAAAGGCTTGGAAAACAATGTATTTTTGAATGGGTATCTTCAATTTCAGTAATTAACGGGTAAAAATCTTACACACTGTCCCTTTAAATATTATCTTCATTCTTGGTACAGGGTTCCTGTAGACTTGTGGGTATACTCTCTTTTCTGGTTGAAATGTCTCTTGGAAACACAGCAGATTTTGAGAAAGAGCTGAAATACCTGCAAATTGACAGAAGTGTTCTCTGCCAAAATCCTCTGCACAGTTTTGCTCCCTGCTTGAAATTCATCTATGTCCAAGAGAAAAATAAGAGCACTTCGAAGCAGTTGAATTTTTACTGTACCTTATTCATGTTTTAGCCTTGGGGATACAATAAAACTAAATAAAAAGAGGAAAAAAGACAAAATTGGATCTTGGTGTATTGCATGTTTGAATGTTTGACATTTATTTTTTCTTTTCTTCTAATCTCTCCTCTTTTTAGATTTTGCACATTTGCAGTCCTTGAAAAGCCTGTTCATTACTGTTCACCAGGAAATCTCAAGGTTGGTAGTACGATTTCTGCTACTACTGCACTGCTAGTATATGTTATAATGTGTTATAATGGTTTACTCTTTCAGTGTTGGGTACATAAAAGTATTGAAACACAGATACTTATCGATACTACTATTGAAACTAGATATATAAGCAAGTACTGATACTGAAAAAGTGGGATAAAACTGGATAAAATGTGACCTTTCCTGAACAGTTTTATCTGAACTATAGTGTAAAAGCACATTGTGTAATAAACAAATACTATTATTCTGTGTTGAAAAATATTGTCTAAAAAAGAGGTTTTAATGATATAATAATGATAATTTGGGTATGAAAATCAGTATCAAGTATCACATCTATTCTTCAGTATCGAAATCGAGTATGAAATGTTTGCATTGTGACAGCACCATTAGGTACACAAAGTCGTTTTGTGATTAAAGCATCATCGAGTCTCTCCTCAGTCACACTCGGAGGTTTTAGCATTTGGAGACACAGATGCCCCGGGGCAGGCTGAAGGAAGTGTGGCTGCCAATCTGCCCTCAACTGCATCTCAGCCACAGCAACACATAAAGCCCAGACACGAGATGAAAAATGAATGAAAGGTGCAGTATGTAACTTTTCATGTGGAGGGGCCACCATCTCCATGAAGACAGGGAGATGGTATTGCTTTGTTTACAATGTTTCACAGTATGGCCAGGGCTCTCAAGTCTCACGCATTGAGAGTGTGACACACGCAATTCGACGTGTTCACACGCTCACACGCCACACATGGCATTTCTCACGCTGATTTATTTTTTCTTTTTCTTTTTTTTTTGTGCCCAGAAAATCGGTCTGTGTGGCTCAGTTTATGCAGGCACCGCGCGTTTTCAGCGAAAAAAAACTCTCCCCCTCCTCCCCGTTCCGCTCCCCGGAAAAAAATCAGCCAATCAGAAAATAGATTGTTCTGTTGTTGGGCAGACTGTAGAGTGTAGTTTCAGCTGCTAAGCGCACACTGCGGTGATGATAAAACAAACTGAGAACCATCAGGTAATAACTTCATTTATAGAACTCTCATTAGTTGCTTTGTAGTTTAAGTTTGCTCTTTAGACAAACATTTACAGCAGGGCTCTCAAGTCTCACGCATTGAGAGAGACAATTCGACGCGTTCACACGCTTCAACGGCATTTCTCACGCAATTCAAGCCCCTGTTGTTCACTCGCACCCCCACCCCCACCCCCCGGTTCTCAGAAATTACGCAGTCTCACACACGACCCCGCTCAAAACTTGAGAGCCCTGGTATGGCAGTAAACTTATCTATTTTCATGAAGATGAAGATCAAGTTAAAGGCCAGATCTGTGTTGAGGCGACCCCACTTACAGTAAGGATGCATGTTTTTCAAGGTATTTTCTAAGCAATAAAAGCACCTGTAATTGAATAACTAATAGTTCAGTGAGAGAAAGCAATAATATCAAGCAGCTCCCTGAAACATTAATGCACCTTTACCTGATTTTTACTGCCTTAAAACATGAAAAACAGAACTAGTTCATTGTAAACAGTTTGCAATGATTCTCGTCACTTCCTCCGAGCATCCTAATTATTCACTGCAAGTGAGTTTCTAAGCACTTTTCAGAACTTTCAGAACTTTGTCCGAAAGGTGATATATTTGCGTCCCAAACGGTTGTCCACCAAACATCCAGCAGCGTAGTTTGCGGTTGCGTATTGTGTCTCTCGATTCATATCACTGCGCGCATATTAGCTGTATTAGCCTATTCACTTGTAAACTTCCCCTTACGGCGGACCGCATCTGCCGTACACTTCCGCTAAAGGTTAACAGGCTAATAGAGCTAATATGCAGTGATACGAATTGAGAGACACAATACGTGATCTCTAAGTTCGCTGCTGGATATTTCATGGACAACTGTTTGGGACGCAAATATATCACCTTTCGGACAAATGTTTTGTTTTGAGAAGAAAAACAAGCTTTATTTCATGTTCCAGAGAAGTTCCGGGGCCTACTTACGTGGGCTCCAGAAAGTGAGCCGAACCGGGATCAGCTGAGAGTGTCAGAGGTAAGCCGGTGTCAACACATGTCACTTTTAGAAGGAAACCCATACAGATTAAAGGTGCCATGGCATGAAATTTTCACTTTCTGAGGTTTTTGAACGTTAATGTGAGCTCCCCTACCCTGTTTAGCCCCCCCATGGTTAAAAGTTGTGAAATGTCTAAACTGAGCATTTGCGATCCTTTTCTGCATTACAAAAAATCGGAGCTCAAACGGGCGATTTTGAACAAGGCACCTTATTGACGTCAGATCGAAAAAAGAAATGCAAATGCAGTTCCACCCCCGTCTGTCTGTACTCAGCGTCTCTGTAAATCACGCCCAGAGAGTTTGGACTGCGAATGCACTAGGCAATGCGAAATGTGTTTTTTTATTTGCCTGGAGGCACGTCCGAGTGTTTCTAGGCTCGGAAGTCCTTTATCTGAGCCTCTGGACCTTTGAACAGCAGTGGTTTGATTTTACTTTCTGTGGAAATGTGTTTATTTTTCAATGGAACGCTTCAAATCTCTCCCCCCGTGCAAAAACACGGAAATGGATCAGCTGAGAGCTCAGAGCCGAGAGCGGAGAGTTTGGCCACGCCCCCACCCTCTACTATAGGCCAGCTCTTTTCTCCTCATTTGCATTCAAGCAACAACGCCCAGAATAAAGTGTTTGAGAGAGATATTTATGACTCTTTCTCATCTTATCTCTGTTTCTCATGCACTGAGTGTTGATTTTGAAGAAGGATTCATTTACAGTATTAGGGAACCATTAAGGAGCCATATAAAAGCATCAAGAAGTACCATGTCATGGGATCTTTAACATAAAAAAAATGCACTATCCCTTTAAGAGCTGATTATGCAATATATGTGTACTGGAGCAAAACAAACTTTGCTCAGATACATGGGGAAAAATCAGGTAGAGGCCCTTTAAGTTCAATTTTCTATCACACAATGCTGACCTCAAGTTTAGTGTCACAGTTTCAAATACTTGTTGTCCCTGTATTAGGATATAATTAGAAAACTACAGCTTGTTCCATTCCATTAAGTACATGACTAATAAGAGCATGATACTACATAGACTTCCTCCAAACCAGGCCAGCCTCATTATAATCTCGCAGCACTTTTCACATTGGCTCGTTCTAATTACAAACACATATCCACACAATGGGATTCACAATTAAGCTGAATCAGACGATCCACAATGTAAACAAGAGGCAAGCTCCAACATGAACCACCCCCTCTCTATTGACCACCACTGTTAAGTCTCCACATCTGTTCATTTTGTACAGGTGCACCACATTTCCTCTGCAATATTACAGAGGAAATGTGTGCAATTGAAAGTATTTGATGTTACTGTATTTACTGCAGTTTTGTCCTCATGATTTGATTGGCCACATGTGCAAATTGTTTCAACAATTTGGTCTACAATAACTATTTTTGTTCCTCAAATTGCTTCAGCAAAAACAGTTATGAGGTCTACAAATGTGAAAATAACACAATTACAAAGATAATATGATTGTAGTATAAAGGGGAAATTATTTGTTTTGAGCTGAGAATTCAATTTGAGAAAGTTTGTGCTGAAAGTCCTCCACCTACTTGTCTCCATGGAGATTGTCATTGCTTTGTCTGGGATGTTCCATATTACAGCATTAAACATCTCCATGGAGACAAGCAACATTAAAGGAGAATTAATGTTTTTTTTTACAATCTGAGCCTTATTTCGGTAATAAAACAAGTTGTTTTACTCACCCACAGCACTTTGGTGTCATATGGAGCACTTCCGGAGATGTTTTGGATTAGCGATAGCCGTAGCGCTAATATATGCCCTGAGCATGTAAGATATGCCCCGAGCGCTCTCCAAATAACACAATCTTTAGCACTTTTCAAATCATAGAAGCTCGATGTCTTCGTCTACGCTTTTGTTTGAGTCAAAAGTGGCCTCTAATCCGAGATTTATCCATAGTTTCGAGTAGATGAGGACGCCAGTGCGCATGTGCGGAGTCACAGTTTATTTTGCTCTCAGCTCTCGGGACCCAAACATGAAACGCAAAGCTGTAAATTATGGGTAAATCTCGGATTACAGGCCACTTTTGACTCAAACGAAAGCATAGACTAAGACATTGAGCTTCTATGATTTGAAAAGTGCTAAAGTTTGTGTTATTTGGAGACCGCTCGGGGCATATATTAGCGCTACGGCTATCGCTAATCTAAAACATCTCTGGAAGTGCTCCATATGACACCAAACTGCTATGGGTGAGTAAAACAACTTGTTTTATTACCGAAATAAGGCTCAGATTGTAAAAACGTTAATTCTCCTTTAACACTCCCAGGCCAGATCTGTGGAGAAAAAGTACTAAACACCTGTAAGAGAATACATGCAGTTAGTTTAATGCCACACTGTGGTAGTCTGGTTAACACCTGACCATATCACAAGTGAGATATGGGTCTGGAAACTCGCTTCGAAAAATCCCGTAGCGGAGGTGTGGTTAGCGATTGCCAACGGCCGTTTATTGGGCGTTATGAATGTCTATCATTGAGCGTATACGTAAGTCCATAGCCAATCATGTCAGTTGTCAGTTCAATCTACAAGCTTCCGTTTGCCACACCTCCCCCGCTCTCTGATTGGGGCCCTAAATCTGGATGATCTGGATGATGTTCTCTCGCTTGGACGAGTTTCCAGGCCGCCTTCCAGTTCGAAACGAACGGAAGCGGCCTGGGAATTCCCAGGCTAACACTGTGGAACATTTTGGCAGTGCAATAACATCTACATGGAGACAAGCTGGTGACATACCCCATACTCCCACCTGAAAAGTTACATAGTGTAGCTTTAAATGATTTGATTGGTTTAAAAGCACACTATGTTACTTTTCAGGTTGAGGGTCCACCACCTGGTTGCTTCTAGAAGAAATGTTAATGCTTTACCTGGAGTTCCATAATAGAAAACCTATCCATCTCCATGGAGACAGGTGACACCACCAGGCCAAGTTACAGGTCAGATCTCTGGAGAGGTGATCATACTTGCAGTAAGAATGCACATTTTTCAAGGCATTTTTAAAATACTGAAACACATTTAACTGAAATGAAAATCTGATTTGAGAAGGTGCAATTACGTTTATGATTCAGACATAAAGGTGCAAGTGTCCATCACCTCCCCGGAACATTCCAGCTATAACATCTATAAACTATAACATCTCCGTGGTGACGAGCTACACCCCACCCCCACTAGAAAAGTTGCAGTCTGCACCTTTATATTATTTTAAAACGCTTAACTTGTTGTTTTTTCTTTGTTACGTCACACAGAGTTCTTCTTCAGTGATGTGTGAAAATTGCATTTGAAATAAGAACGCCGTCTCACACACTAGCAACAAAAAATATGAAAATAATTATATAAAACAACAAACAGGTTTAAAAGAGAGGTGAAAACAGTAGTAAGATAAATATGTAAAGGTCCTGTATGACTAAATATTGACTCTTGTTTTGACTCTTTAGTGAACTTTAAGCCAGATTATAATGCTGTTACCGCATCAAAAATCTATTTGGAGTTGTGTTTTGTTTCATTCACACATGTTTGAAGAAGCCTTTATTATTAGTCTGGGTGGGCATTAGGGGCTTGGCTCTGTCCTGGTTTAGATCTTACTTGTCCAACAGAAGTTTTTCAGTTCAAGTTGGTGATGCTGTGTCGTCTTCTGCTCCGTTGACATGTGGAATTCCTCAAGGGTCAGTCCTTAGACTTTTGTTATTTTCCCTTTACCTGCTGCCTCTGGGGTCAATTCTACGTAAATACAAGGTGTCTTTCCATTTTTATGCAGATGACTGCCAAATTTATGTGCCTCTGAAGCAGTCAAAGGACCTTTTAGAGTGTCTTAGTGAGGTGAAAGCATGGATGGCTTGTAATTTTCTCCATTTTAATGAGAATAAAACTGAAGTTGTGTTGCTTACTCCTGGTGATTCAACTGCTGTTATTCCTTCTGAGTTGGGCTCCTTGACCAAGGCAATAAACCCTGTTGTCACAAACCTGGGTGTTAAACGTGACTCTGGTTTGAAACTTGATGCTCAAATTAGAGCAGTCATAAAGACCAGTTTTTTTTTTTTCAGCTGAGCCAGCTTGCCAAAGTAAAATCACTTTTATCTCGTCATAATTTTGAAATTTTAATCCATGCTTTTATCTCGACACTGTTAGATTATTGCAACGCCTTATACTCAGGTCTCAACAAAACCTTACTTTCCCGTCTTCAGCTAGTGCAAAACGCTGCTGCTCGTCTTTTAACTGGTTCTCGGAAATTTGAACACATAACTCCCATTCTTCAGTCTCTCCATTGGCTACCTGTTCAATTTGGCATTGATTTTAAAATTCTTTTATTTTATTTTAATTGTCTCCATGGCCTGGCCCCACAGTATGTGTCTGACCTGCTGGTGCCCTACACGCCCTCCCGCTCTCTCAGGTCTGCAGGTCAGGTTCTCCTTGTGGTCCCGAAGACAATAAGGAAACTTAGGGGTGATCGGACTTATTCAGTGGTTGTTCCAAGACTCTGGAATGCACTTCCACTGAATGTTAGACAGGCCGACTCACTTCCTGTTTTTAAATCTCTTCTTAAAACTAATTTTTTTAGATTGGCTTTTAACTCAGTGTGAGTTATTGACATTTATCAAGCTGTTTTTGATGTTACTGTGTCTCATGTTTTGTGTTTTAACCTGTGTACAGCACTTTGGTCGACTGTGTTGTTTTTGAAGTGCTTTATAAATCAAGTTGGATTGGATTACAGGGGGTCCTCGGGTTACGACGGTCTCGGTTTACGACGTTTCGTGGTTACGAACGCGCCCCCATTAAAAAAAAATATATATATATTACGCGTCATTCCGTCTTACGCGGTTTAGTGTGGTAAGAGATAAACAAACGCGAACGGCACGGCGCGCGGCGGAAGAATACGCTCTGTTGTGGTTGTAGGGAGAAGAAGACGCCTCGTGTGCATGCCCAATGTGGGCGGAAGTACCTGATGTGGGCTCTGATCTGCTCCTATGAAAGCGGCAGTGATAACCAAGCAGCGTAGTGGTCTAATTATTGAGATGGAAAGGTTATTGGTGCTTTGGTTGGAAGATCAAAGGCAAAATCCGACTTACGACGAAATTTGGGTTACGACGCGTCTTAAGAACGGATCAACGTCGTAACCCGAGGACCCCCTGTAGTCTGTTTACATCTCCAAAGCTCAAAATGCTCTGTTCCACCTTGTGATGTCATGAAGAGGTAGTTTTCAAGTTAACAGCTGCCTTTTACTTTTTGCTCAGTAGAGATGGGCAATTCCAGGACTGAAGTTACTCACATGATTCTAGTGAAGATGTGATGGAGTATAAAAACACAGTGGAGCGCTTCCTGTATTACCAGGAACAGAGAAGAACTCAGTGTAAATATGCAGGGTTTGTGTGTCAAACATGTGTGAATGAAACAAAACAAAACACAACTCCAGGTCTGTTTGTGATGAAGAACATTATAATATACAGTAGATGAGAAAATAGTGTAAAATGGGCCCTTTAAAATTCAGCAGCAGCAATTTACTCGTGGTCTCTAGATGCTTCATTTAATGCTCTCCTCCAAACATTTTCCAGCACCCTCTCTTCTTCACACTTTCCATGTAATAGCCGCAGCCAATCAAAACGCTCATTTCCTCTCACCTTTTTATAACTCCGTAAAAGACTTGATTGAGCACCGCCGAAACTACTCACAGCTCAACCGCGTCTGTACAACGAATATTTATTTTGATCTTTTTTTTTTCTTTTCCACGATGTCGGATTTTACAAACCTGCTGGGAATCCGTATCTTCGTCTCGTGCATTGGCTGCGTTGGAAACCTGATTCTTATTTTTTCCATAAGTCAGAGTCACGCCAAAATTTCCACAATTAAATCTTTCGAGGTGTTTCTTTTGGGATTGGCTGTGTCCAACTTGGAGGAGATCGTCATCGTCAACATTTACGATATTTTGATTCTCGAAGATCCTTCTACAAGATCTGGAACTTGGTCTTGCCGTATGTTGAAATTCTTAACACTAACTGGAGAATTAAGCAGCATCTTGTTCACCGTTGTCATTTGTATTTTCCGCTATGAAAAAGTAAGAGACGCTAAAGATAGAGTGAACCAGCCAACTCACCTTGACAACGTAATTACTGCGATTTCCATGAGTATTTTTTGTTTTACGCTATCGTTATCTTTAAGCGCACCCATTTTTGCGATCAAAATTCAAACTCAAAATTCAACTGCCAACTGTCCTCCAGACTTTTTCCAATGCAATGATCTTCACTGCCCAACGCAAAACTATACTTACAAATTTATCTTCATTGTGATCTGTAATATTCTGCCCATGTTTGTTGTCACGGTAACGAGCTGTCTTATAATTTCATTACTGCTGCGCCAAAGGAAAAAAGTTGCACCAGAAATACATGTGAGAGAAGCAAGGAATACTGTAAAGAAGACCAAGAACACCATTTTCCACAGAAGTACAGTGGCAGTGTTAGCAGCTATGGCCTTGTTCCAGGTGGAATGGAGCTTCTATCTGTTTCTCCAGCTTAATTTTCAAGCTAGCAATTTGGAGTTTTGGAATGAGATGAAGTTATTTATCTCGACCTCCTACACCTCCATCAGCCCCTACGTGTTTGGGATCGGAAACAACCTGTTCTCCATCAAACATTTTACAAGGAAATAAGCCTTTTGTAATTGTGATTATCATAAAAAAAAATACTAAGCAGCAAAAAGTGCATCTAAATTATTATTATTATTATTTACATTTTCTATTTGGAGGAAAATAAACACCTTAGCATTTACATTTTGTTATTTATTATGATTTTTTTCATAATAACATGTTACATAATAACGTAACATGTCCTCTGTAATGGACTGTATTAGTGTTAAATCCATGTGAAGTTAACAACCTGACAAAAACATTTTTTCGGTCGGTTCTACAGTCGCCTCAAAATGTTTTAGACTCCCTTTTAATTTCTTATTTATTTATTTATTTTAAATTTTTATGTTTTATTTTTATTTTATTTATTTATTTATTTAAGTATTTTATTTATCTATTTTTTTATATTATTTTTTATTATTATTGTATTTGTTTTATGAATTTTTTTTTATTTTTTTTATGTTTTATTTTTTTATGTATTATTTATTATTTACTTATTTATGTATTTAATTTATATTTGTATTTTATTATTATTATTTGTAGTAGTAGTAATAGTAGTAGTAGTAGTAGTATGAATTTATTTATTTTATTTTATTTTTATTTTTTTTATCATACTGCAGCCACAAACTAGAGTCTATGTCAAAACTTAAAAGATGTCCACTATAAAGGACACAAATGAATGGGCGGGTCTCAGGAGGATATGTTATATTCTAAAGTAAACCCTGAGTTTTAAGTCTTAAAGGTGCACTGTGTAACTTTTCGGTTAGGGGTCCGTCACCTGCTTTTTTCTATGGATACGTCATTGCTTTGCCTGGAATGTTCCACAGTATGACATTAAATAGCTCTACAGTGGTACCTCACCTTACGAATGACCCAACAAACGAAAATTTCAAGTTACGAAACGCCTTCACGGTAAATTTTGGTCTCTAGATACGAAAGAAAATTCAAGTTACGAAACGCGAAATCTCAAAAATTCAAATAATGCGCGCTCAGCCACACACATTATACGCTTTTCTCAGACTGGATTTAAACTTTTCTCACATTTGTCTCTCGTTTAAACACTCAAACTTTCATAGATTTTCAACAAAATGTATTAATAGTGAACTGTGGGGGGGGGAGGGGGAGGGGGGAGAAGACTGCGCTCTGACACGTGTGTGATAGCGGCATGTGTGACAGCTGACCCAGCGCAGGGGCTGTCAGCAGGTCTAGACCTGGACTAAACCAGGACTAAACCTGGACTAAACCTGGACTAGACCAGAACTGGACCAGGTGGATTAAAGCGCCGCGCGTGGGTCTATTTCCTGGTTTTGTTTCGAGTCACAGCTGAGGCGAGCCGCTACTCGCACGCAAGAGTAGCAGTAGAGTAGCCCTGGAGAGACCTGCTCTCCAGGGCCCCTCCAGGCACGGAGCCCCAGACATCCAGGGACCCAGGGGGACACTGCCAGCCCGCCTTAAGAGCTCCCTAAGCGGGCATGGGTCCGGGGATTGTCACGGTCACCGGCCTGGAGGTCTTGAAGAGGCCGACCTCACGGTTCTATCCAGGCCGCTCTGTGAGCACCTTACGCGGGCAGGTCTAGAGCAGGTCTAGACCGCGGCTCTTGCATGTGCCTCAGCTGTGACTCGATACGAAACCATGAAATGGACCCACGCGCGGCGCTTTAATCCACCTGGTCTAGTCCTGGTCTAGTCCAGGTTTAGTCCAGGTTTAGTCCAGGTTTAGTCCAGGTTTAGTCCAGGTTTAATCCAGGTCTAGACCTGCTGGTAGCCCCTGCGCCGGGTCAGCTGTCACACATGCCGCTATCACACACGTGTCAGAGCGCAGTTTTCTCCACCCTCCTCCTTCCCCCCACACTTCATTATTAATACATTTTGTTGAAAATCTATGAAAGTTTGAGTGTTTAAACGAGAGACAAATGTGAGAAAAGTTTAAATCCAGTCTGAGAAACCAATCAGGACGCAGAACACAATGTTACACTATAAAAAAAGTTACACTATAAAAAAAAACAAAAAACTTGGATCGGGGCCTTGGAACGAATCAGGCTTTTTCCATTGAAATAGCTACTCAACTTACAAATTTTTCACGTTACGAAACCACTTCTGGAATGAATTAATTTCGTAAGGTGAGGTACCACTGTACTTTACATTTATTCAATTACAGGTGGTTTTATTGCTCAAGAATATCTACAAAAACAAACATTCTGACTGTGAGTGGGGTCGCCTCTCCACAGATCTGACCTGTAACTTGGTCTAGTTTGGTCCCATGAAGATAAAAAGGTTTAATGCCACACTGTGACACATTCCAGACAAAGCAATAACGTCTCAATGGAGAAAAGAATTTGACTGACTCTCCACCAGAAAAGTTACATGATCCACCTTTAAAGTCAGGCCTTATATAACATTTTTAAGTTTTAAGTCTTAAAGCTAACCAATAAAAGCATGTTTTTTCATTTTGGTTTTGATTCCAGTGAAAAACATGTACCGTTACTGTGAGAGGGCTTGCATGTCCACAAACCTGACTCTCCTTTGGCCTGGAGGAACAGCCTCCGCCTGCTTCTGGAAATGTTGTTCCTTTGATATAAAATCTTCCTGGAGAATGAATGTTCCAAAGGTTTTGACTTTCTTTTTCCATGGAATCATATCATACCTTCTACAGAAAGTTACATACTGTATTTTTAAATTTTGTGTTTGAGCTGTTAACATAGGAAAGAGACTAAGCAACGATTGTTATTTTCCATTGCATTTTGATAAATAAAGCCTGTTTTCCTCTAGTATTTGTGGAGAAATACAAATCTGAAAAATGAATGATGCAAAAACAGATCCACGTGTGTTTGATCAGAATGTAATTATATCTCAGGAACATTTTAACCATGCATTTTCCATTTAAAAAAAAAATAGTGCATTGAGTGCAGGAATTGAGTGCATCTGTGGGTAAAGGGAGTACTCTGCTGGATGTGGCTAAATGGTATTAAAAACAGATCGTGGATGTGACATTGTTTTGGTAACATTGGCAGTTGTCAGTCAGTCTGTTCTGAATACCCTTTGACCAGAAATGATGTTGCACTGCAAGCCTTCTCCTTCCTGCTGTGATCCATAAACATCTTTATACTCCCAATAAAAACAATAATAATTCAACCAACAAAAATGTGATCAAACATTGCATTCCATCCATCCATCCATCTTCTTCCGCTTTTTCCATTTCTGGGTCGCGGGGGCAGCAGTCCAAGCAGATCTGCTGCCCAGAACACAATGCACCAGCCCCCAGGGATCCTCCCGCGGGTGGTGGGTCCACGGGAGGACGGCCCACAACCGGCCTTGATGCACTTTTGCCATGGGGGCGAGGTGGGGCGAGGTGGGTTAAGTGTCTTGCCCAAGGACACAGCAGCAGCACTCATCTGTGGGAGCTGGAATCACACATGGTCAACCTGTCAAGAGCGGGACTCGAACCGCCAACCCCCGGATCAGTAGACAAAATGCTCTACCAACTGAGCTCCTGCCGCAAAACCAAAAGTCTGTGTATAGAAAAAGTCATTGTTGTATCAAATAGTACTTTACATAAAGCAAATACTATGTATATAACATTTAAAAAATGTGAAAAGGTCATTTTTGCATAATATAATGCTTTACATAAGGCAGGTTCCTTTAATAAAATGGTGTCCTGTGAATCTCCACTTTATTTCTATGGCACATTTTATAAACAAAGTCTGTTTACAAAGTGCTGCACAGAGAGAAATAAAAAAAAAAAAACATGTACAACTGAATACAAACATAATAAAAACATAAACATAAAACAGTAAGACAAAGACTCCATTCTATATAGACCGCGGCTCTTGCATATATATATATATATATATATATATATATATATATATATATATATATATATATATATATATATATATATATATATATATATATATATATATAATGATAAAACATTTTAAACATATAGTATCCATACTGGGAAAGACATTCAAAACGTGTACATTTAACGAAAAGAAAGAAAAAATATGGCAATTGTTGTTTTGGAGATATGCAAAAAATTATACTATTGAATGTATCGTCTATAATTAAAATGATTAAAAATGTCCTAATTCTAAGCTCCGAAACAATAAGTGATATTTTTGGCCTTTTAATTTTATGGTCCATTCACATTTAGTTTTATAAACTTGAACCTTAACCAACACATTTCACTGGCACATTACATTTTTAGCACAATCCAAATGCATTGTTAAAGGTGCAGTGTGTAACTCCAGGTATGTTTTTGAGGAGGTAACAACATTATAACCTGGGTTAAAGTTCACATGAGTCTCTTTTAATATAGGACCTTTAAGACTTAAGATTTTCATTGTAATTAATGTGCTGCCTTATACTTTTTTCGCCTTAAATAGATACATTATTATGGAAAAGCCCATTCCCGCCAGTAAAAAAAAAAAAAAAGTTGGTCACACTAAGTCATAATTATGAGATAAAAAGTCAAAATTATGAGATAAGAAAGTCAAAATTTTGAGATAAAAAGTCAAAATTATGAGATAAGAAAGTCAAAATTTTGAGATAAAAAGTCAAAATAAAATGTTTAACTAGATACAAAATACAATCAAATACAATCAGTTTACTTACTAGATATCTCAAAATTTTGACTTTTTATCTCATAATTTTGACTTTTTATCTCATAATTTTGACTTTTTATATCATAATTTTGACTTTTTATCTCATAATTTTGACTTTTCATCTCAAAATTTTGACTTTCTTATCTCATAATTTTGACTTTTTATCTCATGATTTTGACTTTTTATCTCAAAATTTTGACTTTTTATCTCATAATTTTGACTTTCTTATCTCATAATTTTGACTTTTTATCTCATAATTTTGACTTTCTTTTCTCATAATTTTGACTTTTTATCTCATAATTATTACTTTTTATCTCATAATTTCGACTTTTTATCTCATAATTTTGACTTTCTTATCTCATAATTTTGACTTTTTATCTCATAATTATTACTTTTTATCTCAAAATTTTGACTTTTTATCTCATAATTTTGACTTTTTATCTCATAATTTTGACTTTCTTTTCTCATAATTTTGACTTTTTATCTCATAATTATTACTTTTTATCTCATAATTTTGACTTTTTATCTCATAATTTTGACTTTCTTATCTCATAATTTTGACTTTTTATCTCATAATTTTGACTTTCTTTTCTCATAATTTTGACTTTTTATCTCATAATTATGACTTAGTGTAACCAACTTTTTCTTTTTTACTGGCGGGAATGGGCTTCCATACATTATAATGCAAAGTCACAGGACTGTTTTATCTTGATATCTCATAATAACCGTCTTATTGTTGTAATTATTGTGTAATTCAACAGACTCTACAACTTACAGGTCTTTGTGTAGGCTTTGTAATTTACTACATGAATGTTCACACAGTGGGCTGTAGCAGCATTGTCACGTGCACAAAATCATTTCGCCAAAAGCCAACTCAGTAACAGTCTGGTCATTCTGCGCACCTATGTGTACCCTAAGCATTTATATTTGTACGCATTTAGGTCATTTATGTTTGGGTTTTAAGATGCGAGTTAGGCACTGTGTGGGTGACCATGGTCAGTCTGGACCGAGAGAAAAGGCTTCAGGGCTTCTGCATTATTTGTTAGTATGTCGGGTTGTTTTGTGTGATCATGAAATTATCCACACAACAGCTGCTTCTTGGTTTAATGTTTCATTCCATAGGCCACTTTCCATTTGTAGTCAACTGGAAAACGGAAGTCAAGTAGGTCAAGTAGGTGAGCCTTAACTGCGATTTCTCCAAACTGCGCAGAGACTCTTAACATTTTTAGTCCGTGCGCAACGGAACGAACTTCGCGTTGGAACCAGGGACCGGAGTCTTTGGTATGTGCCCTACACTCTACAATAAAGCAGACCATTTATATTTTTAGTTTATTTATTTCGACACAAACGGTCGGCCCGCACACTGGCCGCCATCATCAGAGACAAAAGCACGCGCTCGTGTCTTTAACCAGTGTGGAACCTAAATCCTCCTCACTTTGTGTCATTTGTGCCTGTCTACTTTCCTAATTATATATCACTCTGTTTTCACTCCCCATTCTTTGATAGAAAATAACTTTGTGATGTTAAAAATGTTTTTGAACTCCTGAAAACACAAATGGGCGATGACCCCCTGCGCACGGAGCGTGCGCACTGGCGCTGGAGGATACCGCCATAAACGCGTGACGTCAGAGGCCGTGCGGATGTGTGTGTGGAGCAGAGTGCTCACGGGGTGAGAATGGATCTGTGACCGAAAAGGTGGAAGAACAACTACAGCCACTAAAGCAGGAAGAGCCCCTGCTTCTGATCGATGCGCGAACAACCGGAACATTTGTGCGTAAACTTGCCAAGTTTCGTCGGTCCCCGGTGCGTGGACTGAGCTCGAGGCGGGACTAGCCACAGAAACCCTCGGGATGGTGGACTCCCGCTTCCCTCGCGCGAACGGCCCGGGAATCACGCGCCATTGAAGGGGGTGAATGTGCATGCGCTTTAGCTCGTGGCGTGGCTCTCGGCCTCCATTTGCCACTTTGTGTTTACGTTCGACGCTTCGGTCGAGGCGTAACGGCGGCGGCGGCACACGCGTGCAACAGTTTGGGTTTTGACTCTGGACATAAACACTTCCCGGAGCAGGCGGTCCACGAGGCTCCAGCTGAGTCCAGGCGAGAGGCGCACAAGAAACCTGCAACTTTTCCAACTTGGTCAGGAGAGGGAGGCCTTCTCACAGTGTGAGTGCACTTTTCTCACTGTCCTGCGTGGGGATGTTCGGGGCATATTTTGGTGCACGTAAGCCTACGTGTAGAGTAGTTGTCCACTTGGATCGAGCTGATGTCTGTGCTTTGGTAAGTGCCATTATGAATCAGTAATAAGCTCCTCTGGTGTGAGCGTGGACAGGACAATGCACGAGCCCAGGACACGCAGGTCCGTGTCATCTGAGAGCGCGTTCTGCTCCGACACTCCTGTGTTTGTTTATTTCTGTGGGAGAAATATTCAGATTTATGTGTAAACTCCCGTAGACACACGTAAACATCAACAGCACAATATAAAGTCCGAGGCCTCGCGCTCTGCCCGTCCTGCTCTTTGCACTTTAACTGATCCTGATACAAATACTCTGATTCACCACCAGACAATTGTACTAAAGTAAAAAGTCCCACGCGTGTTTTGTTTTGTTTTTATATTTTAACATGTTAAGCATTACCATTGTGTTAATCAATAGAGAATATTAAAACGAAGTGTTCAGGAAAAATCTGTTTTTAATCTGCCTGTACTAGCATTTATTATCAGCCATTATTATGAATTATTTCTCCCACACAGTGTTCATAAAAGGGGCTGTGGAATGACCACTTATGAAAGTTTCACAATGTAACTTTTCAGGTGGAGGATTTGGTACCTTCTTTTCTTTGGTACCTCCTTTTGTCTCTATGGAGATGCTGTTGCTTTAGCTACAATGCTCCACAATATGGCATTAAACGTGTCTGTCTATATTTTATTTATTCAGTTACAGATTTTTCTTAAATTAAAGTAATGTTTAGTCCCTGAGTGCCACCTGCTTGTTATCTCCATGGTGATATATAACTCTTTTGCCATATTGTGGAACATCCCAGACAATAACAAGACGATAACACTCTCCACCAGAAAAGCTACACAATGCATAATTAAAGGGCCCATATTCTAATGTTTGTATAATGGTATAATGGCTGTTTCCTCGTCACAGACAGACCTGGAGTTGTGTTTTGTTTCATTCACACATGTTTAACACACACAAACCTGCAGATTTAGGCTAAGTTCTTCTCACACTGACACTGTCACTCACTCTTCTACACTGTGTTTTTAAACTCCATGCACCTTCATGAGAATCATTTGGATAATTTCAGCCCTGGACTTGCCAATCTTTACTAAGCAAAAGGTAAAATGTAGCTTTTTACTTGAAAACTACATAATAGACGGACTAATAATAAAGGGTTACTCAAACGTGTGAATGAAACAACACAACTCCAGGTCTGGAAGTAACAACATTATAACATGGCTTAAAGGAGAATTAACGTTTTTTACAATCTGAGCCTTATTTCAGTAATAAAACAAGTTGTTTTACTCACCCATAGCACTTTGGTGTCATATGGAGCACTTCCAGAGATGTTTTAGATTAGCGATATCCGTAACGCGAGTTATGCCCCGAGCGTGTAATATGTATCGAGCCGACGATCCAAATGCATTGATGCGTCCACAAGAGAATCAAATCGAATCGAATTTTTCTGTAATAACATTTATTCAAAACATCATTAATGCATAAAGTGAAAACTATGCACCATTGAATTGAATCTTATCGAATCATGGGGAATTATCAAGTATCGAAAAATAATCGAATCGTTGGCTTGAGAAATCGATATCGTATCGAATCGGCATGAAGTGTCTGATTTACATCCCTACCAAATGCGTGAAGAGTCCCTCAGTCGTCCAGGTAGAATCCATGATAAAAGAAGAAATTCAATTTGTCAACTGGACAAAGTTTGTTTGGTTGAAAACGTTTCGCCGCTCATCCGAGAGGCTTCGTCAGCTCTAATTAGAATGCTGGTAAGACACTTGCTTATATCTTGCTGCAGGGAGGAGCTAACTGGCTAACTACTTTCCGAAACTATCTCATTGGTTTCAGTCTTTTGTTTCTCTGGCGTCTAGATCTTAGCCAGGGAAAAGAATTGGTTTGAGAGGGAAGTTAAAGAGGCTATTTTTTTGTCAAAAAAGAGAATCCTTCTTTAAACAGAAATGGTGGAGTCGGACATAATTTGTCTCCCATCTATAATTCCATTCTTAAGCCTAGATCAAGCAAACAGGGAAACAATAGGGCTAGCCAGGTCAGGGCCAGAGGTGTGAAAAACAGTCGTTGTAGGGATGAATAGGCATGCTAAGGCCTAAAAAAAATAAATCTAAGTTTCCGGTTGCCGACCGACCCTGTTGATTTGCATGCGACACAAATTATTTTATTGGACTTAATAAAATAAAATAAATTTGATACTCAAATTAATTTTACAAGCTTCGGTTAAAAAAGAAAGAAAGAAAACTAATAGCCTACTGTATTTTTCGATTTCCGCGAGGCTACAATCGACGTCATTCATCACGCCTGCGCTGCAATGTGTACGGGGGTCCTCGGGTTACGACGGTAAAAAAAAAAAAAAAAAATTATGCGTCATTCCGTCTTACGCGGTTTAGCGTGGTAAGCGACGTAAACAAACGCGAACGGCGGAAGAATACGCTTTGTTGTGGTTGTAGGGCGAAGTCTTAAGAACGGATCAACTTAGGGTGACCATACGTCCTCTTTTCAGAGGCTGTCCGGCCGGAGTTTATAAAATCCTTCAAATGTCCGGGCTCTTGATTCCGTTGGAAACGCGCTCTGGGAGGTGGAGTCCGAGTCGAACCCCGGAACGTGTATTCATTCATTCACAAACAAGACACAGACACACAGACACACACAATAGTACTGCTGCGGAAGGAAATAAAATACATTTTCAAAATGTCCATATTCCCACAGGAAAAAAAAAATAAATAAAATAAATTCCCTACCTACCCATGTCTAGAACTGTCAACAAATCGGAAACCAACATTTATTTTTTTTAGGCCTAATCTAGACGCCAGAGAAACAAAAGACTGAAACCAATGAGATAGTTTCGGAAAGTAGTTAGCTAGTTAGCTCCTCCCTGCAGCAAGATATAAGCAAGTGTCTTACCAGTATTCTGATTAGAGCTGACGAAGCCTCTCGGATGAGCGGCGAAACGTTTTCGACCAAACAAACTTTGTCCAGTTGACAAATTGAATTTCTTCTGTTATCACCCCTACCAAATAACAAACTTTAGCACTTTTCAAATCATAGAAGCTCAATGTCTTAATCTACACTTTCGTTTGAGTCAAAAGTGGCCTGTAATGCGAGATTTATCCATAATTTACAGCTTTGCGTTTCATGTTTGGGTCCCAGGAGCTGAGAGTGAAATAAGCTGTGACTCCGCACATGCGCACTGGCGTCCTCATCTACTCGAAACTATGGATAAATCTCGGATTACAGGCCACTTTTGACTCAAACGAAAGTGTAGATTAAGACATTGAGCTTCTATGATTTGAAAAGTGCTAAAGTTTGTGTTATTTGGAGACTGCAAACATTTGCCCCCAGAACTCACATTACGGATATCGCAAATCTAAAACGTCTCCGGAAGTGCTCCATATGACACCAAAGTGCTATGGGTGAGTAAAACAACTTGTTTTATTACTGAAATAAGGCTCAGATTGTAAAAACGTTAATTCTCCTTTAAAGCTCACAGGAGTCAGTTTTGTGTAATACAGGAACTTTAAGGTGTAACTAACAGTGATATTATTACATTGTTATTTCTAGGTCTTACATGAAGCGTAAACAGCAGAGATGCCTACGACAGACTCCAGTGAGGACGCAGACGTGAACGTGTCCTGCAATTTCTCCCCAAAACTTCAATTATCTTTAACTACATTAGCTGTGCCTACTGCTCCTGACACTGTTATTGAGAATAGAGCTGCTTCAATGGCTACTACTGACTGCAAAGCCCTCTCCTCCCCTGCCGAGGCAAGCCCAGCCAAAGCTCCATCGACCCCACCTGCTCCGTCTGACAAAAGCGTCAAAATCAGTGCCTCTACTTTACACATAGCTTCTGCCGCAGACTCACTACCGTGTATTGAATCGAGTTTTACTAAAATGGAGGAAGAATCAAACTCTTATGACGATATGCTGCCTTCTATGCCTTTCGGAGATCCCGGAGAAACAGACTATCCAAATAAGCTGACGTTTAAAGGGATCACTGTCACTTTGGAGAGTAGTAGGATTTGGAATGATTTTCACAGATGTGGTACTGAAATGATTTTGACTAAACAGGGAAGGCATATGTTCCCTTACTGCCGTTACCGGATTTCAGGTTTGGACCCCGAGCGCAAATACAGCATGGTTTTATCTGTCCCTCCGGCCGATGCGTACAAGTACAAATGGAGTGGGAAAACGTGGGAAGTTTCTGGACTAGCGGATCACTTGACACAGGGGTTAATCCGTGCGTTTGCGCATCACTACTCCCCATGTACAGGCTCAGAGTGGATGAGAGTCTTAGTATCATTTAAAAAACTTAAATTGACGAATAATGGAAATGACCAAGAAGGCAATATAATTTTACACTCCTTACACCGGTACATTCCCAGACTTCACATAATTCCTGTTCCGGATAGCGTCATCCCAACTGCGGATCAGCCTGTCGTGATGGGACCAGAGAGCATGACTTTTACTTTTCCGCAGACTGAGTTTATGGCGGTGACCACGTATCAGAATTTCAAAATTACGCAGATGAAAATCCGCTATAATCCGTTTGCGAAGGGGTTCAGAGAAGATGGACACAACCCTAGACTCCAAAGGATGCCCAGAACTGTGGAGTTTGTGAACGTGCAGACGGCAGGGGTCAGTGCCACAGCGCAGAAGGAAGACCACAGGTGAGTTGTAAAATACTTACAAGTAGACAATATTTTTAAAGGTGCATCGTGTAACTTTTCTGGTGGAGGGCCCCTCAAATCCTTTTCCCCATGATATGTTATTGCTTTGTCTAGAATGTTTCACAATATGGCATTAAACCTTTCTATCTTCATAGAGACCAAACCAGACCAAGTTACAGGTCAGATCTGTGGAGAGGTGACCCCGCTCACAGTCAATGCCTGTTTTTCTACATATTTTTGAGCTATAAAACCACCTGTAATTGAATAAATGTAAGATGGTGCTGTTTAATGTCATACTGTGGAACATTCCAGGCAGAGCGATGACATCTCCATAGTAACAAGCAGGTGACAGACCCCCAACAATGAACACTGATTTTTACTGTCAGACAAATGAAAACCAGAACTAGTTCATTTTGAGCAATTTGCAGTGGTCCAAATGTATTCGTCACTTTCCTTAGTTTATGCATTCTGAGCATCCTAATTATTCAGCGCACTCAGTTTCATAAGTGCTTTTCACAATTTTCACAGACCAGTCACTGCGTGCACATGGACGAGTGTAATCCGATTGCAAACGGATTGGGATCGTATTGAATTCATGTGCACAGGCTAAGGATCGTATAGGGATTGGTTTCCCGAATCCGATTGTAACCCCTGGTTTAGGCCGATAGTAATCCCCTTGGTGCCGCCTGTGCACGATATCTGATCAGATTGGCGTACTGCGCATGCGTGGGAATATTCGCCAGGGATTTCACCCGGAAGTGGCAGGAGGCGCCGACGGCGTCATAAGTAGCGATTGTTGTTGGAAAAGTCCGAAAATCATGGAAAATCAGGAAAATCATGGCTGCGAAGAAAGAATGCACAACACGTACACCAATGCTGCTCCGTTAAACTCCTCGAGCGCCATCTTTGTATACCGCCACATAGTTTGTTGTGTTTTTATTGAGTAGCCATCACCCGGAAGTAGTTGGACTACAGCACCACATAGCGTAGCCGGCCAGGTCGCTGACCATTATCCGATTACATGAGCTTCATGTGCACTTGGATCTAAGGAGAGACCACCCGCCGAGTAACGGGATCAGATTTGGAGAAATCCAATCCGATCCTACCATGTGCACACAGGAACAGTGGAATTTTAGCTTATCATATCTAGCATGCTAATGCACACTTCCTGATTATCAGGCACATACATGGGGAAAAAAAACGGGTACTGTGTGGTTATAAATTATCTGCCACAATAGGCCCTTTAAAATTAACTACATAAAAAAAGGCAAATCTTTTAATACCCAAACATCCTTGTTTATATTGCCTTACACATGATCTGTATACTCATTACACAGATATTAATAATGCTCAATAAGTATTGAAAAATGTTAAAATTTCTAATTTAAAGTCTGTATTGAAGATATAAACGAGACAAAATGGGACCTGTATCTTCTAACGGCTCTAGTGGGGGTTCTTCTGCTCGTCTCAATTAAGATTTATATGTTATTGCTTTACCTCTAATGTTTCATCTTGCATTCATTAAATTATCTTGTGGGGTCACCTCTCCATAGATCTGACCTTGACATGCTTATGTTCATGGAACATTCCAGGCAGAGCAATATCTCCATAGTGACAAGGAAATGGTAGACCCTCCACCAGAAAAGATATGCATTTTAAATATTGAGCCAATTTCTCAGTAATGAAATCAAACCTGACATTTTTGCATTGTGCTAACTCTATGATCACACACTTCTGTTTCTCACTAATATCTTTGACAGACTTGGCAGTGTAGTTCTTTATTACCAGTGAAGTTTTGGAGTGACAGTAGCAGCCTCTCTTCTGTCTACTCCACCCCCACCCAAGCACACAAAGTGTGATAACTGCTGAACGGCCTGTGAATGAATGAAAGTGTAAATAGGACAGACTCTAAGGCTACAATGGAGTATTATAGTTGCCAAGTCCACTTCTTTATAACAACTTTGGGGTTCTTTGCTTGCTCCTTTGTGACACTTCGCCATCAAAATCACCTCTTTAATGTGTTTTTTGTCACCAGTAATTGGTAGATGTGAACCCTTCCCTCACCTGGCCTTTGTTCAGACTCACCTAGGCTCTCTAGTCTGACAGCAGTAACGTAGGCATATCTAGTGTTGATATGAGGATACATCAGGGCCGGGCCAGTCTAATTACAGTCTGTAGCTTATTGATGTGCTAATAAAAATACATCTCATTAGCACTTGTTCAGTTGAGATGACGTTCAGCTAGTTCTTTTTGCTGGGGTCACTTCTTTCAAAGGTTTGGTCGCTTGTAATCTTGCAGCCCTGCAGTCTTATGATGCATTGGTGCTAGGTACAGGTGTCCGATCTCTCCGTAACACCTGTGTAAAACTGGGACAGGCAGTAGCTCCTGATCTGACTAGTTTCCGTGGAGATGACCACATCCTCTGTGATCCAGATCACGTGGTGCTTGGCACCCTCCACAGACAACCTGGGGGGGTTTCCAGCTGGGGATAAAGGTGCAATGGGCTGTTTTTAAATTGAATTAAATGAATAATTCACTAATTTCCTCACATCAAAGCGTGTCACAGTCACCTGAGTAAGAACTGCAGAGCTTCAAAAACTTATGTTAAAGCAGTGCTTCTCAATTATTTTCTGTGACGCCCCCCCTAGGAAGAAGAAAAAATTTCACGCCCCCCTTCCTGCGCGCAACTATAAATGGTATTATTTGTCTAGAAAATTGTTATTAGAACACCATTGTATCCTTTTATTAACATTATAAACAAAAAAAAGAAAGAAACTTACAACAAAGACTGCACTGAGGACTCAAATATTAATGTGTTTTTAATGCAGCTTTGCGCACATTTGTTTACGTTTTACAGAAATGAAACTTAAAACCACCTCATTTGCATAAGCTAAAAGCACTGAAAAAAAACGCTCTCTCCTTGTGCCACTGATGCGTCAGCTTCTGTTGGACTAAAGGACACGACTCAGTGGAATATACGTGTTTTTTCTGTGACAGAGGATGTTCTGTTAATGGTGAGACTGTGCGTAAATCGCATGTGAGAACGCCACTGCCAACTACTGTTGTTGATGTGCAATTACACTTAGTTCTAGTACAGTACAGCAAAAAAACATGTTTCCCAGGGTCATACACGCCCCCCCTGGCATCACGCCACGCCCCCCCAGGGGGGCCCGCCCCACTATTTGAGAAGCACTGTGTTAAAGGCATATGCATGCTAAATACATCGTCTCTTTGAGTTCATACACTGTAGATTCTCTTAAAGGTGCACTGTGTAACTTTTCTGGTTGTGTGTTCGCCAGCTGCTTGTCTCCATGAAGATTTTATTGCTCTGCCTGAAATGCTTCAGAGTATGGCTTTAAACCTTTCTGTCTTCTATATATTCAATCGCATATGTTTTATTGTCCTGAAAAACATGCATAGATTAAAGGAGAATTAACGATTTTACAATCTGAGCTAGAGCTGGGCGATGTGGCCTAAAAATAAAATCTCCAATTAAAAAAAAAAAAAATCTGATTTCCGATTTTAATCGATTTTTCTCTGCCCTACTCAAAACAAATAACAGATGACAGACAAATGGCTCAAAACAATGCAACGTTCTTTTATAAAACACCTAGCATCAATTAAGCTGTTATTGTTTTTAAAAAATATATATTTCATTTTCATGTATTTCATTTGTTAAAACAAAACAAAAATAACAGCTGCAGCACAATTGCATCTATACAATTATAACTTAAATATGAATGAAAAGGGAACAGAAAGAAGCATAAGCTTATTATATCTGCCCCTTATCAACTCAAAATTATATTACAACAAAACATGTATAACAATAATAACACAGTTATATAAATATCTTTCTTTTATAAAGAAGCATTTTATGGAGCTAAATTATTCCCTGATTGTGGAAAAGATGGACTGGAGTGGGGAGTGTTGTGTTTTAGTTTTAGTTTTTCCTCGAGTGATGCAGAAAAGCCACTGTCTGTGTTCATGTATGTTAGCTTGTGCAGTCTGTATATAGCTGTGGCAACACAAGAAAAATATTGGTAGCACATACTTCGGGTCCAAAACTTTAACCATGTTAATGAATCCGGGCTTTTCCACTGTGTATATGGGCACCATGTCTTTTACAACATACATCATATTTTTGGTAAAACGTACAACAGCGTGTGTGATTGCCTTCCGTCGTGGGTCATGCTTATCATACTGCAAACAGTTCGAAAATGTTTTAGGGACTGGACGGTGGATATTTTCATTCCGTTCGGACCTGCACTTCTCCCATTCCGCTACGTGCAACAGCTTTCGGTGCTAGAATACTTTTTTTTTTGTGCTGCAGCAGCTTTTGAACAGACTCAACAGTGAGCACGTGTTTTTTCTAAGTCCGACACAACAAAACCAAACCAGTTCCATATAACAGATGTAAGCATCTTTGTTTGGTACAAGCTCCGGCTTTAGCTCGCACGCTAGCCATGCTAGCTCGTACAATGTTTGGGTACGCCCCGCTAATTTACCCGTGTAAAACGTGGCCGCGCATTAGTTCCGCTCGAGTGTAAAAAAATAACAAAAAAATCGATTTTCATAAAAACACATCATCCTGAACTGTAAAGTTGAATTAATCAATTTAATCGATTAATCGCGCAGGTCTAATCTGAGCCTTATTTCTGTCATAAAACAAGTTGTTTTACGCACCCATAGCACTTTGGTGTCATTTGGAGCAGTTTCGTAGATGTTGTGGTGTAGCGGTATCCGTGAACGTGAGTGCTCGGGGCACAATGTTTGCGGTGTCCAAATAACACAAACTTTAGCACTTTTCAAATCACAGAAGATCGCTGTGTCAGCGTAGACTTTAAGTGGAGTCCAAAGCGGCCTGAAACCCGATATCCACCTATAGTTTCATTTGATGATGTCATCATAGAGGACAGCGCACATGCGTGAACTCAGCTGTTTAGTAGATAAACACCGCTCTGAACTTTTCTGTTGCGAGACATGGCTGAAGATTCGGACTTTGAGATTGAAGAGGACTTATTTGAGTATGATGGCCGTCCATATCGTTTTGAGCCTGAGTATACGGAGGAAGAGATATTAGAAGGAAGCAGAGACTGAGGAGCAGCGCACAAGAGAACAGCGAGCGACGGCCCGTCTACGAAAAGACAGTACCTGGTGGTGTTTATGTGGACATTGTATGTCGATGGCCACAGAGGAAGAATGCCTTTGCTGTCTCGAGTGGGATATCGGGTTTCAGGTCGCTTTTGACTCCACTTAAAGTCTACGCTGACACAGCGATCTTCTGTCATGTGAAAAGTGCTAAAGTTTGCGCAAACATATGCCCCGAGCACTCACGTTCACGAATACCGCTACAAAACAACATCTACGAAAATGCTCCATATGACACCAAAGTGCTATGGGTGAGTAAAACAACTTGTTTTATTACCGAAATAAGGCTCAGATTGTAAAAAACGTTAATTCTCCTTTAATGTTTAATGCCATACTATTGAACTATCCAGGGAAAGCAAGCATCTCCATGGAGACAGATTGCGGATCCTTGTCCAGAAAAGTTACATAGTACTTACTTAAATGTGTTTTCTGAATATTTCTTTTGCAGTTCAAATGAGGATCACAAAGAAGCAAAGCCGATCATCCTGAAGCCTATAATGTCTCCATATTCCACCGATGCTAACGCCTACACCGTCTGTCGGGGCAAGCATGCACTGGGCAACCTTACTGTGGTTCAGAGTTCAACAGACGACCCCAAGAAGAAGAACTGCACCATCAACCTCACTCCTCCAATGAAACTCTGCATCTCTGTGAACGCCAAAGCAAAGTTCAGACCCTCCTCCACCCCCAAACTACTGTCCAAGTACAAGAAGAAGAGGCAGAAGTATCAGAACTGGGGTTTTTCACAGAGACCGAGCTGGAGAAGAGAGACCGCCTCCCACCCAGCAACCCCCAGCCCCCCACCCACTGTCGCTATGCAACCAGAGCTGGATGATGTGGAGGGCCTGCTGTTTGTGTCATTTACGTCCAAGGTAAAGTACCGCAAATAAACCATCAACACACTAACACCCCCCCCCCCCCCCATGGCTAAAAGTTGCGAAATGTGTAAACTCTATGTTTTTGCTATATCTCGATATATGATATATATCTCGATATCTATGCAGGGGAAAAAAAACAAACGCGCCAAATTCAGCAAGGTTTTTTTTTATTGAAGTGCAAACAGGCAGCCAAGTGCCTAAAGGTAGACAGGTACTAGTAACAAAGTGCTTGTGCACCATTTTTACCAAACCAAGGAAGTAGTATATTGCCTTATTTTAATTGTAAACATAAAACCTGAGGGTAGAGAGTTCTTATGAAGTGCTTCTTTAAAATGTAAGATAAAAGACAAAAAAAATCCCTCATTTCGTAGCCAAGTGAAAAAGCACATATTAAATTAATTGTTTTTAAATATAGATTAATAGAGCCTCAATCCATGAATTCTCATGTGTTTTATGACTGTAGTACATTTTATATTTGTGTGTGTATTTGCTTTAACTCAGCACATTATTCTGCATCAATTTTTTTCTAGAAATACTATATAAATTTATTACAACCATTAAAGGGGGGGGGGGGCGGACAGCTCCACAACACAGTTGAGGAAAATAAGCAGAGTGGCGAAATTTTATTCATTTAGAGCAGGGGTCTTCAACATTTTTCTGGCCAGGGACCCCCAAACAGATGGCGAACTGGGCCAGGGACCCCCTACTATATATACGGCATAGAATTGTGTTTTATATTAAATTGAGCTTATCCAATCCAATCCAATCCAACATTATTTATAAAGCACTTTAAAAACAACACAGTCGACCAAAGTGCTGTACACAGGTTAAAACACAAAACATGACACACAGTAACATTAAAAACAGAACATGATAAAAGTCAACTACTCACACTGAGTTAAAAGCCAATCTAAAAAAATGAGTTTTAAGAAGGGATTTAAAAACCGGAAATGAGTCGGCCTGTCTAACACTCAGTGGAAGTGCATTCCAGAGTCTTGGAGCAGCCACTGAAAAAGCCCGATCACCCCGAAGTTTCCTTTTTGTCTTCGGGACAACAAGGAGAACCTGACCTGCAGACCTGAGAGAGCGGGAGGGTGTGTAGGGCACCAGCAGGTCAGACACATACTGTGGGGCCAGGCCATGGAGACAATTAAAAACAAATAAAAGAATCTTAAAATCAATTCGAAACTGAACAGGTAGCCAATGGAGAGATTGAAGAATGGGAGTTATGTGGTCGAATTTGCGAGAACCAGTTAAAAGACGAGCAGCAGCATTTTGGACTAGCTGAAGACGGGAAAGCAAGGTTTTGTTGAGACCTGAGTATAAGGCGTTGCAATAATCTAACCGTGTGGAGATAAAAGCATGGATTAAAATTTCAAAATGATGACGAGATAAAAGCGATTTTACTTTGGCAAGTTGCCTCAGCTGATAAAAACTGGTCTTTATGACTGCTCTAATTTTGGCATCAAGCTTCAAACCAGAGTCAAGTTTAACACCCAGGTTTGTGACAACAGGGTTTATTGTCTTGGTCAAGGAGCCCAACTCAGGAGGAATAACAGCAGTTGAATCACCAGGAGTAAGCAACACAACTTCAGTTTTATTCTCATTAAAATGGAGAAAATTACAAGCCATCCATGCTTTCACCTCATTAAAACAATCTAAAAGGTCCTTTAACTGCTTCAGAGGCACATAAATTTGGCAGTCATCTGCATAAAAATGGAAAGACACCTTGTATTTACGTAGAATTGACCCCAGAGGTAGTAGGTAAAGGGAAAATAACAAAGGTCCGAGAACTGACCCCTGAGGAACTCCACATGTCAATGGAGCAGAAGACGACACAGCCTCCCCAACTTGAATTGAAAATCTTCTGTTGGACAAGTAGGATCTAAACCAGGACAGAGCCAAGCCCCTAATGCCCACCCAGTTTTCCAAGCGAGACAGGAGAATCTGGTGGTCCACTGTATCAAATGCTGCAGTAAGGTCCAATAACAGCAGAGCAACAGTGTCTCCAGAGTCTGAGGCCAGAAGAATGTCATTAAAAACTCTCAGCAGAGCAGTCTCTGTACTATGGCCTTTTTTGAATCCAGACTGGAAAACTTCAGAGATTGAATTTTCATTTAAGAAAGAGCTCAGCTGTAGGTAAACAATTTTCTCAAGTAATTTTGATATCAGAGGCAGCTTAGAAATTGGCCTGTAGTTTGAGAGCTCAGTGTGATCCAGACCAGGCTTCTTTATCAATGGCTGAACAACTGCATGTTTAAAACTAGAAGGTACAAGTCCATTGAGAAGGCAAGCATTAATAATGTCTAGGACATAAGGGGCCAATGTGGGGAACACTTCTTTAAAAAGACGAGGGGGAATAACATCGGTGGGAGTGCCAGTAGGCTTGATCTGATCAACCACTTTTTCTACAAATGACAAAGTAACAGGCTCAAACTGATGAAAGACAGCAGTACAGGTTACAGCTATATCAGGCTCGTTTAGAGGAGGACTAATAAGGGCCCTAGTAGTCTGCACCTTATTAATAAAAAATTGTAAAAACTCCTCACACAATTTGGATGGGTCATCAGGACTGGGTTGTGGGACAGTGAGAATTGATTTAACAGTTTTAAAAAGCACACGAGGGTTGTGGCTGTTAGAATCAATTATCTCTGAAAAGTAACTGGCCCTAGCTTAGTGTCATGTATAAACATTGCTACTCTGTTATGGTACATCCAATACAAGGAAATAATACACAGGTTAATACTGTATTTTCATGTTTTTTTATTTTAAAGATGGGCCGGATAGGCCCTACTGGGTGTATGTGCTACTGCAATTTTTAAACACAACTTGCATATAACACGGGCCTATTAAGATCGTTCACTGATTCAACCAAAAAACAAGTGCAAGGGAGAGAGTGGCTGTGCTTCTGCCATTTACACATACATCCTGCTCAAATACAGAGCTATTCAAATAATGAACAATTAACACAAATCAAGTTAAGCTTTGATCATAACACATCAAGTTAAACTGTGAACATGCATGAACATACAGGGGACAGCATTATCTCGAGATTTACGATATGCCAAAATCTTTCTCGATTTCATAAAACATCTTGAGATATCGCAAATCTCGATTAATCGCCCAGCCCTAGGGCAGCGCACATCGCACCGCTAAAGAGGAAAGAGCCACAGAGAGTTTGGCCACACCCCCACCTGCTGCACGGGCCTGTCTCTGTCCTCCTCATTTGCATTCAAGCAACAACGCCCAGAATAAAGTGTTTGAGAGAGAGATTTATGACTCTGACTGTGTTCATGAGGCTTTCTCATGCACTGAGTGTTGATTTTGAAGAAGGATTCATTTACAGTATTAGGGAACCTTTAAGGCGCCATATAAAAGCATCAAGAAGTACCATGTCATGGGATCTTTAAGTTCTTCATTACACTTTGGTTGGTCTTGGTATTATCAGGTCCTATATTTCACAAAATTGACTTTATGAGCTTTAAGCCTTGTTAAAATGTTCTTACTTCCACAAAAACATACCTGGAGTTGTGTTTTGTTTTATTCACACACACATGTTTGTGTAACCCTTTATCAGTCTGTCTACATCACCCAAGCTCAGAATGTTCTGTTCCACCTTGAGATGTCAGGTCGTGGTCATTTTCAAGTTAACCTCTTACCGTTCGTTCATTAGAAATCTGCAATTCCAGTGCTGGTATCATCCAAATGATTCTCGCGAAGCTGCGTGCAGTTTAAAAACAATGTGGAGCACCTGTATTACTACACAGAGAAGAACTTGTGTGTTAAATATGTGTGGATGAAACAAAACACAACTCTAGGCAGCCAGTGTTTTTGATGAGGAAACAACATGTTAACATATGATAAATATTGTGATCCCCAAAAGTGTTCATTGCCAGTTCACTGAAGTGTGAGTTCATATTGTAATTATTGTGACAGGCCTGCAAATTTCTGTAGAACAACATTTGCTAGAAGAAAAAATAAATCTTAATGTGTTATTTTTTTCCATTTAATCTTCAGGCTGATCTGTGCAGTCACACCGGGGATCAGCCAGTCAAAACCACAACAGAAGACTCTTCAGGTTCACAAACTCCACTGCAGTTCAATCAAACTGGTAAGCTATATTCTACATATTTAGGAGAAAATAATTTCAGCTATATGTTTTTAATGATTAATTTTAATTTAAAATCACAGTTGAAACAGAGAGTTTGGAGAGTGAAGAGAAGTTATTCAGTTTGGAGACACAGCTGTTACGAGATCTGCAGCTGCTCAAACACAGACAGACCATCCACCCAGTGCTACAGGAGGGTGAGTTAAAGCTCCTATATTTCACAAAATGGATTCTTGTGATCTTTAAGCCATGTTAGAATGTTTTTACCTCATCAGAACATACCCGGGATTTAGTTTTGTTTTACACGTTTGAGTAATTCTTTAGTATTAGTCTGTCTACTTCAGGGGTGCTCAACCTTTTTTTTAAACCGGGATCTACTTTTGAACACACACACACACATGCACGCACACAAACACACACACACACACACCTTAGTCCTGGTTTAGTCCTGGTTTAGTCCTGGTTTAGTCCTGGTTTAGACCTGGTTCAGACCTGGTTCAGACCTGGTTCAGACCTGGTTTAGACCTGGTTTAGACCTGGTTTAGACCTGGTTTAGACCTGGTTTAGTCTTGGTTTCGACCTGGTTTAGACCTGGTTTAGTCTTGGTTTAGACCTGGTTTAGACCTGGTTTAGTCTTGGTTTAGACCTGGTTTAGTCCTGGTTTAGACCTGGTTTAGTCTTGGTTTAGACCTAGTTTAGTCTTGGTTTAGACCTGGTTTAGTCTTGGTTTAGACCTGGTTTAGACCTGGTTTAGTCCTGGTTTAGACCTGGTTTAGTCTTGGTTTAGACCTAGTTTAGTCTTGGTTTAGACCTGGTTTAGACCTAGTTTAGTCTTGGTTTAGACCTGGTTTAGTCCTGGTTTAGTCCTGGTTTAGTCCTGGTTTAGTCCCGGTTTAGTCCCGGTTTAGTCCCGGTCCCCTGCTGTCAGCTAATCTGTCCCTTTGATGCAGAAATAATATGATAATATGACTCACCCCATAAGAACGCAGTCAGCTCCGTTGTAACAGTTTGCCGTGTTGTCGATAGTTTGCGTATCCACGTGTCTATCCACAGACTTTAATTATCTGGAGCTCTGGAGAAAGGGACATATCCCGAACGTATCGGCGTATTTCGCTGAAAGGTGAGGGATTTTCATGCCTGCAGTGACGCGGTGAAGCACGTAGCAATCCCACCACTTTTGTCTGCGACTCCGCACCAACACGTTCATACGGATGCTGCCATTGCCTCACAAAACGCTGTGGCCAAAAACGTTGTCCTTCTCCTTCTCCGTCTCCTCCTTAACACAAATAAGCTGTACATGTTCTGGCTCCGGTACTACAGCAACTTTAGGCTACTTCCGTAAACATTGAGCACGCTCACTGCGTGTGACCTCGTCGTGCACTCCGGGGCGCATGCGCAAAAAATCAGATTTCACATAAAAATTGGAATTGAGCATTAATCCCTGGCGATCGACTGACACTTGGCCCGCGATCGATTCGTAGATCGCGATTGACGTATTGAGCACCCCTGGTCTACTTGGATATGTCATATTATGTTCACGGTCTTTAGTGTGAAAGTAAAATAAACCATGTCATTTTTAATGGTTGTTTATTTTTTCCATTTTGGTTGTGAAATAGCTAAATCTGTATTGCTTATACCTTGTAATGCAATAATATACATTTTCTCTCCCAGTGGGTTTGAAGTTGAGCTCCTTAGATCACACTCAGCCCATTGATCTTAAGTACCTGGGAGTGCAGCTGCCTCTGCCTCCGAAAATCGCCAATGTGGTGACTGGAGGTGAAGGCACTTATTATTTTTACACACGTTTTGTTGTAAGTGCATGTTATAAGGCTGTAATATAACTTTAATTGTGCTCATTTGATAGACATTGGATTACAGTTCATCTCCAGAACGGGAAAAACCAGCGATGTTACAAAAATAAAAGGATGGAGAAACAAATTTGTGAAGAATAATTCATTGCCTCATAGTGATGGTAAGAACTCCTGTCTACTGCATTCATACAGTTGTAGATATTGTGGTGTAATTGGATTAATATAGCAGAAAATTGACTTGCTGGATTATTAGATTATAATTGTGCTTGTTTTATGATCAATAACGGGGGACAGTGGGGAGCCAAACCTGAGACCTCTTTGCTTCCAGCACAACTGTTTCCAAAATAGCCATATTGCCTATATATGCTTCTATCCCAATGAAACACAGTAGTGTAGCTTGTATTGCTTTAATCGTAATAATACATATTTAATTATATTTTTGTTTGTCTTTTTAGCTTATCACACTGATGGGTCCAGCTCCAAAAACCTCTCTGCGTTCTGTAGCAACATGTTGGACGAATATTTGGAAAACGAGGAGCAGCAAATTAGCGAACGCGTCGAAACCCTCTCTCAACCCCAGGGCTGTGTGTCCTATGAGCTGCCCGTGAAGAGCTCCAGTTATGTCAAAACGCTGGACAGTGTTCTCAAGCAGCGCATGCCGCCTCCAGCTAAGGTTAATTCTATTGTTAAGGCTAGTCCACAGCCGGTCAGGTCTTGTGGCCTGAAGTCTGAGCCATTGTCACCAGCTTCTCCAGTTCCCAGCGCCTCCCCTGCTTTATCTGAAGGCTACACCATCGACCACCACTCACCTCAACCAAGTCCTGTCTCTCAACCTCTCACTATAGCTCAAAGGTAAGGAGCTGTACTAGAGCTTTGTAATTACTCACTATTTAAAGGTGCACTGAGTAACATTTCTAGTGGAGGGTCTACCACCTGGTGTCTCCATGGGAATATTATTATGTGGCCATACCTGCTTGTCAAAGCCTGATCTCGTCAGATCTCAGAAGCTCAGCAAGGCAGGGCCTGGTTAGTACTTGGATGGGAGACCAGTGGGAATTCCAGGTGCCACAAGGGGGCGCCAGTCGCAAAAACTGTTGTTGTGTCCTTTGGCAAGACATTTCACCCACATTGCCTAGAATGAAAGTGGAGTGTGCGTGGGTGTTGGGGGTGGTCGAAGGGGCCGACGGCACAGATTGGCAGCCTCTCTTCCATCAGTCTGCCCCAGGGCTTACCACCACCAAGTGTGGAGTGAATGAGCAATGAACTGTAGAGCGCTTTGGGTGTCATGGAGGGTGCTATATAAATGTAATATTATTATTATTAATTATTAGTTTGTCTTGAATGTTCCACAGTATAGATTAAACATATCTATCACAAGGGAGACAAGAAGGTTACAGCACAACACTATATTTAGGGATGAAAGACTTCAGCTTTTTAGCAGATTTTCACTTTTTTGTCAGCCGTCGGGGTCATTTTTTATATCAGTGCAAATCCGTTGAGAAAGATTTTGGGTGTATAGTTGTGTTTAGGGTTGCCAACCGTCTCTTGAAAAACGGAATTGTCCCGTGTTCAGAAACAAAAGCACGCGTCTCGTATTAAACTTCTACCGATGTGCGGGCCACGGGAAGCTTCTGACTGCAGCCTGCGTGCTTGTTTGGAGCTGCGGTCACCGCGCACAACTTGTCGCTTGTACCTTTGTGTACCAGCGTGTATCACAGAGCAGGTTAAACTTTATAAAACATCCTACCTGTCCATGCCTCAAGTGAGCGCGCCACTCCTCACCTTTTCAGGCTCTCGCTCCTCCTGCTCATAGCGCACATAAGCTCCCTCCTCAGTGCCGCTGGTTAGAAGAGCAAGACTAAGTGCAAAGCAAAAACTAATCTAAATTTATGTTAAAAAAAAAAAAAAAATTAGTGCTGTCAGGCGATTTAAAAAAAAAAATCTAATTACAGGATTTGTAATTAATCTAATTAATCAAATTTTTTAAAATATTTTTTTTATTTTAAATTGATTTATAGTGGTACAGTGAAAAGACTGCAGACTTCCCCTTTAAGTCTTTCAGTCTTTCACTCGCTTCTTTCTCTCCGTGCACATTACCTCCAGTGTAACCAAGACAAGACAGTGCACCTGTACACCCCCATTCCCCCTCCCACATTACGTAACATTCATTCGAAAGCTTATTTACACCATTCCACTATTACATGGCGAATATTTCTGGTGTACGTGAGCACGTACAGTAGCTTTCATGCAATGTCAATAAATAATATACAAAGCTTCAAATATAAAGAGAATACAAATAATTGTCCGTGTAAATTACTCGTGGCTCACATGACCCCCGGAACCTGCGAAACTGGATTACCGGCGTGGATGTGTCCGGACCATCGCACCACAGGAGGAGGCGGCGGCACCGCGGGGGTGAGTAAATGATTGGGTTTAGCATGACTCGGATGGGCAAAACTAACGCTTCTTAAGTGTGCACCCTTAGTCGTGGCAGAACACACTGGAGAGGTTATGGGGAATTGAAAAGTGTTCGGAGTGCAGAGCGCAGCAGATACGGAAACAGGCGCGTGCGTCTTCACATGCTCTCCCCGAGGACAACGGGCTTAGGAACGGACCTGCTCCGTCACATTTTTATAAATAAACTCGCCGTTCAAAGGCCCCGCACGCCAAATTTAAAATGCGCGCACATTGAATTGCCGCTCATAATTAATTGCGTTAATTTTTATAACGCGTTAATTAGCAGTGTAATTAATTAATCTAATTAACACGTTAAACTGACAGCCCTAAAAAAAAATCAAAGAAGGGGTCCTCAAACTGTGGGTGAGGGTCCAAAAACGGGGCACAGAGTGTTTAAGTGCAGTACAGTTTGCTTGGCTTATTTTAAGATTAAAATTAACATTTATCAAATAAAATGGAGATAGATTTATGAAAACTTATTTATGTGAGTCAGCCTTTTCCCACATGAAGATCATTAAGCCCAAGGACTTTCAGCTTTTTTCTGGGCACTTTCTTCCCTGTATATTACAATTCAGATCTATGGAGAGGCATCCCTCTTCACAGAAGGAATTATTGTATTTCTGAGCAATAGAAACGGTCGTAATGAATAAATGCTGGATGGATATGGTGTCATATTTCATAGCATGGAACATTCCAGGCAAAGCAATAAAATCTCCATGGAGACAAGCCGGTAACGGACCCTCCCCCGGAAAAGTTGCACTGTGCACCGTTAATAAAGATTGAGATTTGGTCATTTCTAATTGTCAATAAGAAGCTAGGGTCTTTTTGATCGTTTTTGTGAGTTGTAGGACTGTGAAAATGAGATGTAAACAGCAAAACTGTCCTTTCTTTCTGATAGTTCATAGTTAGGCTTGTCACAATAATTACAATATTGATTTATCATTCAGCATATAGTAGGTGGAACTAGGGCTATGTGATGAGGGAAAAGGAAAAAAAATCAAGACCCCCCCCCCCCCCCCCATATGGAGCAATCTTGATTTTCGATTCGATCTTCCTTCATCTTATTAAAACATAGATGTGTGGACTTCAGGCTTAAAGAGCAGAGTGCCAGGATACAGCTTTTATTTTGTGTTGACAGGACTGATAATTCAGGAGAAATTCACATTTACACGTGCACACGTGCTGCCGCTATCAACAGAAACACGTGTGACGTCTGTGCGCTAAATGAGGTCTTAAGTTTCACTCAAACGGTGAGAAAATAGTCATTTACTTTCCATAACTTGATGAGCAGCTGTGGCTGGATCAGAGAGCGTGGGAGCGAGACAGACGGCACCGCAAACAGAGGTCGAGGGAGAGAGAGAGAATGGACTTTTCGTCAAATTGTGCTGATTTAAGTCAAAACTAGGGATGCAAATTCTCGATTAATTCATTAATCTATAGTTGATTGACCTTATCGATCGATTAACTGATAGGCGGCGTTTTTCACCTGAATTTGTGTTTCAATAGGGTCTTTAAGAATATCAGCTATAGTAACATAACACTGAGTGTTCTGGACTGAATTCATTATCTGTGCATTTAATGTGTTATTTCCTACTCCAGCCACTAGGTGGTGTCTGTTCATTTGGATCAACCATAGTTGTAATTGTAGTCATGTGACACATGTAGGAAGTCACCTTGAATCCTTTGTTGCCTTCAGAAGAGTTTGGCATGGTAGATTGTGCAGCTA
Organism: Paratrypauchen microcephalus; assembly: GCA_036785185.1. NCBI lineage: Eukaryota > Metazoa > Chordata > Actinopteri > Gobiiformes > Gobiidae > Paratrypauchen > Paratrypauchen microcephalus. Next base: position 5,575,144 of record JAVJIX010000031.1, on the reverse strand, counting down.
CTGAATCTAAACCCATCCTGCTTTGAAATCACTAATACGGGCATCGTCTGTGAGTATTTTTGATTGATATTGTTAGGAGGAATATTTGATGTGTATATTTTTGACCATTTTGTAATTTTGTCGGAGTAATGTTTAAAGATTGTTTGGCATCATGCTATTTGCCATATCCAGCTAATTAGTAGCTTGTTTAGCTACTTGCAGACCATATGCGTGGGGTTTTATGTTACATATCTCAATAATTACACATTTTATGCTGATTGTGTATTTTGTTTTCTGCTTTATTCTAGTTTTACACCTGTTACATGGCCGTCAGTTTGTAATAAATCAACCAAATTTGACCAGCGTGTGATGGGAGTCATCTGTCTGTCTAGTTGAAGAAGGGGAACTCTTTAATGAGGGCAGAACAGTAAAAAGACGGACTCAACAGTGACTCCTACCCCGGTGAGTGAGAGATTCAGTCAGCTCAGCCGCATCTACTAGACCCAAGATGTCAGCGAAGTCAGAAAAGAATTATGAGACAAGATCAGAGTGCTCACGCTCATCTAAAACATCTAAATCATCGAAGCACTCTGTTAGATCAGTAACCAGCCTGGCTGCAGTGGAAGCGAGGGCTAAGGCAGAGGCTGCACGTGCCAGAGCATCATATGCACAAAAAGAGATTGATGTTAAAGTAAGAAAGGCTCAGCTGAAAGTAGAGGAGACACGTCTTGAAGCCACATTAGAAGCCATACAGCAAGAGAAGGAGGCTGAGGCCGCCTGTGCTGAAGCTAATGTATTGGAATCGGCAGCAATGGGGGTGCTCACTGAAGTTCATAATGTTGATCAAGGCTCATCCTATCATTCAATTAAGAGAACAGAGCAATATGTTCAGGAACAGTATGCCTATGTAAAATCCAATGAGCACACAGACAATGTAGAGCAGGATAAAAAGCCTGATTTTACTCCCTCTGCAGCTGTTAACCTGAAGCCTCGTAATGAATATCAGACACAGCATGAGCCACCTAGACAAAACGAGAGGCAGCGCTTATCTGTTCAAACCACAAGGCCCTCTGCATCAGCTGAAAATTCAAAACATCCGCCACTGCAATCCACACAGAAAAAAGAATTTACTCCATCACAACCAGCATCTCCGCCAAGGCACCAATGGACACACAGGCATGATACATCAGGGCATGGCTATCCACGGGGAGGGGAATCCAATGCAAATGTATCAGTGCTAGGAAGGTTCTTAGCTCGCCGTGAACTACTGACAGCTGGACTCACAAAGTTCAATGACAGGCCTGAAAGTTACTGGGCCTGGAGGTCCGCCTTCTCAAACGCCACTGAAGACCTAGATCTGAAGCCTAGTGAGGAACTCGACCTGCTGATTAAGTGGCTTGGCCCCGAATCTGCTGAGCATGCACGAAGGGTGAGGTCAGTTCGTGTCAACTACCCTGGGGAGGCCCTCAGCTTGGTTTGGCAAAGATTAGAGGAGGTTTATGGTTCTCCAGAGGCCTTGGAGACAGCCCTCTTTAATAAGCTTGAACAGTTTCCCAAATTCTCCAATAAAGAACCCAAACGGCTACGAGAGCTAGGTGACCTTCTCCTGGAGATAGAGGGGGCCATGGAGGATGGGTTCCTGCCTGCTTTGGCCTATCTGAACACGGCACGAGGCATTCACCCGATCCTGGAGAAAATACCATTCAACCTACAAGAAAAGTGGATGGTTCACGGTACGAGGTATAAAGAAAAATACCACACCATCTTTCCGCCCTTCTCTGAATTTGCCCAGTTCATTCGTGCAGAAGCAAAGATGAGGAACGACCCAAGCTTTGCAGCTTCAGCTCCCAGCAACATGCCACCTAAGGCGGAGAGATTCACTCAAAAATCAGCTAAACCCCCAATTGCCGTGCACAAAACAGACGTGGACAGTCATGCCAAAGGTGACGAGGCTAAGGGTACAGACAGCCTAAAGAAAGAGTGTCCCATACATAAAAAGCCCCACCCCCTACCCAAGTGTAGAGCTTTTAGAGCTAAGCTGCTGGACGAGCGTAAGGCTTTCCTTAAAGAGAATGGCATATGCTTTCGCTGTTGCTCTTCTACCTCTCACCAAGCTAAGGACTGCAAGGCTGTCATTCAGTGCTCAGAATGCAACAGTGATAAGCACATTGCAGCCCTTCATGCCAGTCCGGCACCATGGTTGGCAAAGCCAGCTAGTAGCCCCTCGGAAGAGTATGGCGGGGAGGGAGAGGAATCTCCTCCTGCTGCAGTCACCACCTCAGCCTGCACCGAGGTCTGTGGAGACAGTGCAGCTACCAAGTCATGTGCCAAAATCTGCCTGGTGTATGTATATCCTAAACACCAACCTGAGAAGAAGACAAGAGCATACGCGATCCTTGATGACCAAAGTAATAGGTCACTAGCCAGGTCGTCATTCTTTGAGAAGTTTGACATAGCTGACAACACCTCTCCCTACACACTCAAAACTTGTGCAGGTGTGTCAGAGGCTGCAGGCCGCAGGGCGAGGGGGTTCATCGTGGAGTCAGCTGATGGCGAGACCAGTCTAGCTCTTCCTACACTCATTGAGTGTGATCAACTTCCTGATAACAGGGCAGAGATTCCCACACCAGCCGCAGTGAAGTATCAGCCGCACCTGAAGTCCCTAACCTCCAAGATACCTCCTCTTGACCCTGAGGCTGATATCTTACTTCTTTTAGGAAGAGACATTATTCAAGTGCACAAGGTCCTTGAACAACGTAATGGTCCCCTGCATGCTCCCTTCGCACAGCGATTAGCCCTTGGTTGGGTGATAGTAGGGGACGTTTGTATAAACGGCTCTCATCTACCCTCACCTGTGAACTCCTACAGAACCTATGTTCTTGAGAATGGACGTCCCAGTGTTCTACGCCCCTGCCGCAACAAGATTGAGATCAAAGAGAAGTTCGACCACTCATGCCAGTTCCAGAACCCTACGGTCTCAGAACAGCTGTCCTTGCCGAGTGACAAAGCGCAACTCATGGGGGAGTCCATCTTTTGCCACACGAAGGACGACGACAAGACAGCACCTTCTATGGAGGATCTTGCCTTTCTGAGAATTATGGAGAAAGAACTGAAACAGGGGGATGACAACAGCTGGCAGGCTCCACTCCCCTTCTGCACCCCACGCCAGCGTCTGCCAAACAACCGTGAGCAGGCACAGACCCGTCTCATAACAGTTACCAAGGCGCTCAGGAAACACCCTGAGAAGAGGGAGCATTTCACTGAGTTCATGAGCAAGCTCTTTGAGAATGAACACGCTGAGGTAGCACCACCCTTACCACCAGAAGAGGAGTGCTGGTATCTACCTTTCTTTGGGGTATATCACCCACAGAAGCCTGGACAGGTGAGGGTGGTATTCGACTCCAGTGCGCAACATCAAGGGGTATCGCTCAATGATGTCCTCCTCACGGGCCCAAACATGAACAACAGTTTGCTCGGGGTACTGCTGCGGTTCAGGAGGGAGCCAGTGGCGGTGACAACTGATATCCAGCAGATGTTCCATTGCTTTGTCGTACGTGAGGACCATCGGAACTTTCTGCGATTCCTCTGGCATCGCAACAATGACCTGGATGACGACGTCATTGAGTACAGGATGCGCGTACATGTCTTTGGAAATAGCCCGTCACCATCCGTGGCCACATATGGGCTCCGCAGAGCTGCTGCAGAGGGAGAGAGGGAATACGGCACAGAGGCTAGGCTGTTCGTGGAGAGGAATTTCTACGTTGACGATGGGCTTCTATCGGTCCCATCTGAAGAGGAAGCCATCACTCTTCTTCACAACACCCAAGACATGCTGGCACTCTCTAACCTCCGACTCCACAAGATCCTGTCCAACAGGGTGGCTGTGATGAGAGCCTTTCCACCTGACGATCTTGCTAAGGGGATGAAAGACCTGGATCTCAGCACAGACCCCCTCCAATGCAGAGAAGTTTGGGGGTGAGCTGGGACATTGCGGAAGATGTTTTTACCTTCCAAGTTGCCGAGGCAGAGAAGCCCTACACAAGACGTGGGGTCCTGTCAACTGTAAACAGTCTGTTCGACCCTCTGGGGTTTGCGGCCCCTGTAAGCATCCAAGGGAGGTCGATACTGAGGGAGCTCACTGCAGAGTCATGTGACTGGGACGCCCCTCTCCCTGAGGAAAAATACAGAGAGTGGAAGCTATGGAGGGACTCGCTGAAGGAGCTAGAGCAGCTCAAGATCCCACGCCAGTACACTTCTAGCTCTCTCCGCCAACCATACAGTAAGGAACTGTGTGTTTTCTGTGACGCTTCCACGATGGCCATAGCTGCTGTTGCCTATGTGAGGACAGTCGATGCAAGCAACAATGTGGAAGTTGGCTTCATATTCGGTAAGGCAAAGCTTGCCCCACGTCCAGAGACAACAGTTCCAAGGCTCGAGCTGTGTGCTGCAGTCCTGGCAGTAGAGATTGCAGACACAATCGTGGATGAGATGGACACCATCTTCGATGCAGTGACCTTCTACTCTGATAGTAAAGTGGTCCTGGGCTATATCCACAATGAATCAAGACGATTCTATGTGTACGTGAGTAACAGGGTGCAGCGCATTAGGAGGTCCACAAGCCCAAGGCAATGGAAGTACGTGCCCTCCGGCCAAAATCCTGCTGACCATGGCTCACGATCAGTCCCTGCAGGCAACCTAACTCATACCTCATGGCTGTGTGGCCCTCCGTTTCTGTTGATGTCAGCTGAGGTTGACCCTTCACCTAGTTCCTTTGACTTGATTGACCCTAGCTCTGACTCTGATGTCCGCCCACAGATCACTTGTCATCTCAACAGGGTTATCAGTGGCAAACTTGACCCTACACGTTTTGAGAAGTACTCCAGCTGGCGGTCACTCAGTCGAGCAGTCGCTAGGCTCGTGCACATCGCCCACTCCTTCACACAGGGGAACAGCTGCAAGGGCTGGCACATGCATGAAGGACCCTGTTCCATTGAAGACTTGGACAGAGCAAGAACCGTCATACTACAAGCCATCCAACAGCAAGCATTTGCAGAGATATTGGAATGCATTCAAGGAGGAATACCTATTCCCAAGCAAAGCCCTCTCTGCAGCCTGTGCCCTTACCTAGATAGTTCTGGAATTCTCAGAATTGGAGGGCGCTTGTCCCAAGCAAACCTTGATGGAGAAGAGGTTAGTCCTGTGATCTTACCTGGACAAAGTCACGTCACGACTTTGCTCATCCGACACTATCACGAGCAGGTCCAGCACCAAGGGCGCCACCTCACCGAGGGTGCCTTGAGAGCGGCAGGCCTATGGATTATTGGTGGTAAACGGCGCGTCAGCAGCATCCTTCATCACTGCGTCACATGCAGAAGACTACGCAGGAAGATGGAGACTCAAAGGATGGCTGACTTACCTGTGGACCGCCTCAGTTCAGATCCTCCCTTCTCATTTGTGGGTGTGGACGTCTTCGGACCATGGATGGTCGTGGCACGGCGGACCAGAGGAGGGCTGGCTAGCAGCAAGAGATGGGCTGTACTTTTTACGTGTATGAGCACCAGAGCCATACATATAGAGGTACTGGAGTCAATGGAGTCGTCAAGCTTCATCAACGCTCTACGACGGTTCTTCTCAGTCAGGGGCCCTGCCAAACAGATCAGAAGTGACTGCGGCACCAACTTTGTCGGGGCCTGTAAGGAGTTGCAGATAGAGTCTGTGACCAGTGACAAAGAAGTGGAAGGATTTCTCAGTGACAATGAGTGTCAGTGGGTCTTCAACCCGCCCCACTCTTCGCACATGGGGGGCAGTTGGGAGCGTCTGATCGGGCTGGCAAGGCGTATCCTGGATTCAATGCTGTTGAAGGTCGGTACAGCAAAGCTCACACATGAGGTCCTGACAACCCTCATGGCAGAGGTCTCAGCTATCCTTAACGCCCGCCCATTAGTTCCTGTGTCCACAGACCCAGACTCTCCATTCATCCTGACACCAGCGACACTTCTCACTCAGAAGGTCAGTGCTCTTCCTCCTCCCAAGGGGGACTTTGGTGAGAAGGATCTCTATGGCAAGCAGTGGAGGCAGGTCCAAAGCCTCGCCAACACCTTTTGGCATCGATGGAGGGCTGAGTATCTCCCCACCCTGCAGAAGCGCAGGAAGTGGGAAAAGGAGAAATGCAATCTGAAAGAGGGTGATGTCATCCTCCTGAAAAACGACCAGTTGCAGAGGAACGACTGGCCCATGGGCATCATCCTCAAGACCTTCCCCAGCGCAGATGGGAAGGTAAGGAAGGTGGAGATCAAGACTACGAAGGATGGTTCAAGTAAGACCTTTCTACGGCCTGTCTCAGAGGTTGTCCTACTCTTCTCCCCAGAGACTGTTTAGAGACTGTTTACTTTCGTAACTCCCCTTGTTGTAGGTGGAATCTTTTTAGATACCAGGCGGGGAGTGTTCTGGACTGAATTCATTATCTGTGCATTTAATGTGTTATTTCCTACTCCAGCCACTAGGTGGTGTCTGTTCATTTGGATCAACCATAGTTGTAATTGTAGTCATGTGACACATGTAGGAAGTCACCTTGAATCCTTTGTTGCCTTCAGAAGAGTTTGGCATGGTAGATTGTGCAGCTACTGAATCTAAACCCATCCTGCTTTGAAATCACTAATACGGGCATCGTCTGTGAGTATTTTTGATTGATATTGTTAGGAGGAATATTTGATGTGTATATTTTTGACCATTTTGTAATTTTGTCGGAGTAATGTTTAAAGATTGTTTGGCATCATGCTATTTGCCATATCCAGCTAATTAGTAGCTTGTTTAGCTACTTGCAGACCATATGCGTGGGGTTTTATGTTACATATCTCAATAATTACACATTTTATGCTGATTGTGTATTTTGTTTTCTGCTTTATTCTAGTTTTACACCTGTTACATGGCCGTCAGTTTGTAATAAATCAACCAAATTTGACCAGCGTGTGATGGGAGTCATCTGTCTGTCTAGTTGAAGAAGGGGAACTCTTTAATGAGGGCAGAACACTGAGTCAAAAATATATCATAGTATTATTATATTGTATATTCCTCCATTATTCTTTAGTAAAAAGCAGACAAATGTATTGATGCTGAATAACAAAATACAGTAATCCCTCGCTCTATCGCGGTTCGCAGATTTTTTTTTTTTTTTCCAATTTTTTTTATAGTGTAACATTGTGTTCTGCGTCCTGATTGGCTAAGAGACTAGACCAGGACTAAACATGGACTAAACCAGGTCTAAACCAGGTCTAAACCTGGACTGGGCCTGGACTAAACCAGGACTGGACCAGGTCTAGACCTGGACTAAACCAGGATTAAACCCCCACGTGCTGCTGCTGGTTTCGTGCGGCTGGTTTGTGGCTCGGGCTGAGACTACGCATTCCGGGCGCGGCGGTTCGATCTCGTGCTCAGCAGCCCCGGTGTACGCGGGACACCGGGCAGTGCCGTTGAGTGAGCAGGGTGCGCGGTTGCCTTCTTTTGTGACCACGCGGGTACGCGTGTCCGTGATTAATTACAATCAATGCATTTTGTTCGACCAACGTCTTGATCGACAATTAATCGTAAGTCGATTAATTGTTGACATCCCTAGTCAAAACTGCTTTGTCCTAAACAAGAGAGTAAACCCTCGTCAACTTCACGCATTCTTACTGCCACACAATTGGCTGTAGACTGTCGATTAAAATGTGCATGCCTTATCTTCGAGATCGACCAAAGGTGAGATCATGATGTATCAATCTTTCGGTTTTTGGCACACCCCTAGCTGGAACAATATATTTTTGGGTTTCTGTGTTTATTGTGGGTACTTTTTTCTTTGCACAAGTGAGGAAATATTTTTGTTGTATTTAATTAAGATAAGATTTGAACTATAGAGGGTTGAATAATATCTTGTTTTATTTTCATCTTAATCTGTCATAAAGTAGTTTCAGTATAAAGTTGTTTCTTTTATCACAGTATATTTCTAGCAATATATCATGCTTTGAAATGTGTTATTGTGACGGGCCTATCCATGTTCTCTCTGATTACCCTCGCATATGCATGGCATTTAAATCGTTTTTGAGCTCCAGAAATCGTGAAATAATCAGATTATATTACGCACATGAACATTGCCAGTGAAAGTTGCTGTTTGCAGCAGAGTTCAGACTTTGGAGGAACATATTTGTCTGTGGTTAAACGTCTGTCATGCTCATGCTTGGCAAGTTTAGTTTGAAATCTCCATTTATAGACACTCCATGGTATTAATATTTCAATGGAGACGAGCAGGTGGCAGACACGTCACCAGAAAAGTTAGCCCTAGCACCTTTAAACCTCTTTCCAACGTGCTTTAAAGGGCCCAAATTACATTATTTTCTGACCCTTTATAATGTTTACTCATCACAAACAGACCTCGAGTTGTGTTTTGTTTCATTCACACAAACCCTGCTACCCCGTTTGAGTTTTTCTCTCAATTTGAAAACGCTCTGTTCTGCCTTGTGATGTCAAACTCCATACCCATTCACTAGAATAATTTAGATAATTAAAACTCTAGAGTTGCCAATTTCTACTGAACTAGAAGTAAAAAGTAGCTCTTAACATGAAAAATATCACTTAATGACATCATAAGGGGGAACAGAGCATTGTGAGCTTTGGAGGTGTAGACGGACAAATGCCAAACGATAACTCAAAAATGTGTGAACGAAACAAAACACAAATTCAGGTATGTATTTTATGAGTTATAACATGGCTTAAACCTCACAAGAGTCAATGTTTGTAATCAAGGACCTTTAATTACATTCTCTGTGCTTTCAGATTATCCAAGTTTTTACCTGTCTTGAACTCCAAACCGGAACCTGAGCCAACCCCTAAACCTGCATCTGACCCTGCTACCAAACCTACAGTTGACCCTGCCCCCGAAGCAGCCACTGGCCCTGCCCCTGCCCCCATGCAAGCCCCTCCCACTAAGGCTAAAAGGTCCAACGATACCTCCACCTTCTCCAAGCCTCAGCTCAAACTCCTCGATATGGAGGTCGGAGCCTGTAACAAAGGGATAAAAAGGACCCAACTTACACAGGCCAGACTGTCGGTGTCACTTTCTGCACTCTTGACCAAATGGGTAATTAAGTACTGATATTTTTTATATTTCTATATCTTCTACTGGTTTGATATCCCTAACTCTAACAGGAAGAATTTTCACTTGGGGGGTAAATAGAGTGAAAGGTACGTTTGTTTAATTGTACAAATAAGTTCTCTTAGTAGTTCTTGCTAAGAACGTTCTTTCTGGCCAGATTACTACTTCCTGTCCGTGCGTTTTTTCTGAGTTGTGGTAAAATGAATAATTATTTAAATATAAGGCAAGTTACAGGTGGACATCACTGATGTTAAAGTACAAATAAAAGGAAAACTGAAGTATTGTAAACATAAAAATTGGATAGTCTTGACTTTAATTGGATTGTTAATGTTTGTTTATTTTAATTATTACAGTTTTTAATAAAAAGGACTGTTGGCTTTGAGACACCGTGTGCTATCAAGCACGCTGCTTTGGACAGGCCCTATTTGAGTGTTTGCAAATCGCAAGGACTGCAGTTAAATGTCCTCTTTTGTTAAGTAAAAATCTGCTAACCCTGTAGTGTAATTAGTCTTTTTTCAGTTCTTTAATGCTCCTGGACCTGTTTAAAATGTGAACTTTTAAAGGAGAATTAACGTTTTTTACAATCTGAGCCTTATTTCGGTAATAAAACAAGTTGTTTTACTCATCCATCACACTTTGGTGTCATATGGAGCACTTCCAGAGATGTTTTAGATTAGCGATTAGCGTTCTCGGGGTATAGAGCATGTAATATATGCCCCGAGCGGTCTCCAAATAACAAACTTCAGCACTTTTCAAATCATAGAAGCTCGATGTCTTAGTCTATGGTTTCGTTTGAGTCAAAAGTGGCCTGTAATCCGAGATTTATCCATAATTTACAGCTTTGCGTTTCATGTTTGGGTCCCGGGAGCTGAGAGCGAAATAAGCTATGACTCTGCACATGCGCACTGGCGTCCTCATCTACTCGAAACTATGGATAAATCTCGGATTACAGGCCACTTTTGACTCAAACGAAAGCGTAGACTAAGACATCGAGCTTCTGTGATTTGAAAAGTGCTAAAGTTTGTGATATTTGGAGACCGCTTGGGGCATATATTACATGCTCTATGCCCCGAGAACGCTAATCGCTAATCTAAAACATCTCTGGAAGTGCTCCATATGATACCAAAGTGCTATGGGTGAGTAAAACAACTTGTTTTATTACTGAAATAAGGCTCAGATTGTAAAAAAAACAAAACAAAAACGTTAATTCTCCTTTAAGAAAATTCCACAGTTAAAATATAAATCAATTTTTAATTTTTGCCAAAATCGTTCAGCCTACTTCAGACAGTGCAGTACCTCCAGTTAGCTTCACCACCAAAGGAAATGTTGATGATATCATGTGAATATGTATCAATAAAGATAAACTTGTTATAAAGCTACCAATGGACTGGCATATTGTTTAATTCACTTTTTTGCTGTTTTTAATAGACACAGCTCGACGAGGTGTTCAGAGTGCCTAGATACGTGAGGAGGCCATCGCCCCCTTGTGGTCAGGAGTTCTGCAGGCTGGGCTGTGTGTGTGACAGTCTCCATGGGCATCACAGAAGAGCTTACCGTGCCTCTTTCCACTGTAAACGTGCTGAGTGCATTTTCGGCTGCAGCTGCTTCAAAGAGACATTCACCAAAAACCTGTTTACGACAATGACCGATCCAGATCCTGCATCTGCAGACTGTAAGTTGTGATTGTTATGATGACATATTTGAGAATGGATGTAGTAGATGGACAAGATATCGGTGCAAAGATCACGTTCCCCAAGGTCCCGTTCCCAAGATCTCGCAAGACAAGATCTTGGAAAATGGAACAAAATTGGCAAGGTACTCTTTTGAGAAGCTGTAGTTCCAAAAAGATGTGCTACAGTAACAGCAAAAATATAAAATCAAATTAATCACAAATGGTTTGGCCAAAACTGAACCTCAATATAAAAAAAAATCTTTTATTATTGGTCTAATATGGGTATGAACATATCAGAGCCTTGATCATTTATTTTATTTTTATTTTTTTTTTACAAAAGTGAATTTTCCATAGTTATATAAATGTGATCCATCCATCTGAAAATATTAAATCTTCACCACAACCTATTCTTAACTTTATTCTTTTCAAATTATATAAATTTTGCTCTTTTATTTATTAAAAGCTAAGATAATATACACATAAGTTACAATATTAAACAGATTTGCATAGTTTCATTGTGTTTTTGAGCAGTTATAACTATTAAGTGTTGACATTGACATTATCTGTCAGTAAAATAATTTTTTTTGTTGGTCAAATGCAAATATCACTAAGTTCAGCTATTTGAGACCTAAATAAATTATTGTAAAATGCTAAAAAGATTCAGATACATATTTTGAATTCATGTTATTAAAACTGTAGATACAATGGTCCCTCGCTCTACCGCGGTTCACTTTTCGCAGCCTCGCTGTTTCGCGGATTTTTAAAAATAGTTTATCAGCGGAGACATGAGTCACTGGATCCGTAGGAAGTCCAGACTGGGACTAAGACATGAGGACCAGACCGGGACCAGACCGGAACTAGACCAGGACTAGACCAGGACTAGACCAGGACTAAACCAGGACTAGACCAGGACTAGACCAGGACTAGACCAGGTCTAAACCTGGGATGGTCACACAGGGTGGTAGGGACAGAGTCTCTGATGTCCTTCACGAGAGCGCCTGGGTGACAGGAGGTGTGGCCTTTGTTTACTTGCACGTGCCGGACCATGGAAGAGCCAAGAATCAACACGGACACCGCGGCCAAGGGAGCCGCAGCGGGGGGGGGCAGTGGGTCTTCCCCCGTCACGCCTAGCGGATGAACCCGGCACGTGCAAGGCCAGATCTCCGGGTGGCACTGGGGCCGTGGTTGGGGAAGTCCTAGAGAGCAGTGGAGTATCGCTCTCGTTTCCCAAGGCTGGTGGCGACGCATTGATAGCCAATGGTCTGATTTTGGAGCCGTGGTGAAATGCAACCAACCCTTGTGTTAGTGGGGGAAAATTTTCATGGTCCAGGATATTGCATTTATTTGATAAAGCTACATTCATAGTGGAAGAGGAGTGCTTACCATGTCCGCAGCCATCACGGGAGGAGGAGCAGGAGAAGCGGTTTATTCGCTTATCTTGTCTGCAGTATTACGGTGTTTAAACAAGAGAGAAATGTGAGAAAATGTTAATACAGTGGTATCCCACCTTACGAAATTAATTCGTTCCAGAAGTGGTTTCGTAACGTGAATTTTTCGTAAGTTGAGTAGCTATTTCAATGGAAAAAGCCTTGATTCGTTCCAAGGCCCCGTTCCAAGTTTTTTTAAATAGTGTAACACTGTGTTCTGCGTCCTGATTGGCTAAGAGACTGTAGACCCAGGACTAAAAGTGGACTAAACCAGGTCTAAACAAGGTCTATACCTGGACTGGACCAGGACTAAACCTGGACTAAACCAGGACTGGACACCAGGATTAAAGCGCCGCGTGCGGGTCTTTCCTGTTTTCGTGCTAGCTCTGCTATTAGCAGCAGCACCGGTGTACCTCACGAGTCACGGCTGAGGCAAACATCGAAAAGGGGAGGGGATGTGCCTGCTGTGCCTGCCCTGCCTGTGCTCAAGACTGCCTGCCCGCACGCAGTCTGAGTGTGCATGAACGAACGCAGGCAAGAGCTGCGGTGGTTTAATCCTGGTTTAATCCTGGTTTAGACCTGGTTTAGATCTGGTTTAGAGGAGGCACGGTTTGAGCACGGGTCTTGTGCTTGCAGCCCCGCGCCGGGTCATGCGCACACACACCGCCCTCCCCCTTCCCCCTACGCTTCACTATTAATACATTTTGTTGAAAATCTATGAAAGTTTGAGTGTTTAAACAAGAGAGAAATGTGAGAAAAGTTTAAATCCAGTCTGAGAAAAGCGTATAATGTGTGTGGCTGAGCGCGCATTATTTGAATTTTTGAGATTTCGCGTTTCGTAACTTGGAATTTTCGTTTGTTGGGTCTTTCGTAAGGTGAGGTACCACTGTACCAGTCTGCGAAAAGTGTATAATGTGTGTGGTGAGGCGTTTACAGCCTTAAAACATGTATAATAATTGTAAAATATAAAGTTGTCCTACTTCGCGGATTTCACTTATTACGGGTTATTTCTGGAACCTAACCCCCGCGATAAACGAGGGATTACTGTATTCAATTTTCAGTTTTAGAACCCGTAAATGTACTAATCTGAATTGTATGTCTTTTTGTAGCTAAAACATCTGAATCAAAATCAAATTACAAAAGATTGTGGATTAAAGACACTCAGGATTCAGACAATGAGATGCTCCTGATCCCCAAAGCTGGAAAAATGGTTCCTCCTGAAGTTCTGCCAACACCAAACCAAACCCCAACCCCAAAGGTGAGGTTTAAATGTGGTTTAGCCCTGGATTGTTCGTTTTGATTGGTTATTTCACCTGTCAATCATGTCCCTTTTTGAACAGGTTAAGACAAGTATTCCTACTCTCCTCTTTAATAATAGGCACTTAACACTATATTATTCTTTCACTTCACAGACGGACAGAAGCAAGACCGCCAACTCACAAAATCACTCCACCCGATCTCCACCTGCTGCTTCAGTCAAAAAAGCATCCACCCCATTAATAAACCCGGTAGTGTGAAGTGACAAAATAAACACTTTGTATTTTAATTAAAGATGTTCCGCAGTATGGCATTAACTTATTTATTCAATTACAGGTGTTTCTATTGCTTAAAAAGTTGCGTAGTGCAACTTTAATGCTCCTTTTGTATTTTTTTGTTTTTGTTTTTTACAGATACGAGAAGAGGATAAGGACCCAGTGTACAAATATTTAGAAAGTAAACTGACCTGTGCAAGAGTGAGAGAATTTAACTGTAAACCCCCACCAGTGGAGACATTGCCAAATATTACAGTCGCTGCTAAAACTCCACCCGTTACTACACCTACTGCTGCTACTGCAACTACTACTACTACTCCATCTACTGCTACCAAAGCTGCTAAAGCTCCTTCTACCAACTCTGCCAATTTGACTAAACCAGGACAGAAGACGACAATTCAATCCAAAAGTAACATATTTGTGCTGAAAAAGAAAACGGGTAAGTTACAGTTTATTATAGGATTTGAAACTATAAAGGTCCCATGACATGGTACTTCTTGATGCTTTTATATGGCGCCTTAATGGTTCCCTAATACTGTAAATGAATCCTTCTTCAAAATCAACACTCAGTGCATGAGAAAGCCTCATGAACACAGTCAGAGTCATAAATATGTCTCTGGAACACTCCATTATGGGCGTTGTTGCTTGAATGCAAATGAGGAGGACAGAGACAGGTCAGTGCAGCGGGTGGTGGGGGCCAAACTCTCTGCTCTTTTCCTCTGGCCCCACTTCCGCGTTTATGTGCGAGGAAGATATGAGACGATTTCCATTGAAAAATAAACACATTTCCACAGAAAATAAAATTAAACCACTGCTGTTTCAGAAGTTCGGAGGCTCGGATAAATCAATCAATCAATCAAACAATATTTATAAGGCGCTTTTCATACAAAATTGTAACACAAAGCGCCTTACAGTGGTCAAGGATTAAAAGATTGACCTTTATTGATCTCGCACAGGAGAAGTTGTTTCTATGTTTGACCCGGGGAGCATCCCCATGATAAAGGACATCCGAGCCTGGAAACACTCTCACGTGCCTCCAGGCAAATAAAAAATCAGCATCTCTCATTGCGTAGCTTGTTCGCGGTCCAAACTCTCTGGGCGTGAGTTCCAGAGATGGTGGGTAGAAATACAGACGGGCGGTGGAAATTCATTTGCATTTTTCCTGGAGTGTGATGTCAGAAACCAGCCTTGTTCAGAATCGCCTGTTTGGGCTGTCTTTTTTTCAAATGCAGAAAAGGATAGCAAATGCTCAGTTTACACATTTTGCAACTTTTAGCCTTGGGTAGGGGAGCTCACATTAACGTTCAAAAACCTCAGAAAGTGAAAATTTCATGCCATGGGACCTTTAAATATTATGCTAGAGTGAGTCTTGTGAGGTTTAAGCCATGCTATGATTGTCAAAAACATACCTGTAGCGTTTTGTTTCATTCACGCATGTTTGAGTAACGCTGCATTATTGGGCTGTCTACATCTCCCATGCTTAAAAATGCTCTGTTCCACCTTGTGATGTCATGAAGCTACCTTTTCTTCAGTAGAGCTTGGCAGTACCAGGGCTGAAATGATCCAAATGATTCTAGTGAAGGTGTATGGAGTTTAAAAATGCAGTGGAGCACTTCCTGTATTGCCACGAGTGTTTGAAAAGACACACGCAGCCTGCATATGCAGGTTTGTGTGTTTTTATATGAATGAAACAAAACACAACTTCAAGTATGTTTGTGATGAGAAACTACATTATAACATAGATGAGTAAACGGCGTAATATAGACCCTTGAGGAACACTGTACTTAAGTTAATATTCATTGTAGAGCTGGGCGACATGGCCTAAAAATAAAATCTCAGATTAAAAATTAAAAAAAAAAAAAATCAGATTTCCGATTTTAATCGATTTTTCTCTGCCGTACTCAAAAACAAATAACAGATGACAGAAAAATGGCTCAAAACAATGCAACGTTCTTTTATAAAACAAATACATTACACCTTGCATCAATTAAGCTGTTATTGTTTTATATATATATATATATATATATGTGTATATATATATACACATATATATATATGTATATGTATAAATATAATTTCATTTATTTATTTCATTCATTAAAACAAAACAAAAATAACTGCTGCAAGCTGCTACACAATTGCATCTATACAATTATAACTTAAATATGAATGCAAAGGGAACAGAAAGAAGCATAAGCTTAAGATATCCCCTTATCAACTCAAAATTATATTACAACAAAATATATATAACAATAATAACACAGTTATATAAATATCTTTTATAAAGATATATATAGATATATATTATAAAGCTAAATTATTCCCTGATTGTGGGAACGATGGACTGGAGTGGGGAGTGTTGTGTTTTAGTTTTTCCTCGAGTGATGCAGAAAAGTCACTGTCTGTGTTCATGTATGTTAGCTTATGCAGTCTGTATACAGCTGTGGCAACACAAGAAAAATATTTGCGGCTTGATACCACATACTTGGGGTCCAAAACTTTCACCATGTTAATGAATCCGGGCTATTCCACAGTATACATCATGTTTTTGGTAAAACATACAACAGCGTGTGTGATTGCCTTCCGTCGTGCTTATACTGCAAACAGTTCGAAAATGTTTTAGGGACTGGACGGTGGATATTTTCATTCCGTTCGGACCTGCACTTCTCCCATTCCGCTGCGTGCAACAGCTTTTGAACAGACCTTACAGCGAGCACTTGTTTGTTCTAAGTCCAACACAAGAAAACCGAACCAGTTCCATATAACAGATGTAAACACCTTTGTTTGCTACAAGCTCCGGCTTTAGCTCACTCGCTAGCCACGCTAGCTCGTACAATGTTAGCTAACTTACCCATGTAAAACGTGGCCGCGCATTAGTTCCGCTCGCGTGTAAAAAAATAATAAAAAAATCGATTTTCATAAAAAGACATCGTCCTGAACTGTAAAGTCGAATTAATCGATTTAATCAATTAATCACGCAGGTCTAATTCATTGTGGTGTTTTTGTCTAGATATTGGTGCTAAACATGACCGCAGACGCCCCAGGACGCTGATAGAGATCCAGTCTGAATGTAAATGGGCCAAAAACCATAGAAAAATGGTTCTGGAAGCTCTGTGTCTGAACATGAACAAGAACCGCCTGTGCCGACCCTTCACTGTGGGACCATATCACGTCAAACCAGTGGCAAAGATTGTCATGCAGAAGCCCAGCGAATGTGTCATAACATACAGGGTGAGTAAATCTATATATTATCAGTCCTATATTGTATGAAAAATTGACTCTTGTGAGCTTTAAACAATGTTAGAATGTTGTTACCTCCTTAAAAACATACCCGGAGCTGTGTTTTGTTTCATTCACACATGATCCTGCATTACCAGCTGGTAGTTCTCAAGTTAGCAGCTACCTTTTACCTTTTGATCAGTAGAGATGAGAAATTCCAGGGCTGAAATGATCCAAATGGTTCTAGTGAAGGTGTAGCACAACGGAGCACTTCATGACATCACAAGTGTTTTCACTTTGAGAGAACTCCTCCTAATTTTGGGGTTTGTCTGTTAAACGTGTGAATGAAACAAAACACAACTCCAGGTCTGTTTGTGATGAGGAAACAAAATTATAACTAATATAATCTTTTAACTAAGACTGTCAGAAATACTCAGATCAGTGTTATTTTCAGTTTAAGTTGAAATTTTAGACTTTTCATTTTTTGCTAAACCACATTTTGCTCCTGACAGGTCCGTATCAGTTTGAATAAAACCTGCGCCAGTGAGCGTGACAGCGATGGTTCTGAGGAGGAGGAGAAAAGTGAGGAGGCAGAGGGAGAGGAGGAGCAGGAGAGTAGAGTGAAAGTGAGAGAGCCTCAGTTTGGAGTTGAACTCACCCCCTTCCTCTCCGGAATACAGCCTGCCGGAGTCCTCAAAGCCACCACTGCAAAATCCAGCCAGAGCTCCCCAGGGCTGATACAGGTCTGGACCTGACATATTTGAATGTGTTACAAAATCTATAGGTTGTGTTCATGTTATGGAAATTGTAATCATAATTTAAAGGTCCTATACAGGGGGTCCTCGGGTTACGACGGTCTCGGGTTACGACGTTTCGTGGTTACGAACGCGCCCCCATTAAAAAAATATGTATATATTACGCGTCATTCCGTCTTACGCGGTTTAGCGTGGTAAGAGATGTAAACAAACGCGAACGGCGCACGGCGGAAGAATACGCTTTGTTGTGGTTGTAGGGAGAAGAAGACAGCCTCATGTGCGTGCCCAATGTGGGCGGAAGTACCTGATGTGGGCTCTGATCTGCTCCTATGAAAGCGACAGTGATAACCAAGCAGCGTAGTGGTCTAATTATTGAGATGGAAAGGTTATTGGTGCTTTGGTTGGAAGATCAAAGGCAAAATCCAGTTTACGACGAAATTCGGGTTACGACGCGTCTTAAGAACGGATCAACGTCGTAACCCGAGGACCCCCTGTATTTTGCAAAATTGACTCTTGTGAGCTTTAAGCCATCTTATGTTGCTGCCTCCTCAGAAACATACCTGAAGTTGTGTTTTGTTTCATTCACACATGAAAATCCTTTGTTCCACCTTGTGATGTCATGACACGGTAGTTTTCTAGTTAAAGGACAATTAACGTTTTTTACAATCTGAGCCTTATTTCGGTAATAAAACAAGTTGTTTTACTCACCCATAGCACTTTGGTGTCATATGGAGCACTTCCAGAGATGTTTTAGATTAGCGATTGCCGTAGCGCGAGTTTGCATATATTATATGTATGCATGTAATATATGCCCCGAGTGGTCTCCAAATAACACAATCTTTAGCACTTTTCAAATCATAGAAGCTCAATGTCTTAGTCTACACTTTCGTTTGAGTCAAAAGTGGCCTGTAATCCGAGATTTATCCATAATTTACAGCTTTGCGTTTCATGTTTGGGTCCCGAGAGCTGAGAGTGAAATAAGCTGTGACTCAACATGTGCACTGGGGTCCTCATCTACTCGAAACTATGGATAAATCTCGGACGTTAAAAAACATTAATTCTCCTTTAACAGACACTTTTAACCTTTTGTCCAGTAGAAACTGGCAATTCCAGGGCTAAAATTGTCCAGATGATTCTAGTGAAGGTGTATGGAGTTTAAAAACACAATCGGTGTGTGCAGGGTTTGTGTGTTTAAACATGTGTGAATCAAACAAAACACAATTCCAGGTATGTATCTAATGAGGAAAAAACATAGATCAGAAAGTGGTGTAATATGGCCCATATTACACCATTTTCTGATCTATGTTTTTTCCTGTGTAACTTCCATCTTCTAAAGGTGAATGGGAAGTTCTACAAACATGCCAGGCTGATGTTGGGCAGAATGGGCTCTCTGCATCCAGCCAATCGTGTCGCAGCATTCGTCACAGGTCGATTAGGTGGCACCAGTAACGTGTATATGAAACCCACCAGTCCTTGTACAACTCCTTCCCCAAATCTGGCTCCTAAACCTGCCACAAGCCCTGCCTCACAGACCACCCCTCACCCTCCAGCGCCCCCTACAGTCCTGAAGAGGCCACTGGTGCCTCAGATGCTGTCATCGCGTCAACTGAAGATTCCACCTCGACCAGTACGACCCACAGGTAGGGGATTTAAGCTGTAAATGTATATACAACAAGTATTTGTTCTATTTTTGGCATTTCCTGGTATTTATCCAGAGAAGGGGTCAATGTTACAACTGATCCCCCTGCATTTTGACCTGTGAAATTACTGATACACTGATCCATCGTTCTGTTTAATGTTATACTGTGCAAAACAATGACACCCTCAAAAACTATAAATACTTACACTTCCTTTATTCGTTTTTGCAGTTAATTTTTTAAAGATAATTGGCCTTTGAGACCCAACGGTATCTGGACACGGATGCAATACAATGTACAAAAGTGTTTGCTGTTCATATTAATTAAAACTGTAGCTATAAGAAATTAAAACTGTAAGCAGTGATAAAGAGGGCACCCTTCACCCTGGCTTGACATCTGATTTCAAATTACCACAGTCACACTGGACATAAATACCGGAGAGCAATTTTTTTAAAGACAGAAGTTGTCTACTAATTGTGCTGCTACAGATTGACACAAACGGCTCCAAACATGATTTGGGGCCGTTTGTGTATCTCCAGTTGTTGTACTTGTCTCCTCCTGTCACGAAATACTTGTTTATCAACTACCAGGAGAGTTGATAATGTCTCCTAGGTTCCTTCCGATTGGGCAAGGCTCACACGTTTCATGTTCACCCCTTTTTGTGTATCGGCTTTTGGTCAATGTTGGGTTGTTACCCACAGTTATCGGGATGTCTACCTTCTCCTCTAGTGTTGGAGTAATTGGAGTTTCTGGAGGCAAACCTAAGTTCTCCTGTTCTGTAGATGATCCAGTCTCTTCTGTGGGGCTTGAGGTCACTTTCATGTTCACCCCTTTTTTTTGTGCATCAGCTTTTATTAGCATTAGCATTATCATTGATACGCAAAGACGTACCTTGTGTCACTGCATTCGGTGTTTAAAATGTTGTCACAGTCACATGCAGCTTTGTCTGATCTTTCAGTGTTAATTGATTTTATCCATGTATCCTTGTGTACAGATCCTATTACTGAAGATTAAATGTGCTGTCATTATATAACATAAGTTGTTTAGAGACCAGCTCAGTTGCAACATAAACACTGACTCATGCTGCCTCGTGTGGCAGAGGAGGGGCCAGCACATGTTATGTCTAGGTTGGCCCTGCTCCGTACATGGGGCAGGATGTGGCTCTAGTGTCCAACCCTGTCCTACATACAGTACATGATACGTACTGCATATCTGAGTGGTGCTGTATGACAACCTCCAACTAAGGCTGGGCAGCATGGGGGGAAATAAAAGAATCAAAATTTTTGTTTTCCATATTGATTGATATATTGATTTTTGATGTCCATACGCTAAATGAGGTCTTAAAGGAAAAGTAATGTTTTTTACAATCTGAGCCTTATTTCGGTAATAAAACAAGTTGTTTTACTCACCCATAGCACTTTGGTGTCATATGGAGCACTTCCGGAGATGTTTTAGATTAGCGTTAGGCTAACGCCGTTAGCCTAGCGCGACTTATAGCCATAGCTCGGGGCATTCCCCGAGCAAAACAATCACTCCCCGTGCACATGGGGCTCCAAATAACACAAACTTTAGCACTTTTCAAATCATAGAAGCTCGATATCTTTAGTCTACGATTTTGTTTGAATCAAAAGTGGCCTGTAATCCGAGATTTATCCATAGTTTATAGCTATGCGTTCCATGTTTGGGTCCCGGGAGCTGAGAGCACACTCCGCGCATGCGCACTGGCGTCCTCATCTACTCGAAACTATGCATAAATCTCGGATTACAGGCCACTTTTGACCAAACGAAATCATAGACTAAAGACATCGAGCTTCTATGATTTGAAAAGTGCTCAAGTATGTGTTGTTTACCCAAAACCACGAGCCTTACCGAAGGCGGAGCCCAAATGTCCTTCTGCAGCTCTCGTATTCAAAATGGCTGCCTCTGCATGGGGAAGATCCCCCTTTTATGTGACTATATCTAAGTCCAAAAGAATACTTTGATTTCATGATGGAAGTGAAAAGGCTTGGAAAACAATGTATTTTTGAATGGGTATCTTCAATTTCAGTAATTAACGGGTAAAAATCTTACACACTGTCCCTTTAAGTTTCACTCACTTCAAAACTTGTGAAACGTGAGGAAACTAAGAGACACGCGGACTGCTTTTTCCTAAACAAGACGCTCTCAAACCTGTTCACTCGATTAAAATGGGCTTGGCTGAAAAGTTGCCTAGTTCACCTTTAAAACAAAAGGCAAAACTGATCCAGATGTGTTATTCATCTCTCAAGTAACTATAGCAACACCTGATTAAAATGCAAATAAAAGTGAAAACATTCTACGCCATCAGCCACCTCCAACACTTACACACACGCCACTTTCATACTAGGCAATGTGGGTGAAGTGTCTTGCCTAAGGACACAGTGACAGTTTTTGTGACTGGCGCCCCCCTGTGGCACCTGGAATTCCCAGCGGTCTCCCATCCAAGTACTAACCAGGCCCGGGCTGCTAAGCTTCTGAGATCTGACGAGATCAGGGTTTGACAAGCCACATGGCCACATTTGGAGGCCGATGTTGATCCAGCAGATTTTTTCAGTATTGGCACTGATATCTGTTATCAGTATCAGATCGATGTATCCCTAATTACTGTTAGATGATTCCCAGTATGAGCAGTTTTGTTTCCTTGGTAAGAGAGTGAGAAACATGTGGGCTGAAAATGCTGAGTTTAAGTGCATACGATTTCCTATTTTAGAACATTTTCCCTTTGCTGGGACAGTACCGTTTGTTAAATATTTAATCACAGTTTTACATCAATCAAATGGCAGTTTGTGAAGAAGTAAGTTGAGCGAGTTCTAAAATGATATCCCTTTGTCTACACTACAATCTATACCAGTCAGAGGTTTGGGAACCCTTTTGGGGACCCATTTGTTTCTTGTTTATCCTCATGATTATTCCAGAGGTGGGACAAAGTCATTGCTGGGCAAGTCCCAAGTAAGTCCAAGTCTTTTGCACTCAAATCCGAGTGAAGTCCCGAGTCAAGAGTATCCAAGTGCCGAGTCAAGTCCGAAGTCAAAGCTCACAAGTCTCAAGTCGAGTCCAAAGTCCTAGCATTTTAGTTTCGAGTCATTTCGAGTCCCCTTTACAAAGAAATAACATTTCTACAAATCATATAATGTCTGCAAGATCTGCCTTGGATGCGGTCGAATGAAAGCAACGTAGATCTACTGTGATTGGATGTTGTGCAAGTCGCGCGCACATGCTCTTTGCATACATTTTCGCAGATTCACAAGTACAACGAGTGCGGTCCTTATCAACATACTTTTAGAGTTTTTTTTTTCATTGGACGTAGCAAGTCATCACAAGTCAAAAGGCCTAAGTCCAAGTGAAGTCACAAGTTATTGATATTGAAGTCAAAGTCGAGTTGCAAGTGTTTGTACATTTTGTCGAGTCGAGTCTAAAGTTATCAAATTTGTGACTCGAGTCTGACTCAAGTCAACTTGAGTCCACACCTCTGTTATTTACATTGTAGAATCTCTCTGAAGGCAGTAAAACTATGAATGGACACATGTGGAATATAGCAAACAAAAAATAAAATCAAAATAATTAAAAACTCAAAAGATTTTGAATAACCACCCTTTATTTTCTTTCTACCTGGACGACAGGGATTCTACACACACCCTTTATTTTGATCACCTCTTTTGATAATTGGCATTCCTTTAATTAAAAACCATTTCAGGAGACTTTATTGTAAGGCTCATTGAGAGAAGGTCAAGGGTTTGCAACGCTGTTGATAAAGCAAAGGGTGGATACTTTGTGGAATTTGAATCTAAAATATATTTTTTAAAATTGTTGAGTTTTTTTAAAGGAGCATTGTGTATCTTTTTGGATACCGGGTCTGTCAAATACTTTTTGCTATGGTGATGTTATTGCGTTGTCTGAAATGTTTCACAGTATGGCATTAAACCTTTCAGTCTTTATTGAAACCAGACCAAGTTACAGGTCAGATCTGTGGAGAGGTGACCCCGCTCACAGTCAGAATGCCTGTTTTTCTAGATATTTTTGAGCAATGAAACTGCCTTTAATTCAATAAATGTGAGGTCGAGTTGTTTAATGTCATACTGTGGAACATTCCAGGCAGAGTAATGACGTATCCATAGAAACAAGCAGGTGACGGACCCCCAAACCAAAAAGTTAAACAGTGCACCTTTTAAACACTTATTCTTTGCTACATGACTCCATATATCTTGCTTCATATTTTAGATGTCTTATATAAAATGTAGAAAGTGGTAAACTATAAACTAAAAATGAGTTTAAAACACGAGATGATGAGAAGCCGATGGGGTACGGCACAAACCGGAGCAATGGGGATTTAAATTGGGCAGACTGACCACTGATTAGATGAGGAGGAAGTGCTAGCCAGCTCTATTTCTTTTTTGCCAATGCGATGTCTTTCAGTCTTTCATATCTGCTCGTTTGTCTTATCGTTTTTCCACTTCTCTCTTATCTCCACAGTTAGAACAATGCAACCAGACACACATCAACCCACCCAGGCTGATACTATGCCCCCACCTCCACCTCCTCCTGAATCCGTGAAGAACAAACTGACCACCCCCTTCCTGAGCGGGTCTCCATTCTCCATTACTGTGTCTCCCTCTCTAAAAACCCCCAGCTTTTTGAGGCAGAAAGGCTCCTACTCCTTCAGGATTTGCCCTCCGGACAACGACACCTGCAAGCTGCCTGGGGTGGCTCTTCCAGGGGGATTTACTATAATCCATCTCCCTAAACCTGCTCCAGATGAAATCCCAAATCAGAACCAGAACATTGCAAAGAGTCTGTTGTCTCGGATGGTGAATAACATGGCTAAAAAACGCAGTAACAGACCCATAGTGATCAGTGACTGTTCAGAGTCTGAGTCCAGCTCCGGGGCCAGCTCTGACTTCTCAGATGAAGACGGAGAATTCGATGGAGACGATGTAAGTTTTATGGAAATATATGTACTTTTCACCCAGTTTGTAATTCTGTAGTTTTCATATTTTAAGTGAAAAAAGACAGTTGAAATATGACAAGTGGTTATTCACAGATTCTGAAAGTGTAGATTCTAAGCTTTCCAACGATGCCTTGCAGATGAAAATCTGAGAACATTTGAAGAATTTGTGGCCATTTGAAAGCAGCACATTCTGAAATGAGCAAGCTGCGAAAAAGATTGTAAAACAGAAAGGAACTCATTTACATGACATTAAGCTAAGCCCTTCCCCATCACTGACATCACTGTGGTGTAGTGTTTACATTCAGGAAAGGTCAGAATTAGAAGGGACTTTGTTAAAGTGGAAATGCTTTTATAACAAAAAGTCCATATAATCATTCAATAATTGAGTTAAAAAGTTAAGTTAAAAATCACCTGTATTGTCAATTTAATACAATACTAAATAGTATAGGACACACACACACACACACTGGACACATATGCACACCTTAGTCCTGTTTTAGTCCTGTTTTAGTCCTGTTTTAGTCCCGGTTTCCAGTCATGAAATATGATCGCCACACGAAAGCTGAATTAGTATTTTTAAACATGTCCTAAAGTCTATAAAGTAAATGTGTTCCTGCAGACATCATCGGGTACACTTACTTGCCTCGTTGTTTGCCTCGTTGTTCGATTATCCGCGTATTCACGGTCTTTCGGCAGTAAAGTATCCGATCGCATTGTGTACATAAGCTTTGGAGAAACAGACATGTCCCGAACATGTCCCATGTCCCGAGGAGAGACTCCTTCCTTCTTATGTAGCATTTAAAGTCAAAGTTACGGATCCTGGTGAAATGCAGCTACATATTCATGAGCTGAGCACAGCTGATAGGTGGAAAAAGAAAACGAAAGCATGCTAATGACACGTGATTGGTCCGCAGCGGCAGGGGATGGTAATTTAGACACGCCTCGATTCTTTCTGAAAAACAAGCCAATTTCACAGACAAAATGTATGCTTTTTAAAGATCCCATGACATGGTACTTCTTGATGCTTTTATATGGCTCCTTAATGGTTCCCTAATACTGTAAATGAATCCTTCTTCAAAATCAAGACTCAGTGCATGAGAAAGCCCCATGAACACAGTCAGAGTCAAAAATATCTCTTTGAAACATTTTATTATGGGCGTTGTTGCTTGAACGCAAATGAGGGGGACAGAGACAGGCCAGTGCAGCGGGTGGGGCGTGCCCAAACTCTCCTCTCTTTCTGCTTTAGCGGTGCGATGTGCGCTGGCTTCACTTCTACGTTTAAGTGCGGGGGAAAATATGAGACGCTTTCCATTGAAAAAAAAAAAACATTTCCACAGAAAATAAAATTAAACCACTGCTGTTTCACAGGTTCGGAGGCTCGGATAAAGGACATCTGAGCCTGGAAACACTCTCAAGTGTCTCCAGGCAAATAAAAAAAATGCATTTCGCATTGCATAGCTCGTTTGCGGTCCAAACTCTATGGCTGTGAGTTCGAGACAGTGGGTAGACATCCAGACGGGGGTGGAAACCTTTCCGCGAGTGTTACGTCAGACAGTTCCCTTGTTCAGAATCGCCCGTTTGGGCTGTCTTTTTTTCAAATGCAGAAAAGGATCGCAAATGCTCAGTTTACACATTTTGCAACTTTTAGCCATGGGGGGGCCTAAACAGGGTAGGGGAGCTCACATTAACGTTCAAAAACCTCAGAAAGTGAAAATTTCATGCCATGGGACCTTTAAGCAGCCAATGCTGTTTTCTGAAACATGGAGAGGCTTCTTTATGATCTCAACTAGCACATTCTGCAAAAAAATGAAAATCACAAATTTTGAAAAAAAAAACTTCTAATGCAAATGTCTGTTTCACTAATGCCGACATGCGGTGGGTTTCCGCATGGTCGGACACATACTGTAAATAGCAGAACAAATGGTAAATAGTCTCTTGACCATCTCTTCTCAAACTTACCAGCTTTAAATCTCAAATAATGGGTAATTTTTTCCATCACATGAATGTCCTCTATTTTATCCATAGTTGTTAATTTTGTGGAGATTAATTAAAGGTGCATTGTGTAACGTTACTTGTAGGAGTTCTACCACCTGCTTGTCTCCATGGAGAGGCTATAGCGTGGATGTTTCACAGTATGCCATTAAGAGACAAAATTGACGTTATAATGCTGTTAGCTCATCAGAAGCAGACCTGGAGTTGTGTTTTGTTTCATTCACACATTTAACGCACAAATCCTGCATATTTAGGCTGAGTTTTCCCACAAACTGAAAACACTTTGTTCCACCTTGTCATGTGGTTATACAAGAGGTGCTCTACTGTGTTTATAAATTTCATACACCTCCACTAGAATCATTTGGAGGATGATTTCAGCCCTGGAATTGTCGGTTTCTACTAAAAATGTAAAAAAAGAAGTAGCTTAACTAGGGATGCAAATTATCGGTTAATTCATTAACTGATAGTTGATTGACCTTATCGGTCGATTAACGATTAACTGATAAGCGGCGTTTTTCACCTGAATTTGAGTGTTTCAATAGGGTCTTTAAGAATATAAGCTATAGTAACATAACACTGAGTCATAAATATATCATAGTATTATTATATTGTATATTCCTCAATTAATTATTCCTTAGTAAAAAGCAGACAAATGTATTGATGCTGAATAACAAAATACAGTAATCCCTCGCTCTATCCAATTTCTTTTTTAATAGTGTAAAAAAAATTTTATAGAGTAACATTGTGTTCTGTCCTGATTGGCTAAGAGACTAGACCAGGACTGAACGTGGACTGGACCAGGTCTGAACCAGGTCTGGACCTGGACTGGACCTGGACTGGACCGGGACTCGACCGGGTCTAGACCTGGACTAGACCAGGATTAAACCACTGGGGCGCGTGCTGGTTTCGCCGCGCTCCGAGCCGCAGGCCAGCCGCGCGGGGCTCGGGGCTCGGGGCGCGGGCTGCGGCGAAACCGGCAGCAGCGGCACGCATTCCGGGTTCGATCTCGCCTCGCGCGTACACCCGGGGCTGCTAAGCAGTGCCGTTGGCGCCTGCGGTCGGCTGTGAGTCGATCTTGGCGCAGCGCGGTTGCCTTGTTTCATGACCACGCGGGTGCGCATGTCCGCGGTTAGCGGTTAATTACAATTAATGCATTTTGATCGACCAACGTCTTAATCGACAATTAACCGTTAATCGATTAATTGTTGACATCCCTAAGCTTAACTTAACTTGAAAACCAATTGCTTAAAGCTTGAAGGTGGAAGTGAAACAAACCACAACCCCAGTATGTTTTTGATGAGATGCAACATTCTAACGTGGCTTAAATCTCTCAAGAGTCAATTTTGTGTAATATAGGACTTTTAATACATAATTAATAAAATGCTTACCGGTACTTTGTGTTATTAGGAATTATCTGTGGATGTAGAGACGATTATGGAAACAGAAGATCAGATCATGGTGGACAGGCTTCGACTTGCTGCTGGTTTAGGCCCTAATCCAAACAGGTGAAACTTTTGAAATAATATTTGAATAATAATCATATAATGTGTGATGTATTCTGATAATTATGTGTATTTGTTTCAACAGGACGTTTGTGCCTAGAAGATATCCACGGCAGATGATGAGTCCTGAGGTGAGAGTACTGCAAAAATAAGTCTATCTTGGAAACTGTCTCGCATTTTGAAATATTTATCTTGTTTTGAGTAGTTTTAACTTGTGAAGATTTATATAACTTGACCCAATATTTTGCTATATCCATTATTTGTAAAGGATAACAGTATGCCACTGAAATATGAACATGGTTGTTGACAAAAACTAATTTGAAACTAGAATATATCTTGTCTACATAGTAATAATTTTAAACCAATAATGTCATACCTATTAAGTAAAAATGTACAGGGGGTCCTCGGGTTACGACGTTGATCCGTTCTTAAGACGCGTCGTAACCCGAATTTCGTCGTAAGTTGGAATTTGATTTTGATCTTCCAACCAAGGCATCAATAACCTTTCCATCTCAATAATTAGACCACTACGCTGCTTGGTTATCACTGTCGCTTTCATAGGAGCAGATCAGAGCTCACATCAGGTACTTCCGCCCACATTGGGCAGGCACACGAGGCCGTCTTCTTCTCCCTACACCCACAACAAATCGCCGCGCGCCGTTCGCGTTTGTTTACGTCGCTTACCACGCTAAACTGTGTAAGACGGAATGACGCGTAATTTTAAAAAAAAAATTTTTTATGGGGGCGCGTTCGTAACCACGAAACAGCGTAAGTCGAGACCGTCGTAACCCGAGGACCCCCTGTATTAAAGGAAAATTAACGTTTTTTTTACAATCTGAGCCTTCTTTTGGCAATAAAACAAGTAGTTTTACTCACCCATAGCAGTTTGGTGTCAATTGGAGCAGTATCGCAGAACTTATGTTGTAGCCGTTCTGTTCTACTAATGATCCCGTATCCGTTAGCGTGAGTGTTCGGGGCATTACTTTCTGGTGTCCAAATAACACAAACTTTAGCACTTTTCAAACCACAGAAGATCGCTGTGTCAGGGTAGACTTTTAGTGGATTCCAAAACGGTCTGAAACCCGATATCCAGCTATAGTTTCATTTGATGACGTCATCAGAGAGGACAGTGCGCATGCATGAACTCAGCTGTTTTGTAAACACCGCTAGTCCGAAAGAAGCTAACACCGCTCTGAACTTTACTTTTCTGTTGCGATATCGGGTTTCAGGCCGTTTTGGAATCTACTAAAAGTCTACCCTGACACAGCGATCTTCTGTGATTTGAAAAGTGCTAAAGTTTGTGTTATTTGGACACTGCAAATCAGTGCCCCGAGCACTCACGCTAACGGATACGGGATCATTAGTAGAACAGAACGGCTCAACATAAGTTCTGCGATACTGCTCCAATTGACACCAAACTGCTATGGGTGAGTAAAACTACTTGTTTTATTGCCAAAAGAAAAAAAACGTTAATTTTCCTTTAACTGTGCAAAACTGATTATGCAATAGTTTAGATTTTTTGTGATTTTTTTTTTGTGTGAATTTTGTGAGCTGATGGTCCTAACATTTCTAGCATTATGACCGTCAGTGTACTAATTTGCGTTATTGTATTTCAGAGCTCAGAGATGAGCAGGAGACACGAGAGGAAGTGTTCTGAACGACAGAGACGCAGTGAACAAAGAGAACTGTTTGACAATCTGCAGAACCTCCTGGACCCTTCCAGCACCCCCACGCCCAAACTCCACCTCCTCACACTGGTCAGTCCCTTTCTGTTTGTTAGAATTCATTTAAAGCTCCACTGTGTAACTTTTCCGTTGGTATGGTGTTGAAATGCACTTAATTTTAGATTTATTTATTTCATTCATAAAGTATAAAAAGACATTACCAGTGTCACAGCGTTAAACATAAGAAATGAATGTAAAGGATAAAGGAGCAGAAAGAGAAAAAGTGTTTTCTTATGTTATCGGCCCCCTTTTTCAGACAATACATCAACACTGAGAGTTACTTTAAAACATTTCAAATACATTTCATTTCAGTCACAAATATTAATCACTTGCAAACAGATATCACTTTTTTGCACAACTACGTTTTCTTTTTCATTCACAAATGCCGAGAATCTTAGGCTACGTTTATACGGCGACGATCAAAACAGAAGACTCAAAAGTGGCGTCTCGTCTTCAATTTTTTATCCGCGTTTAGATGAGCGTTCTCAACAGGAAATGTTTGTTTATACGAAGACGCAAAAGTGGACGCAAAAGCCAGCGAAGGGAGGCGCTGTAAATAACTGGACTGAAAAAAAACAAACAAACAAAACATCACAACAGCGTCAAGTTACATTTCTAACCACGACTACCGGATAAGAGAAAGGTAAAACTTCAAAATAAAATGTTCTAGTTGCGTTTTAAATGAGTGGTTAAGTTCCGCTCCAAACATTTCAGTGACTTGTATTTTTGTTGACATGTTTTTGAATATTGTACTGAAAATAGTGACATTACAGGAGGATTACAGTGAATTAGAAAATATAAAATCACATGGGGTTTTACATTTGAAGTGCCTCATGCGGAAGTCGCTTGTCTTGGCGTCTGTGTGGCTGTGAGAGTGTGAGAAAGACTTGTACGGGAAGAAGAGAAAAGACCGTAGACGTGTGTGGGTGCCATTTATACAATTGTTGAAATGACTCTTGTATTGCCGCATCTATGTGACGTAAACGCGACGTGAGCAGATCTGACCAGTTTTGCGTCTTGGGCAGTTTACACGGAAACGCTACAGCGGAGCGTGTTTAACTTTTCCACTCTGGAGGGTGGTTTCAGATTTTTGCGTTTTTAGGCCCCAAAAACACCGTCCCCATGTAAACGAAAGGCACTTCCGATACAATATTTTGTAGTTTTTACCTGTATGCGTTCTCGTGTAAACAGGCCCTGATTTTGAGCAAGGTCTTGGCCTGTCACAGTAATCACTATATTGACTTAAGGTTCAATATGATGAACAGTCATTTTTTTGGTGTCATTATTTATTATTGGGGAGTTTCACTTGTACTGTTATGAAAGTTTTTATTATTTTGTTGC
This sequence comes from Paratrypauchen microcephalus, assembly GCA_036785185.1. NCBI lineage: Eukaryota > Metazoa > Chordata > Actinopteri > Gobiiformes > Gobiidae > Paratrypauchen > Paratrypauchen microcephalus. Next base: position 5,544,274 of record JAVJIX010000031.1, on the reverse strand, counting down.
ACTACCATCAAATTTGAGTTGAAGAGGGCAAAAACAAATAACTTTTAATAATAAATGTAAATATAAATTCAGAATATTTTGGAGGGATAATTCTACTTGTGTTGGAACCATAAATCAGTTTCATTATTTATCATCTATATTTTCTTAAACAAAATATCACATTTCAAAAGTTATTATGACAAGCCAAGCAAAATCACATATTTGTAACTAAAGTTGCATATTGCACCCTTAATTTGATTTGAATAGTGGTGTGATATTTATTTCTGTATTTCAAGCATAGTTGTCTGCAAGAAAATGAAACAAAATTGTACTTGAAGAAATGAAATATTGAAACCCATGTTTCCCTATGATGTACCAAGTAAATCAAAACTACTTTGCTGTTTTCGTCCATCAATACTGCTGATTAACAATTTATTTTAATTTTTTTTATACAAACCTTGATAATTGTGAATGTATTTCTGTTTTAGGCCCTAAAAGAAATCAAAGCCCTCACGGATCGCTGTATGTTTTTGGAGGAAGAGAAGAAGCTGCTGGGTCAGATGCAGAACGTGTACGTGGAGAAGATCTCCATCATGTCTGGTAGGCCTCTTTATAAATATCTTTTTGAATTTTTGAATTTAAATCGGCATGTAAACTAAATATAAATGAGTATGTACTAGTGAGTAATGCTTCATCTACCATATACTGTTTAAATGGAAATGATTAGATCCAAGAATTTGAAAAAAACAGTGATGTAAAGGGCACATATTAGACTTCTTTTCCTTCTTTTTCTCTGATCGATGTTAAAATGTTGTTTCCTCATCACAAACATACCTGGAGTATGTTTCATTCACAAATGTTTAAAGATCCCATGACATGGTACTTCTTGATGCTTTTATATGGCTCCTTAATGGTTCCCTAATACTGTAAATGAATCCTTCTTCAAAATCAACACTCAGTGCATGAGAAACAGAGATAAGATGAGAAAGAGTCATAAATGTCACTCTGGAACACTCCATTATGGGCGTTGTTGCTTTAATGCAAATGAGGAGGACAGAGATGGCCTATAGTAGAGGGTGGGGGCGTGGCCAAACGCACCGCTCTGTGACCCACTTCCGTGTTTTTGCACGGGGGGAGAGATGAGAAGCCTTCCATTGAAAAATAAACACATTTTCACAGAAAATTAAACCACTGCTGTTTCAGATGTCCACAGGCTCAGATAAAGGACTTCCGAGCCTAGAAACAGTCGCAAGTTCCTCCAGGCAAATAAAAAACGTATTTCGCATTGCGTAGCTCCTCCGCAGTCCAAACTCTCTGGGCGTGATTTACAGAGACGCTGAGTACAGACAGACGGGGGTGGAACTGCATTTGCATTTCTTTTTTCGATCTGACGTCAATAAGTTTCCTTGTTCAAAATCGCCCGTTTGAGCTCTGATTTTTTTCTAACACAGAAAAGGATCGCAAATGCTCAGTTTAGACATTTCACAACTTTTAACCATGGTGGGGGGCCTAAACAGGGTAGGGGAGCTCACATTAACGTTCAAAAACCTCAGAAAGTGAAAATGTCATGCTATGGGACCTTTAACACTCAGAAAACACTTGGTTCCACCTTGTGATGTCATGTGGCAGATGGAGATGTAGACAGGCTAATAATAAAGGGTTACTCAGAATGAAATAAAACACAACTCCAGGTATGCTTTTGATGAGAGAACTACATTCGAAAGTGGCTTCAACCTTTTATTTTAGGTCAGTCCGAGGAAACCATTCTGGAGAAGTTGTTTGACGTTTGTGAAAAACAGAGACTGAAGGAGGAGATGACATCAGTGTCTTCGCACTCAGACCTGCTTCAGTCCAGCGCCGCCATGGTCCAGGCCATAAACCCCCAAACAAAACCAGAGACCACCCCTCTACTCAAGCCCATCAAACCAGAGGTACGAGCATCTGGTTTGGATAAACATCTTATTAAAGTTTGGCCAAGTTTACATTTATATAGATATTTATTTTGATAATTATACAAAGAGAGATTTATATAGATATTGGGATTAGATTATTTAAGCTCAGTTCCAATGACTAAATGCTGTGCGTTAATCATAAACCGTATATGTGAAGAATCCCTCAGTCGTCCAGGTAGAATCCATGATAAAAGGAGAAATTCAGTTTATTTGTTATTATTTATTAAAGTTTATTTGGTCAAACGTTTTGCAACTCATCCGAGGTGCTTCGTCAGTTCTGGTCAGAGTGCTGATGGACACTGCTTATATCTAGCTGCAGGGAGGAGCTAACTATACTGAAATTATTCTGAAACTCTTTGTTTTGAGTTTCTGTCTTTTGTATTTCCAGTTTCTCTCTGGCGTCTAGTTTAGCATACCTATTCAAACCCTAATGGCTGTTTTCACACCTCTGGACCTGACCTGGCTGCCCTATTGTTTCCTTTGTTTTCATTTAGGTTTGAGAATGGAATTATAGATGGGAGACAAGTTATGTCTGACTCCCCCATTTCTGTTTAAAGAAGGATTCTCTTTTTTGACAAAAATAGCCTCTTTAACTCCCCTCTCAAACCAGTTCTTTTCCCTGGCTAAGATCTGAACCTCACTGTCCTCAAAAGAATGGCCCGTGGCTTCTAGGTGAAGATGTACGGCAGATGACGGTCCACTCTGGCACGCCCGTCTGTGTTGGTACATCCTCTTATGAAGCGGCTGTTTTGTTTCTCCAGTGTAGCGCTCACTGCAGTCTTCACTACACTGAATGGAGTAGACCACATTGTTTTGTTTGTGGCTCAGTGTTTTGTCCTTTGGGTGGACGAGTTTTTGTCTTAAAGTGTTTGTGGGTTTGAAATAAACTGGGATTTCATATTGTCTGAAAATCCTCTGTAGTTTTTCAGAAATGCCGGCCAAAACTCGTCCACCTAAAGGACAAAACACCGAGCCACAAACAAAGCAATGTGGTCTACTCCATTCAGTGTAGTGAAGACTGCAGTGAGCGCTACACTGGAGAAACAAAACAGCCACTTCACAAGAGGATGTACCAACACAGACGGGCGTGCCAGAGTGGACCGTCATCTGCCGTACATCTTCACCTAGAAGCCGCGGGCCATTCTTTTGAGGACAGTGAGGTTCAGATCTTAGCCTCCCTGCAGCTAGATATAAGCAGTGTCCATCAGCACTCTAACCAGAACTGACGAAGCCTCTCGGATGAGCTGCTAAACGTTTTCGACCAAATAAACTTTGTCCAGTTGACAAATTGAATTTCTCCTTTTATCATACACTGTATAAAGAAGTGGACTAAGAGAGTGACGTCATCCATAGCCTTCAGCGCCACGCAAACAAAGCTGGCAATGCTAGCGGTTACAAAAGCGAATTGGGCGCCAGGTTCTATATTATGAAGGGTAGGATTTCATAAAGCTAGAAAATAGCGAGAAAATATCAGAAAAACACCAGGATTATGTAGAGGGATGACAAAACTGTTAAATTGTACTGAGAAACAAAGGCCACTGAGACGTGCAGTGGAAATGTTGCAGCAACATCAACTGCGACAGTTTGCTGCAGCAAAACCTGTTTCCCTTGAGATTAATAAAATGTCTGTCTAAACTTCATAAAAGGTATATTAATTTTAGTGCATGAAAAGTCCCTCAGTCGTCCAGGTAGAATCCATGATAAAAGGAGAAGTTCAATTTGTCAACTGGACAAAGTTTGTTTGGTTGAAAACGTTTCGCCGCTCATCCGAGAGGCTTCGTCAGCTCTGGTTATTGTACTGGTTAGACACTGTTTATATCTAGCTGCCGGGAGGCGCGTCCTACACTGAAAAGGCTCTGAGAACGAACCCCCCTAATCTGTCTCTTTGTTTTCCAAATTACTCTGGCGACTAGTTACGACCCCCTATTCGACGTCTAACGACCCTCTCCACCCCTCTGCCCTGGCTCGTCTGCCCTAATGTTTGTCTGTTTTGACGTGGTTTAAGAATCGAATTATAGATGGGAGACAAGTTATGTCTAACTCCCCCATTTCTGTTTAACGACGGATTCTCTTTTTTGACAAAAATAGCCTCTTTAACTCCCCTCTCAAACCAGTTCTTTTCCCTGGCTAAGATCTGAACCTCACTGTCCTCAAAAGAATGGCCCGCGGCTTCTAGGTGAAGATTATTATTATTATTAATTTTAGTATTGACTAGTTTACAAGCAGTGCCTTATTTTACTGGTTTGAATCAATCATTCTTTCAAAAATGTCTTATTTTTAGGAGATCTGTGTAAGATTAATGTATTTTACAATTAACAAATGAATCGAACACAACACATCACACATTTGAATACATCACAGTATAGTTTTGTATTTGGTAGAAATGGACCTCGTGTCTTTTTCAGTGGAATCAGTTGGTTATTACATGGTTATCTGTGAATTTATGTTTGTTTATTTATCAGTTTTGAAATTTTACAATATACATACACAACACAAATAGACCCCCCCAAAAAACGCACCCCTCTCTCTACTCTCAACACACACAAAACTACTTTTTTTTCTCATTGTTCACAATTTTGGAGTTTTGTCTCAATTGTGCATTAAAATTTCACATTATGTCATCTCCAGCCGCAGTCTCCATCTAAAACCACTGAAGAACCATCCAAACCTCAACCGTCCGAAGCCCAGAGAAAAGCATCAGAGGAGATCCAAGCCACAGCCAAGAACTTTCTCCAGCAACTACTGACCAAACTCAAACCCATTATTCACAACGCCAAGTACTGCCATGAGGTGGCGAAACAGAACCGCGTCGAGCAGGAGAAGGCGATGGGCATAGCACCAGCAGAAGTGCCCACATCTTCTGTTGCCAAGCCGGCGAGCTCTAAATCTAAAAATGCTGACAAGACCCCACCTAATCCACAAACTCTGGCTCTTCCACTGATTCGGTCCAAAGATGGTCGAATCATACTGCCCTCATCTTTGAAGCCAGGTGAATTTTTGTACTGACCTGTATGAACTGTTACAGGAGAATTAACAATCTGAGCCTTATTTCGGTAATAAAACAAGTTCTTTCACTCACCCATAGCACTTTGGTGTCATATGAAGCACTTCGGAGATGTTATAGATTAACGATAGCCGTAGCACGAGTGTTATTTGGAGACCGTGCTAAAGTTTGTTATTTGGAGCCCGCTCGGGGCATATATTACATGCTCGGGGCATGTAATATACGCCCCGAGCGGGCTCCAAATAACACAAACTTTAGCACTTTTCAAATCATAGAAGCTCAATGTCTTAGTCTACGGTTTTGTTTGAGTCAAAAGTGGCCTGTAATCCAAGATTTATCCATAGTTTCGAGTAGATGAGGAGGCCAGTGCGCATGTGCGGAGTCACAGCTTATTTCGCTCTCAGCTCCCAGGACCCAAACATGAAATGCAAAGCTGTAAATTATGGATAAATCTCGGATTACAGGCCACTTTTGACTCAAACAAAACCGTAGACTAAGACATTGAGCTTCTATGATTTGAAAAGTGCTAAAGTTTGTGAACTCGCGTTACGGAGATCGCTAATCTAAAACATCTCCGGAAGTGCTCCATATGACACCAAAGTGCTATGGGTGAGTAAAACAACTTGTTTTATTACCGAAATAAGGCTCAGATTGTAAAAAAAAATAGTTAATTCTCCTTTAAAGATGCTCTGTGTGAGTTTTCTGAGGAAAGGTCCACTACCTGCTTGTCTCCATGGAGAAGTTAGTGCTTTGCCTGTAATAAAACTATCTTTCACTTACTCAGTCACAGGTGGTTTATTGCTAAAATAAAGTTGTATTCTTACATGCAGTTTTGACTTTTAATTTGACCTTGTAGTTTTACCTACTTGGGTTTTCATTATCTGCAAACCATAATCATTAAAATTTCAATGTCATGGGTTTATATAATATATGGGTTTGGCTTTCTGAAAAGAGCAACAAAAATATCACATTTTTTGAGATGGTCTGTATAAGGAAATGGATAATGCCTTACTGTGGAACATTCCAGGTAAAGCAATAACCACAGTTGGGGACTCGAGTCGGACTTGAGTCACTATTTTGAGGACTTAAACATGACTTGATAAAATGGACTAAAACAACAGCTTGGTCTGGCAATAGCTCCTTGGAAAACTTGCATAGTGCTTCATTAAAACAAACTCAACGTCATACATATTGTACATTATTTTAACCTCTCTTTTTTTTTTTTTTTTTTTTGCAGCTCCTCACACTTACTACACGCTCACAGTCGCCCAGAACGGTGAGCAAAAACCAACCATTGTACTCAAACCGCTGGAGCCAGGATCTGTACAACAGCAAACAGTTTTAAATACTTCAACAGACGCTGAAAATCCTGCTGTTCTTAATCAAGAACCCGCTCACCTCGACGTCCAACCCTCACAACCGTCAAGATCAGACCCCATCCAACCATATGTTTTTAAATCTCCCTTGGCAAATATTGGATACGTCAATCAGAGCAGCTCCAACCAAGCCGTTACCTTGGCTACCTCCTCTCCTTCTCCTACTCCTCCTTCTACTACTCCTTCTTCTACTACTCCTTCTTCTACTACTACTGCTGCTGCTAATACTATGAAGTTAACCTCAAACAGTGAACCTAGAACCAACCAAACACCAGCACCACCACTTTTTCCTAATCCAGTTTATAAACCACAAACCTTAGCCACTCCTCCAGTTAAACGCGGAAGAGGTCGCCCACGCAAAAACCCTCTCGCAGACGGTTTCCAGACCCCTCAATCCGTAATAAAAGAAGATCCGGATTATTCGCCAACGAAATTACAAATAAATGTATCGCCATCGAACAAAAGACCAGTGGCGGGAATTTCAAGCCCACAACCTGTGAAAAGAGGCAGGGGACGGCCTCCGAAAAGCAAACTCACGCGAAGTCCTCGGATTGAACTGGAACGTTGTCCAAATCTGTATTTGGAAGTGAAGAAGGAAGAGGAGGAGTGGGACATTGATATCAGCAGGATACATGTAAACGGGTCGCGTCCTTTAACTCGCGGTGCATTGGGTAAGGATTTTCCAAGTGCAAAAAGACGATCGTGGATAGACTTGGAAAGCGAGTTGGATGTGGATATTGAATAAGTAGCATGTTTTAGGTTTGTTTTGAACACTACTGTAGTCTATGCACAGCCGTCAAATCCTCCCACTTGAATGCTGGAACTTCATCTCAGAATTAACTACGGTGCCTTTTAGTGATCCAGTATGATGGTACAATAATGTTACTGCACTAAATTCAGCGGCAGGCTTAAAGGGATATTATGCTACTTTGTTGTTTTCTCATCAAAAACATGCCTGGAGTTGTGTTTTTATGTTTTTTCTCCCACATATTTAATACACAAACCCTGTATATTTAGGCTGAGTTCTTCTCTCAAACAGAAAACACTGTCATGTGGTAATACAAATAGTGCTCCACTGTGTTTTTAAAGATCCCATGACATGGTACTTCTTGATGCTTTTATATGGCTCCTTAATGGTTCCCTAATACTGTAAATGAATCCTTCTTCAAAATCAACACTCAGTGCATGAGAAACAGAGATAAGATGAGAAAGAGTCATAAATATCTCTCTCAAACACTTTATTGTGGGCGTTGTTGCTTGAATGCAAATGAGGAGAAAAGAGATGGCCTATAGTAGAGGGTGGGGGCGTGGCCAAACTCTCCGCTCTCAGCTCTCAGCTGATCCATTTCCGTGTTTTTGCACGGGGGGAGAGATTTGAAGCGTTCCATTGAAAAATAAACACATTTCCACAGAAAATAAAATTAACCCACTGCTGTTCAAAGGTCCAGAGGCTCAGATAAAGGACTTCCGAGCCTAGAAACACTCGGACGTGCCTCCAGGCAAATAACAAAACGCATTTCGCATTGCCTAGCGCATTCGCAGTCCAAACTCTCTGGGCGTGATTTACAGAGACGCTGAGTACAGACAGACGGGGGTGGAACTGCATTTGCATTTCTTTTTTCGATTTGACGTCAATAAGGTGCCTTGTTCAAAATCGCCCGTTTGAGCTCCGATTTTTTGCAGAAAAGGATCGCAAATGCTCAGTTTAGACATTTCGCAACTTTTAACCATGGGGGGGGGGGCTAAACAGGGTAGGGGAGCTCACATTAACGTTCAAAAACCTCAGAAAGTGAAAATTTCATGCCATGGGACCTTTAAGCTCCATACACCTTCACTACAATCATTTAAGTCCAGGAATTGCCTCTCTATTAAACAAAAGGTAAAAAGGAGCTGTTGACTTGAAAACTGCCACTTCATGACATCACAAAGTGGAAAAAAGCATTTTGAACTAATAATACAGGATTACTCAAACGTGTGAATGCAACAACACACAACTCCAGGTCTGTTTTTGAGGAGATGACAACTTTCTAACATGGCTCAGAGCTCACAAGAGTCAGTTTTGCGTAATATAGGATTTTTAAAAGTTCACTATGTATCTTTTCTGGTGTGGAATCTGCCACCTGCGTGTTTCCGTTATGTGATGAAAAGAAATGCATAGAATGGGTGAGCAACCGGTGGACAACCGCATGAATAGACTTGTCTCTTAGAGAATTAACGTTTTTTACAATCTGAGCCTTATTTTGGTAATAAAACAAGTTTTGCTCACCCATAGCACTTTGGTGTCATATGGAGCACTTCTGGAGATGTTTAGATGAGCGATAGCCGTAATGTGAGTTCTCGGGGCATATAGCGGTCTCCAAATAACAAACTTTAGCGCTTTTCAAATCATAGAAGCTCAATGTCTTAGTCTACACTTTCGTTTGAGTCAAAAGTGGCCTGTAATCCGAGATTTATCCATAATTTACAGCTTCGTGTTTCATGGAGCTGAGAGCGAAATAAGCTGTGACTCCGCACATGTGCACTGGCGTCCTCATCTACTCAAAACTATGGCTAAATCTCGGATTACAGGCCACTTTTGACTCAAACGAAAGTGTAGACTAAGACATTGAGCTTCTATGATTTGAAAAGTGCTAAAGTTTGTGTTATTTGGAGACCGCAAACATTTGCCCCGAGAACTCACATGATGGAGATCGCAAATCTAAAACATCTCTGGAAGTGCTCCATATGACACCAAAGTGCTATGGGTGAGTAAAACAACTTGTTTTATTACCGAAATAAGGCTCAGATTGTAAACATTTTTTAATTAATTCAATTTCCAATGGGCCTGTGTACCCAGGTTGAGAAACACTGGTCTAGAATGCCCCACAGTATGGCATTACATTTATTTATTAAGCATTCATTCAGTTTTAAGTGTTTTAATGCATACAAATACCTTGGAAAAACATGCATTCCTACTGATAGTGGGGTCGCCTCTCCACAGATCTCATCTCCCTAGGCGATGCCGATGAAGATGGTCAAGTTTAATGCAATACTGTGGAAAATTCAGATCCATATTGCTTGTGGAGGGTTTGGCACCTGCTCGTCTCCATGGAAGAAGTTACATAATACATCTTTAAATGTTGGGAAATTCTCTGCGTTTGATCCATGCAAATTCCACACTGAAAGACCTTAAATTATTATGAAATCAAACTTGAAACCCTCTTGCTACGAGGCACAGCGCGTCTTACTAAACTCCTGTTACTTGGGGAATAAAAGTAGAAAAATTGACATGAACCGGCTTTCTGAATGTAAACAACAGCTGGTACCTTGATGTTTTATAAGCTAATTTATCGATTTGTCAAAGTATGTTTATTTACGTTAAAATCACTGACCAGATGAAATCTTGAGCTTGTTTAAAAAAAAAATCAATTCTTTTGTGTAATTATTAAAGGACCCATATTATTACACTATTGTCTGGTCAGTTTTTATGTTTCCTTGTCACAGACACACCTGGAGTTCCGTGCATGAAACAAAACATCGTTCCACCTTGTGATGTCATGTGGTAATACAGGAAGTGCTCCACTATGTTGTGGCATTCCATACACCTTCACTAGAATCATTTGTATGATTTCAGCCCTCAAATTGCCCATCTCTACTGAACAAAAAGCAAAAAGTAGCTGCTAACTTAAACTATAGCTTCATGACATCACAAGGTGGAACAGAGCATTTTCAACTTTGGAGATGTAGACGGACTAATAATGCAGAATTACTCAATCACGTGAATGAAACAAAACGCAACTCCAGGTTTGTTAGATGAGGTAAAACTATTCTAACCTGTCTTAAAGCTCATTAGAGTTAATTTTGTGTAATATAGGACCTTTAACAATTTTGAGAATTGGTTTCAGACAATAATTTTCCTAATTTTTAACTTTGTGATCAATAATGTTACATCTGTAGCACTTTGTTGGGCGTAAGTGCACTTATTCCTGTAAAAGTTAAAACGCAATGAGAGCCATATAGAGTGAATGAAACCGTTTTATGTAAATATGCATTTCTTTTTAAATGAGTTTTTCCTCCAGACAATGTATTCAGACCTGGTTCCTCTGGCTGTGACAAATCAAGTGTCCTTTAACAATGAATAAAACGTATGTATTATAACTTGTTTCTAACTTGTTTCTTTCAGTTGTAAAATAGACCATGACTTGAATCCATAATTGTTCATCTTGCTTGAGTTGTTTTGACAATTCAACCTATAATTATTTCACTTGATTTAAAGGAGAATTAAAGGAAAAGTAACTTTTTTTTTTTACAATCTGAGCCTTCTTTCGGCAATAAAACAAGTAGTTTTACTCACCCATAGCAGTTTGGTGTCAATTGGAGCAGTATCACAGAACTTATGTTGTAGCCGTTCTGTTCTACTAATGATCCCGTATCCGTTAGCGTGAGTGCTCGGGGCACTGATTTGCGGTGTCCAAATAACACAAACTTTAGCACTTTTCAAATCACAGAAGATCGCTGTGTCAGGGTAGACTTTTAGTGGATTCCAAAACGGCCTGAAACCCGATATCGCAACAGAAAAGTAAAGTTCAGAGCGGTGTTAGCTTCTTTCGGACTAGCGGTGTTTACAAAACAGCTGAGTTCACGCATGCGCACTGTCCTCTCTGATGACGTCATCAAATGAAACTATAGCTGCATATCGGGTTTCAGGCCGTTTTGGAATCTACTAAAAGTCTACCCTGACACAGCGATCTTCTGTGATTTGAAAAGTGCTAAAGTTTGTGTTATTTGGACACCACAAAGTAATGCCCCGAGCACTCACACTAACGGATACGGGATCATTAGTAGAACAGAACGGCTCAACATAAGTTCTGCGATACTGCTCCAATTGACACCAAACTGCTATGGGTGAGTAAAACTACTTGTTTTATTGCCGAAAGAAGGCTCAGATTGTAAAAAAAAACGTTAATTTTCCTTTAATGTTTTTTTTACAATCTGAGCCTTATTTCGGTAATAAAACAAGTTGTTTTACTCACCCATAGCACTTTGGTGTCATATGGAGCACTTCCGGAGATGTTTTAGATTAGCGATATCCATAACGTGAGTTCTCGGGGCAAATGTTTGCGGGCTCCAAATAACACAAACTTTATCACTTTTCAAATCATAGAAGCTCGATGTCTTAGTCTACGCTTTCCTTTGAGTCAAAAGTGGCCTGTAATCTGAGATTTAGCCATAATTTACAGCTTTGCGTTTCATGTTTGGGTCCCGGGAGCTGAGAGCGAAATAAGATGTGACTCCACACATGCGACTGTCGTCCTCATCTACTCGAAACTATGGATAAATCTCAGATTACAGGCCACTTTTGACTCAAAGGAAAGTGTAGACTAAGACATTGAGCTTCTATGATTTGAAAAGTGATAAAGTTTGTGTTATTTGGAGACCGTATGCCCCGAGAACTCGCATTACGGATATCGCTAATCTAAAACATCTCCGGAAGTGCTCCATATGACACCAAAGTGCTATGGGTGAGTAAAACAACTTGTTTTATTACCGAAATAAGGCTCAGATTGTAAAAAAACGTTAATTCTCCTTTAAAGGGCCTTTATATTATACTAGTTTGTGATCTGTTAATGTTTCCTCATCAAAAACATACCCGGAGTTTTGTTTTGTTTCATTCCACTGTGTTTTCAAACTCCATACACCTTTTTATAGAATTATTTGGATGAGCCCTGGAATTCCCAATCTCTAAAAGTAAAAGGTAGCTAATAAACTGAAAAGCACTACATGACATCACAAGGTGGAACAGAGCATTTTGAGCTTTGGAGATGTAAACAGAGAATAAAGGATGTGTGGAGCATGTGCGAATGAGACAAAACTCAACACCACGTCTGTTTCTGATGAGGAAACAAGACGTATCCATCAATTTTCCTCCACGTATCCGGGCAGGGTCGCAGGGGGACCAGTCTAATCAGGGACTCCCAGACTTTTCCCTGGACACTTTCTCCAGCTCCTCCAGGGGCACCCTAAGGCGTTCCCAGGCCAGCTGAGACGTAGTCCCTGTAGCGTGTCCTGGGTCTTCCCTGGGGCCTCCTTCCGGTGGGACATGTCCAGAACACCTCCCCAGGGAGACATCCAGGACATACAAGTCAATCAAATGAAATAATTATAGGTTGAATTGTCAAAGAGATCGACTTTAGAATGTATTATTATATAAAGCTAACTGAATACAAAGTAATAGCATATAAAGGTAAAAATTACAAAAAATCTGAAATGAAATCCAGTCAGAAATTCAGAGAAACCACTTATACCAGGTGCTAGTTATATGTAGAAAACAATCCAATTTAACTCTCTAATAAACTATTAGGTGACAGTGACCAGATTTTATGAACTCACATTACACCTTTTATTACGTAAACAAACAGGATTGTTTAGTTACAGCATTGGTGGGTTGTGTTGGCATCTGTTTTGTGTTTCTACCAGTGTTCGATGAATTACAGTAATCCCACGTTTATCGCGGGGGTTAGGTTCCAGAAATAACCCGCAATAAGAGAAATCCGCGAGGTAGGAAATCTTTATATTTTACAATTATTCTACATGTTTTAAGGCTGTAAATGCCTCACCACACACATTATACGCTTTTCTCAGAATGGATGTTCTGGAATGGAATGGAATTAACCTTTTCTCACATTTGTCTCTAGTTTAAACACTCAAACTTTCATTGATTTTCAACAAAATGTATTAATAGTGAAGCGTGGGGGGAGACACGGCCCCGGGAGCCCCGCTGGACGTGCGAGGAGTGCGGAGACATGACTCACTGGATCCACAGGAAGCGCCGCGCTCATCCAACGGCACTGCCACATCCCGGGACGCGATGTGTACCAACCCCTTGGAGAAGTGCGCGACACGTGCACCCTCATCGTGGTCAAATCTGTGACAGAGCAGCACGACCGGCGCGAGGCCGCGCATACACCGGGGCTGCGAGCACGAGATCGAACCGCGGCGCCCGGACCGCGTCCTCTCAGCCCGAGCCACAAACCAACCGCACGAAACCAGCAAAGAGCGACACATGGTGGTTTAATCCTGATTTTGACCTGGTCCAGTCCTGGTTTAATCCAGGACCAGTCCAGGTTTAGACCTGGTTTAGTTCTGGTTTAGACCTGGTTTAGTCCACGTTTAGTCCACGTTTAGTCCACGTTTAGTCCTGGTCTAGTCCCGGTCCCCCCGCGTCCCCCATCTATCAATCAGCAAAGGTCTACAGTCTCTTAGCCAATCAGGACGCAGAACACCATGTTACACTATAAAAAAAATGTTGTTAAAAAAAAAAAAAAAAAAATTTAAATTGAAGAAAAAAATCTGCGAAACAGCAAGGCAGTGAAGCATGATAGAGCGAGGGACCACTGTACATAGTTTTGTTACTGAAACTGCACAGCTTTTGTGAAGGGTAAAAGTACAGATACAGGGGCAGAAGATGACTCAAGTAAAAGAAATCAACATAAAGTAAAACTACTGAAGAGCCTATTTAAAAATGTACTTTAAGAGTAAACAGGAAAAGTATTTTGCAGAGATTTTTAGATCAAAGCATCAAAAGTAGTGATTTTGATAAACAATTTAGCTGATTTTAAGTGATTCAACTGATTTCTTAATTTTTCTAGCTGTTTTTGTGCATTTGGGTTGCTGAGTTGAGATGTTAAAAATAAGTCTCAGACCATAAAGAATATATATATATATATATATATATATATATATATATATATATATATATATATATATATATATATATATATATATATATATATATATATATATATATATATATACAGTGGTACCTCACCTGAAAGACCCAACAAAAACGAAAATTCCAAGTCACGAAACGCCTTCATGTTAAATTTTGGTCTCTAGATACGAAAGAAAATTCAAGTTACGAAACGCGGAATCTCAAAAATTCTAATAATGCGCGCTCAGCCACACACATTATACGCTTTTCTCAGACTGGATTTAAACTTTTCTCACATTTGTCTCTCGTTTAAACACTCAAACTTTCATAGATTTTCAACAAAATTATTAATAGTGAAGCGTGGGGGGAAGGGGGAGGGTGGTGTGTGTGCGCGCGGACACGTGTGTGATAGCGCAGTATGACCCGGCGCGGGGCTGCGAGCAGAGACCCGTGCTCAATCCGTGCCAGGTCTAAACCAGGTCTAAACCAGGTCTGAACCAGGTCTAAACTAGGATTAGACCACCACGGCTCTTGCCTGCGTTCGTTCATGCACTCAGACTGCCTGCCATACTGAGGCACATCCCCTCCCCTCCTCGCTGCTCGCCTCAGCCGTGACTCGAAACAAAACCAGGAAATAGACCCGCATGCGGCGCTTTAATCCACCTGGTTTAGTCCAGGTTTAGTCCTGGTCCAGTCCAGGTTTAGACCTTGGTCTAGACTGGTATAGTCCACGTTTAGTCCTGGGTCTACAGTCTCTACGCAGGACACAGTGTTACACTATAAAAAAAAAAGTTACACTATAAAAAATGTTACACTATTTAAAAAAAACTTGGAACGGATCAGGCTTTTTCCATTGAACTCAACTTACGAAAAATTCACGTTACGAAACCACTTCTGGAACGAATTAATTTCGTAAGGTGAGGTACCACTCTAAATATATATATTATATATATATATATATATATATATATATATATATATATATATATATATATATATATTATATATATATATATATATATATATATATATATACGTCACACTTGCGGAAAGGTTTCCACCCCCCGTCTGGATGTCTACCCACCGTCTCTGGAAATCACGCCCAGAGAGTTTGCACCGCAAAAGAGCTTCGCAATGCGAGATGCATTTTTTATTTGCCTGGAGGCACGTGAGAGTGTTTCCAGGCTCGGATGTCCTTTATCCGAGCCTCCGAACCTCTGAAACAGCAGTGGTTTAATTTTATTTTCTGTGGAAATGTGTTTATTTTTCAATGGAAATCATCTCATATCTTCCTCTGCGCTTAAACACAGAAGTGGGGCCAGCGCACAGCGCACTGCTAATCCAGGAAAAAGCGGAGCATTTGGCCACAACCCACCCGCTGCACTGGCCTGTCTCTGTCCTCCTCATTTGCATTCACGCAACAACACCCAGAATAAAGCATTTCAGAGACATATTTAGCCTCATGAAGACAGTCAGAATCATATCTCATGCACTGAGTGTTGATTTTGAAGAAGGATTCATTTACAGTATTAGGGAACCATTAAGGAGCCATATAAAAGCATCAAGAAGTACCATGTCATGGGACCTTTAAGTAGCCCTCAGTTCTTTTCTTCTTTTACCTTGTTATGCTCCACTATTTCTATCTTACGTTATTTCATCACTCCAGAAATCTTTAATTTAAATGAATCAATCACTCTCATTTCGCTCTTTGGAGCAGCGCCCCCTCCTTGTCGCTAATCGCATTAACTGCGTACCTCAACTGCTTTAACAAAAACACTGAAACTTGATGTAATCTTTTGAGGGGGCGTAGATTAAAAACGTTCAGACACGCCCACCACAAATAATCGATATATTTCTTCAAGTGTTTGAAATGGACCTTCATAACAGCTGAAGAAAGTTTCAGGTTAAAGTGGTTTGAGGAACAGTCCGTGCGTAAAACCTGGACATTTACGCAGCAGGAGCACAGCGGGACTCTACGCGCTAAGCACCGGCACAGCTCACCTCTCGGGTGGGGAGGATCAGCCCGGCAGGTCGCTCACTTGTTCGGGGGAAAGAGGGGGCGGGTGGCTCGGTCTGCAGCCAGCCTCGGTCCTGCGCCGCGGGGCTTCTGCGCGCACGATGCCCGACGATGGCTTCACTTTCCGGGGACGCATCAAGAACCTGCTCCGGTCCCCCTCCACCAAACTGAAGAGGAGCAAGAAGGAGTCCATTGGCAGCCAGGTAAATGTCTCAAAACTTTTTATTTCCTGATTTGTTTATTGAAAATTGGCTAATCAAATTGTCCCACCAAAACAAACATTCAAAACGTAATGTTATAATGTTGATCCAGCTCAAAAACAGACCTCAAGTTGTGTTTTTTTGTTTAATTCACACCAGCATATTTAAGAGGAGCACTCTGTTCCACCTTATGATGTCACAGGAAGTTCTCCACTGTGTTTTTAAACTTTATACACCTTCAGTAGAAACATTTGGGTGATTTCAGTCCTGGAATTGCTCATTTCTACTAAACTAAAGGCAAAATGTAGCTGTTACTACTAAACTACCATTACATGACATCACAAGGTGGAACAGAGCGTTTTGAGCTTTGGTGATGTAGATAAACTAATAATAAAGGATTACTCAAACATGTGTGAATGAAACAAAACCCACCTCCAGGTCTGTTTCTGATGAGGTAACAATATTATAACATGACTAAACGCTCACAAGAGCCAATTTGTGTAATATTGAAATAGATATTGGTTTAATTGTGTACTTCTGCTTGGATACTGCTGTCTGCTATTACACCCCTGATCAGAAATAATGGGATATCTTCATCTGTTTGATTTACGCGTCATGGAGTACAATCTAACCTGGTTTTATCAAAGGACTGTTTGTGAGAGCAGCCCCAGACTGAGCCGACGAACAGATGGTGGATCACAGGCTCCTGTCACTGCCACACTTTGAACAGATCAAATACTAACGGACTAACAGAGCCGTGCGATGTGACCAAAACATGAATCTGAAAAATGTGATTTTAGCTTGTATTATTTAAAACACATACACATGCTTTTATTACAAGTACGACACAAATTTACCGTATTCTTCGGATTATAAGTCGCAGTTTTTTTCATAGTTTGGCCGGGGGTGCGACTTATACTCTGGAGCGACTTATGTGTGAAATTATTAACACATTATTATTCAGGGCTCTCAAGTCTCACGCTTTTAGAGTGTGACACACGCAATTCGACATGTTCACACGCTCACACGCCACACATGGTATTTCTCACGCGGAAATTTTTTTAAGCAATTCAAAACTGTAGCCACTGTTCACAGCTAGGGTTGCCAACCGTCCCTTGAAAAACGGAATTGTCCCGTATTCAGAAACAAAACTGCGCGTTCCGTATTGAGCTAAAAAGGGACGCACTTTGTCCCGTATTTCCATGTGAATCAAAAATAGTGTCTAAAACAGGAGTGCCCAATACTTCGATCTACCAGTCGACTGGTGGCGAATACTACGACACCGGTGCGGGACCGCGCAGCGCTTCTCACTGCAGCCTTCTCACTGCAGCCTTCTCACTGCAGCCTTCTCACTGCAGCCTTCTCACTGCAGCCTTCTCACCGCAGCCTTCTCACTGCAGCCTTCTCACTGCAGCCTTCTCACCGCAGCCTTCTCACCGCAGCCTTCTCACCGCAGCCTTCTCACCGCAGCCTTCTCACCGCAGCCTTCTCACCGCAGCCTTCTCACCGCAGCCTTCTCACCGCAGCCTTCTCACCGCAGCCTTCTCACCGCAGCCTTCTCACCGCAGCCTTCTCACCGCAGCCTTCTCACCGCAGCCTTCTCACCGCAGCCTTCTCACCGCAGCCTTCTCACCGCAGCCTTCTCACCGCAGCCTTCTCACCGCAGCCTTCTCACTGCAGCCTTCTCACTGCAGCCTTCTCACCGCAGCCTTCTCACTGCAGCCTTCTCACTGCAGCCTGCGCGCTCGGCTGGAGCAGCGGAAACCACGCGCGCCGCCAGCGCACGCAGCTTGTTCGCTACAGCGTGTACCTTCGCCTCACGTCCTCCTTTTCACACTCACTCTTCCCTGCATATAGCGTACACAGGCTCCTCCTCAATGCCTTTGATTAGAAGAGCAAGACGAAATGCAAAGCAAAAACTAATCTAAATTTATGTTACAGCGTCCGCACAGGGCAGGTGTACAGCACAGAGCAGGTGCACAGCACAGAGCAGGTACACAGCACAGAGCAGGTGTACAGCACAGAGCAGGTGTACAGCACAGAGCAGGTGTACAGCACAGAGCAGGTGTACAGCACAGAGCAGGTGCACAGCACAGAGCAGGTGTACAGCACAGAGCAGGTACACAGCACAGAGCAGGTGCACAGCACAGAGCAGGTGTACAGCACAGAGCAGGCCTACTGTGACATGTGGTTGAATTTTGCCTAATAAAAGTGATAAAAGGAGAAATTCAATTTGTCAACTGGACAAAGTTTATTTGGTCGAAAACGTTTCGCCGCTCATCCGAGAGGCTTCGTCAGTTCTGGTTAGAGTGCTGGTAAGACACTTGCTTATATCTCGCTGCTCCAGAAAGCGAGCCGAACCGGGATCAGCTGAGACTGTCAGAGGTAAGCCGGTGTCAACACACGCAACTTTTAAAAGGAAACCCATACAGATTAACATAAAAAAAAAAAACGCACTATCCCTTTAATATGTTACGTTAACATACCAGGCACGTTCTCAGTTCGTTGTTTATGCGTCATGTAAGGTTAGCATACCGTACACTTATTCAGCCTGTTGTTCTCTATTCTATTTTTATTTTAAATTGCCTTTCAAACATGTTTGTTCTTGGTGTTGGATTTTATCAAATAAATTTCCCCCCAAAAATGCAACTTATACTCTGTTTTTTCCTTCTTTATTATGCATTTTATGTGCGACTTATATTCCGGAGTGACTTATAATCTGGAAAATACGGTACTTGTGAGGACAGTACACATGTTTGGGGCACTTCTTGTATTACCACATGACATCACGAGGTGGAATGTGAAGTTGTTTCTGTTTTAGAACCTAAATATGCAGGATTTGTGTGTCGTGTGAATGAAACAAAACTGAACTCCAGGTATGTTTTGATCAGAAAATACCACAATATGGGCCCTTTAATGATCTCGTATATAAATATAAAAATCTCATTCGAGTAGATTTGCTCCTGGTTAGTGCTTAGATGAGAGATATTGATATCATATAAACTACTGTATGTGCTTTCAGGTAACACTGGAGAGGGTACTGGGGGTCACGGCCACAGGAAACAGCGGTTTAACCTCTGACCCCTGCTCTGGTCTGGTGGCATATCCAGCCGGGTGAGTACACATAACCACAGTGTCTCCAGATCAGATTTATCTAAACAATCAAATGTCTGTATTCTTATCACGTCCTTTTCCTGTATCAGCCCTCGTCACACAGTGTGGAAATGCATCTTTGTTTACTCTATTGAGCTTTGTGGGAAATAAGTATTCAATATAATCTGATAGCATTGTCTCATGATTGGTTCATGATGTTTGTATACAGTAATCCCTCGTTTATCGCGGGGGTTAAGTTCAAGAAATAACCCGCAATAAGAGAAATCCGCGAAGTAGGACAACTTTATATTTTACAATTATTCTACACGCGCCAACCCCTTGGAGAAGTGCGCGACACGTGCACCCTCATCGTGGTCAAATCCGTGACAGAGCAGCACGACCGGCGCGAGGCCGCGCGTACACCGGGGCTGCGAGCACGAGATCGAACCGCGGCGCCCGGACCACGTCCTCTCAGCCCGAGCCACAAACCAGCTGCACGAAACCAGCAAAGAGCGACACGTGGTGGTTTAATCCTGGTTTAGACCTGGTCTAGTCCTGGTTTAGTCCAGGTCTAAACCTGGTCCAATCTTGGTTTATTCCAGGACCAGTCCAGGTTTAGACCTTGTTTAGACCTGGTCTAGACCTGGTTTAGTCCACGTTTAGTCCTGGTCTAGTCCCGGTCCCTCGCGTCCCCCATCTATCAATCGGAAAAGGTCTACAGTCTCTTAGCCAATCAGGACGCAGAACACAATGTTACACTATAAATTTTTTTTTAAAAATCTGCGAAACAGCGTGGCCAAACTCTCCGCTCTCAGCTGTCCACTCTGATCCATTTCCGCGTTTTTGCGCAGAGAAAGACGTGTGATGCGTTCCATTGAAAAATAAACACATTTCCACAGAAAATAAAATTAAACCACTGCTGTTCAAAGGTCCAGAGGCTCAGATAAAGGACTTCCGAGCCTAGAAACACTCGGACGTGCCTCCAGGCAAATAAAAAAACGCATTTCGCATTGCCTAGCGCATTCGCAGTCCAAACTCTCTGGGCGTGATTTACAGAGACGCTGAGTTCAGACAGACGGGGGTGGAACTGCATTTTTCGATCTGCCGTCAATAAGGTGCCTTGTTCAGAATAGTTTCAGCTGTGTTTTTTTCTAACGCAGAAAAGGATCGCAAATGCTCAGTTTAGACATTTCGCAACTTTTAGCCATGGGGGGGCTAAACAGGGTAGGGGAGCTCACATTAACGTTCAAAAACCTCAGAAAGTGAAAATTTCATGCCATGGGACCTTTAAATAAGATGTATTCAGTCTTATGAGGTTATCATGTTTTTCTACATTTAATTGGGAGGGTAATATTAAAAATGAATTATTGCTACTTGCTTCACAGAGATCTTTATTAGTCTAATTATAGTCCATTAGTTTGTATCTTGTAATTTATGGCTGTCAGGCAGTATAATACAACACCAGTAATTATCTGCAGTATCAAGTAATGCAAACAGTCATTAAGTTAACAAGATATTTAATGTACAGTTATAATTAAAAGTAAATTATTGGCTAATTTTAACAAGAGAAATACACAGTTGCTATAATGTAGAACATTCTTGTTTGTTATTTATTTATTTAAAGGTCTTATATTGTGAGCTTTAAAGGAGAATTAACGTTTTTTACAATCTGAGCCTTATTTCGGTAATAAAACAAGTTGTTTTACTCACCCATAGCACTTTGGTGTCATATGGAGCACTTCCAGAGATGTTTTAGATTTGCGATCTCCGTAACGTGAGTTCTCGGGGCATATAATATATGCCCCGAGCGGTCTCCAAATAACACAAACTTTAGCACTTTTCAAATTATAGAAGCTTGATGTCTTAGTCTTGAGTCAAAAGTGGCCTGTAATCCGAGATTTATCCATAATTTACAGCTTTGCGTTTCATGTTTGGGTCCCGAGAGCTGAGAGCAAAATAAGCTGTGACTCCGCACATGTGCACTGGCGTCCTCATCTACTCGAAACTATGGATAAATCTGGGATTACAGGCCACTTTTGACTCAAACGAAAGCGTAGACTAAGACATTGAGCTTCTATGATTTGAAAAGTGCTAAAGTTTGTGTTATTTGGAGACCGCAAACATGTGCCCCGAGAACTCACATTATGGAGATCGCTAAACTAAAACATCTCTGGAAGTGCTCCATATGACACCAAAGTGCTATGGGTGAGTAAAACAACTTGTTTTATTACCGAAATAAGGCTCAGATTGTAAAAAAAAATGTTAATTCTCCTTTAAGCAAAGTTATAATGTTGTTTCCTCACCAAAAACATACCTGGAGTAGGGCTGGGCGATTAATCGAGATTTGCGATATCTCGAGATGTTTTATGAAATCGAGAAAGATTTTGGCATATCGAAAAACTCGAGATGAATAAGAGTTCGCCACTCTTATTTCGCCACTCGCCACTGTTTTCCTCATCTGTGTTGTGGAGCTGTCCGCCCCGCCTGCTTCTTACGTTTGTGTTTCACTGCGTCTCGTGTTCCCCCCTCCCCTCCCCTCCCCTCCCCGTGCGCACACCGCGTGTGTTTGTTTATAACTTATCCAACATGGCGGCGCCCACAGAAGCACGAGAGAATTCATACCAAAGAAAAGAACAAACGGCTCCATTATATGGCGGTGTTTCGGATTTAAAACGTCCGATGAGGAGCAGAAAGAGGCATTTTGCAGAGAATGCAAGAAACTGGTGCCATCAAAATCATCGAGGGCAAACCCACCACCACTTCTTCTAAGACACAACAAACAACGCTCATCTTTACCCCGGTGTCTACCATATGGAAAAACAAGTGCAAGGTGGGTCAGCATTACGGAGTCCATTGCCTTTCATATCGCAAAAGACATGACGCCCATAGCGGTTGTTGAGCGACCGGGCTTCATACGAATGCTAAAAACGCTTGACCCTAGATACATTCTCCCTAGTCGCCACTTTCTTGTCAGTGTGGCACAGAGCAAGGCTGCATTTGGCCAGTGAGTGAAATATTTGGGTGGGTCGGGTATGTGGCGTTGATTCTAAAGCACTGCGTTGCACTGCGTTGCGTTTTAATGGTTGCAATAAATTAATATAGTATTTCTAGAAAAAAAAAAGATGCAGAATAATGTGCTAAGTTAAAGCAAATACACACACAAATATAAAATGTACTACAGTCACAAAACACACGAGAATTCATGGATTGAGGCTCTTTTAATCTATATTTAAAAACAATTAATTTAATATGTGCATTTTCACTTGGCTAGGAAATGAGGGATTTTTTTGTCTTTTATCTTAAATGTTAAAGAAGCACTTCATAAGAACTGTCTACCCTCAGGTTTTATGTTTACAATTAAAATAAAGCAATATACTACTTCCTTCCTAGGTTTACTTTGTTACTAGTACCTGTCTACCTTTAGGCACTTGGCTGCCTGTTTGCACTTCAATAAAAAAAAAAAACCTTGCTGAATTTGGCACGTTTGTTTGTTTTTTTCCCCCCTGCATAGATATCGAGATATATATCGTATATCGAGATATAGCAAAAACATATCGAGATAATTTTTTTCTCCATATCGCCCAGCCCTAACCTGGAGTTGTGTTTTGTTTCACTTGACCCTTTATTATTAGTCTGTCTGCATCTCCAAAGCTCAAACTGCCCTGAAGGTGAAGGTGAAGGTGTGTGGAGTTTTTCCTGTATTACCACATGACATCACAAGTTGGAACAGAGTGTTTTCTGCTTGAGAGAAGAACTCAGCTTAAATATGCAGGGTTTGTGTGTTAAACACGTGTGAATGAAACAAAACCAGGTCTGTTTTTGGTGAGGAAACAACATTAGAACATAAATCAGAAAATAGAGTAATATGGGCCCTTTAATGGATGAATGGCCATTGCTGTTTGCTGTTATTCTGATCCTTCAGGTCACACAATGTAGTTTAATTAGGAATCAAAGCAGATTAGTTACATTAAAGGTCCCATGGCATGAAATTTTCACTTTCTGAGGTTTTTGAACGTTAATGTGAGCTCCCCTACCCTGTTTAGCCCCCCCCCATGGTTAAAAGTTGTGAAATGTCTAAACTGAGCATTTGCGGTCCTTTTCTGCGTTACAAAAAAATCGGAGTTCAAACGGGCGATTTTGAACAAGGCACCTTATTGACGTCAGATCGAAAAAAAGAAATGCAAATGCAGTTCCACCCCCGTCTGTCTGTACTCAGCGTCTCTGTAAATCACGCCCAGAGAGTTTGGACCGCGAATGCGCTAGGCAATGCGAAATGCGTTTTTTTATTTGCCTGGAGGCACGTCCGAGTGTTTCTAGGCTCGGAAGTCCTTTATCTGAGCCTCTGGACCTTTGAACAGCAGTGGTTTAATTTTATTTTCTGTGGAAATGTGTTTATTTTTCAATGGAACGCTTCAAATCTCTCCCCCGTGCAAAAACACGGAAATGGATCAGCTGAGAGCTCAGAGCCGAAAGCAGAGTTTGGCCACACCCCCACCCTCTACTATAGGCCAGCTCTTTTCTCCTCATTTGCATTCAAGCAACAACGCCCATTATGGAGTGTTCAGAGAGAGAAAAATTACTCTTTCTCATCTTATCTCTGTTTCTCATGCACTGAGTGTTGATTTTGAAGAAGGATTCATTTACAGTATTAGGGAACCATTAAGGAGCCATATAAAAGCATCAAGAAGTACCATGTCATGGGACCTTTAAGCTCATGTCTAAACACCTTTGTTCAGTGCCTCCTTTTTTCCTGTTACATCACTGTATATATTTTTCGAAGGCCAAGGTGCTTTTGTAACTTAAAGGGATATGCCACCCCCAGGGCAAATTTGGGCATCTCGCCACAGTCCAGAGACTAAAATAAGTGGTGGAAAGCGTTTTCCTGCTCACCCAGCCATTGTCCGAGTCTGTCGCCACTGACCGCCGCGGTATCTGGTGCTCCTCCGCCTTAGACTGGAGTCTAACGTCGCCAGAGAAAGATTTCGGCCAAAAGGAATTAATTTGCTCGATGCGTTTCCCAATTACTTTGTGTGTAGTGCGCATTCATATCGAGTGCAAATAAATGTGCAAATCAACACGGAGAGCTTGACTTGGTCATTTTGGGTGGGAACTATTTTTCAGTGCGGAAGAATACAGTCGAAGCACACACCACGCTGCCAGGGGAATCCCAGTTACGCACCGGGAAGGGAGTTCCCCTGTTGCAAAACGTGGTGCGTGATACGACTGTATTCTTCCGCACTGGAAAATAGTTCCCACCCAAAATGACCAAGTCAAGCTCTCCGTGTTGATTTGCACATTTATTTGCACTCGATATGAATGCGCACTACACAGAAAGTAATTGGGAAACGCATCGAGCAAATTAATTCCTTTTGGCCGAAATCTTTCTCTGGCGACGTTAGACTCCAGTCTAAGGCGGAGGAGCACCAGATACCGCGGCGGTCAGTGGCGACAGACTCGGACAATGGCTGGGTGAGCAGGAAAACGCTTTCCACCACTTATTTTAGTCTCTGGACTGTGGGGAGATGCCCAAATTTGACCTGGGGGTGGCATATCCCTTTAAAGAGCCCAGATTAAGGTGTTTTCTGATCTATGTTCTAATGTTGTTTTCTCATTAAAAACATGCCTGGTGTTGTGTTTTGTTTCATTCACACATGTTTAACACACAAACTCTGCATATTGAGTTCTTCTCTCAGACTGAAAACACTTGAACCCGCCTTGTGATGTCATGTGGTAATACAGGAAGTGCTCCACTGTGTTTTTATACTCCATACACCCACCTTCACTTGAATCATTTGGATCATTTTAGCCCTGGAATTCCCAGCTTGTACTGAACAAAAGGGAAAAGGTAGCTGGTAACTTGAAAAGTACCACTTCATGACATCACAAGATGGAACAGAGCATTTTGAGCTTTGGAGATGTAGACAGACTAATAATAAAGCGTTACTCAAACATGTGTGAATTAAACAAAACACAACTCCAGGTCTGTTTTTGTTGAGGTAACAGCATTATATCCTGACTAAAGCCAGAGCAAATTCAGTATAATATAGGATTGAATTAAAAAAAAATAATTATAATAAATAATTAATTTTTCTAATGATTATTTTCTTCCTGTTTAGATGTGTGGTCGTCCTTTTGAACCCTAAGAACAGCCATCAGCAGCACATCATCAACACGTCAGGGTGAGTTATATTTGAACGGAGCTGTGCAAAATGAGAAGAAAACAGGTCTAATGAGTCTAATCTAATTATGATCTAATTACCCATTTTTAATACTTAACTAAATCCTCTTCAGTGAACAAATGAGACTGGATTCATTACAGACTGACATGATGGAGACAATATTACAGTGCTAAACTCTGACTTTTTCCATGTTATAATTTTGTTACATACTCAAAATCACCTGAAGTTGTGTTTTGTTTCATTCACACATTTTTGAGTAATTCTGCATTGTTAGTCTGTCTTCATCTTCAAAGCGCAGAATGCTTTGTTCCACCTTGTGACATCATGTTGTAGTAGTTTTCAAATTATATAGGTTTGTCAAAAGTATAATCAGATATTTATTGAATCTAGTATTGAAACTAGCTGTATGAGCTGTATCAGAACAAGTATAAGAGCACATAGACTAGTACAGTGGTCCCTCGTTTATCGCGGGGGTTAGGTTCCAGAAATAACCCGCAGTAAGAGAAATCCGCGAAGTAGGACAACTTTATATTTTACAATTATTCTACA
Source organism: Paratrypauchen microcephalus (assembly GCA_036785185.1). Classification (NCBI taxonomy): domain Eukaryota; kingdom Metazoa; phylum Chordata; class Actinopteri; order Gobiiformes; family Gobiidae; genus Paratrypauchen; species Paratrypauchen microcephalus. The sequence continues at coordinate 5,518,235 of JAVJIX010000031.1, read as the reverse complement.
TGTTTTAAGGCTGTAAATGCCTCACCACACACATTATACGCTTTTCTCAGACTGGAATTAACATTTTCTCACATTTCTCTCTCGTTTAAACACTCAAACTTTAGTAGATTTTCAACAAAATGTATTAATAGTGACGCGTGGGGGGGGGGGCGCCAGACGCGCGAGGAGCACCGCCACGTCCTGGGACGCGACGCGCACCAACCCCTTGGAGAAGTGCGCGACATGTGCACCCCTCATCGTGGTCAAATCCGTGACAGAGCAGCGCGACCGGCGCGAGGCCGCGCGTACACCGGGGCTGCGAGCACGAGATTGAACCGCGGCGCCCGGACCACGTCCTCTCAGCCCGAGCCACAAACCAGCCGCACGAAACCAGCAAAGAGCGACACGTGGTGGTTTAATCCTGGTTTAGACCTGGTCTAGTCCTGGTTTAGTCCAGGTCTAGACCTGGTCTAGACCTGGTTAAGGTCCACGTTTAGTCCTGGTCTAGTCTCTTAGCCAATCAGGAGGCAGAACACAATGTTACACTATAAAAAAAGGGGAGTTAAAGAGGCTATTTTTTGTCAAAAAAGAGAATCCTTCTCTGAACAGAAATGGTGGAGTAAGACATAATTTGTCTCCCATCTATAATTCCATTCTTAAGCCTAGATCAAGCAAACAGGGGAACAATAGGGCTAGAGCCAGGTCAGGGCCAGAGGTGTGGAAAACAGTCGTAGGGATGAATATGGATCGTTATCTAGACGCCAGAGAAACAAAAGACGGAAACCAATGAGATAGGTTCGGAAAGTAGTTAGCTAGGTAGCTCCTCCCTGCAGCAAGATATAAGCAAGTGTCTTACCAGTATTCTTATTAGAGCTGACGAAGCCTCTCGGATGAGCGGCGAAACGTTTTCGACCAAACAAACTTTGTCCAGTTGACAAATTGAACTTCTCCTTTTATCACTATAAAAAAAAGTTATACTATTAAAAAAAAAAAAAAAAAAAAAAAAAAAATCCGTGAAACAGCGAGGCCGCGAACAGTGAACCACTTTCTACACCCATGGACCACTATGGAACCTACAGGACCACTGAGGGATTACATAGATATAAGAGCACATGGGAAAATAAAAGAAAGAAACTATGATTAATGTTGAAAATCCCTTTCTGTTGTCTGAAGAAAGAGTGTTTTTATTATCCTCATGGTATTGAATATCAAGTCTATTCCTATAATATCAAAATCAAGTTTGAAATGTTAGTATTGTGACAACACTTGTCTTAACTATTTATAATGTAACTACCAATCATGGATTCATTATGACATAGATTTTTTAAATTATTTTACTTCAGGGTTACCTGTATAATCCACATTCATCATAAAGCATAGGTGTATTTTTTGGCTGATTATGCAGTAACAATAACTTGATATAGGCTATATACAGAGTACGACACATTATGCAGCTCCATTCAGAACCGTTATTAAAGTTTCACATCTCCTTATTTGAATTTGCACTGATCTGTGTCTCTCTCCACAGAAAGACCATCACAGCCCTGTCCTTCTCCCCTGATGGAAAGTACCTGGTCACTGGAGAGGTGCGTCTTTAAAGGGATACTGCGGGGTTTTTTTATGTTAATCTGTATGGGTTTCCTTCTAAAAGTTACGTGTGTTGACACCGGTTTACCTCTGACACTCTCAGCTGATCCCGGTTCGGCTCACTTTCTGGAGCCCACGTAAGTAGGTCCGGTAACTTCCCTGGAACATGAAATAAAGCTTGTTTTTCTTCTCAAAACAAAACATTTCTTAGAAAGGTGATATATTTGCGTCCCAAACAGTTGTCAACGAAACATCCAGCAGCGAACTTAGCGATCGCATATTAGCTGTATTAGCCTGTTAAAGATCCCATGACATGAAAGAATGAGAGAATGGCATGAAAGGTTTTTGAACGTTAATGTGAGCTCCCCTACCCTGTTTAGCCCCCCCCCCCCATGGTTAAAAGTTGTGAAATGTCTAAACTGAGCATTTGCGATCCTTTTCTGCGTTACAAAAAATCTGAGCTCAAACGGGCGATTTTGAACAAGGCACCTTATTGACGTCAGATCGAAAAAAGAAATGCAAATACAGTTCCACCCCGTCTGTCTGTACTCAGCGTCTCTGTAAATCACGCCCAGAGAGTTTGGACTGTGAATGCGCTAGGCAATGCGAAATGCGTTTTTTTATTTGCCTGGAGGCACGTCCGAGTGTTTCTAGGCTCGGAAGTCCTTTATCTGAGCCTCTGGACCTTTGAACAGCAGTGGTTTAATTTTATTTTCTGTGGAAATGTGTTTATTTTTCAATGGAACGCTTCTCATCTCTCCCCCCGTGCAAAAACACAGAAATGGATCAGCTGAGGGCTGACAGCGGAGACCGGAGCGTTTGGCCACGCCCCCACCCTCTACTATAGGCCAGCTCTTTTCTCCTCATTTGCATTTAAGCAACATTCCACAGGCCACAACTGACAATCTGATAAACTCTATGCGAAGAAGATGTGTTGCACTGCATGAGGCAAATGGTGAGCACCTGTGAGGTGGGGTGGATTGTCTCGGTGGGGCAGAGGTGCTCGCTGTCACACATTTGGACAGATTTGTGAACAATGTTTGAGAGAAATGGTAGTGTTGTGTATCTGGAGTGAATTTTGGATCTTTGGGTCCATCTCAGGAAAAATGGGAGCAAAAACAAAAGTGTTGCGTTTATATTTTTGTTGAGTATAGATTAACATTAAAAAAAAAACGCACTATCCCTTTAACACTGCAACTGTGCTAGTTGTTTCCATATGGTTCTCATTGACAGTGTATCTGATTGTATAAAACTGTCTGGCTCAGGCACTTGCTTCTTTATGGTTCTCTGCCTTCTAAAATTTAAAAGCACTATTATTCAGCATTGATTTTTCTAAAGTGTCTGCTTTTACAAGGAGATAAAAGTCGAGTACAGACCCGTCGAAGATGCAGTGTGTAACTTTTCTAGTGGAGGGTCTGCCACCTGCTTGTCCCAGAAATGTTCCACAGTATGGCATTGAGCTTATCTGTCTTCATGGAGACAAGCAGCCGATGCCCTCAAGTTACAGGAATAGATAGATAGGTTTAATGCCATACTATGGGACATTTCAAACAAGGCAATAACAAGCAGATTGCCAACACCCCACTAGAAAAGTTCCATAGTGCAACTTTAAAACTGTCCATGTGCTCCAGAGTTGATCTTCCTTCACTGGACCTTGTTTTCCGGATTATGTAAGAAAAGCAGATTTAGAAACAACAGCTCTGTTTGTTGGAAAATTCTGAAGGAAAAAACAGTATCCAGACATTGTGAGAAATAATACATTCTTTTTTATTTAACTTTTTGTTTATTTTGTGGTGGTCAAAGAAGCGTAAATAACATCAATTAGGAGGAATCATGAAACTTAAAATTAAAAAAGCATTACAGTTATAGTTCAGAATTTTCAGATATATTTTTGAATGTTCCAGAGTATGGCTTTAAACTTGTTTATTTTATTCAATTATGGATGTTTATATTGCCACAAAAATACATTGCATTTTTGCTGTGGACGAGTTTACCTCTCCATAGATCTGATCAGTAGTCGAGTTGTAAAATGAAACCAGGGGGGATGGTGAAATTTTTCACCAACGTGGGGTGGGGGGGGGGGGGGACCCATAGAATCATTCAGTAATTCGATAATACACAGGATATATGTTATCACACACGTACACACACACACACACACACACACCTTAATCCTGGTTTAGTCCCGGTTTAGTCCTGGCTTAGTCCTGGTTTAGACCTGGTTTAGATCTGGTTTAGTCTTGGCTTAGTCCTGGTTTGGACCTGGTTTAGTCCTGGTTTAGACCTGGTTTAGTCTTGGTTTAGTCCTGGTTTAGACCTGGTTTAGTCTTGGTTTAGTCCTGGTTTAGTCTTGGTTTAGTCCTGGTTTAGTCCTGGTTTAGACCTGGTTTAGTCTTGGTTTAGTCCTGGTTTAGTCCTGGTTTAGACCTGGTTTAGTCCTGGTTTAGACCTGGTTTAGTCTTGGTTTAGTCCTGGTTTAGTCTTGGTTTAGTCCTGGTTTAGTCTTGGTTTAGTCCTGGTTTAGTCCTGGTTTAGACCTGGTTTAGTTCTGGTTTAGTGCCGAAATAGATGCAGAAATAATCTGATAATATGACTCACCCATAAGAATGCGGTCAGCTCCATTCTAACAGTTTGCCGTGTTGTCTTTAATAATCCGGAGCTCGTATCCCGTGTCCCGAGGCGAGAGTTCCTTCTTACGTAGGATTAACATAGGAAGTTAAGGATTCTTCTTCTCTTGGAAATGCCGCGTAAATATCAGGCGGCTCGCTCACAGCTGATCGGCGAACAGGCGCAAACACAACAGCGGTAATCGTCATGATTGGCGGGAGCGCGTATCGGTGGGTATTTATGCTATAACATGATTGGAAGCTGGAGCGCAGTTCGGCCTATGATTGGCTCTTGGGCACTGGCCATTTTGACTTAAAAACGGCGAAATTCGCCAAAAGTTTAGGGATTTTCATGCCTGATTGATAAAATGCCATAAGGGATGGAAGAAGGGATGCCCGTTTTAGAAGAGGGATGATTTTGACTTTTTTTTCCCACAGGGGGGATGCCACCCCCCCCCCCCCCCCACCCCCATCCTCCCTCAACTTGAGTACTGGATCTGATTAGTAAATTGCCTTCATAAATTGGCATCATCTGCTTGTTGAAATGAACGTGGAGATACAGTACATACAGTTAATGCCGCACTGTGTAAAATTTCAAGCAAAGCAATATCAGCGCCGTGGAGACAAGCAGTTGGCGGACCAGAAAATGTACGTAGTAGGGATGGGACAAGATCTCGCAAGACAAAATTGCGACGAGATTGTGCACACGGGCCCGTGGTTTTATGCTTGGATTGGGTAAAAACAGTTCAATACTGGTGAGTTACATTTTTTTGAGAAGCTGTACTCCCAAAAAGCACTGCTACAATGACAGCAAAAATAGAGGCCGGAATTGGGACCTGGATTGCACAATTTATTTATAATAAAGAATGTCAAAATTTCATCTCGTCTCGTTCTCGTAGTTCCAATCTCGTGTTTCGTCTCGTATTGCGGGAATTGTATCTCGTCCCATCCCTCTTACGTAGTGCACTTTTAAATCAGTGATATTTTGAAGAAACGCACATTTATTTTATTTTCATCTACTATATCCTCCTGAGACCCGCCCATTCATTTGTGTCCTTTATAGTGGACATCTTTTAAAGATCCCATGACATGGTATTTCTTGATGCTTTTATATGGCTCCTTAATGGTTCCCTAATACTGTAAATGAATCCTTCTTGAATATCAACACTCAGTGCATGAGAAACAGAGATAAGATGAGAAAGAGTCATAAATATCTCTCTCAAACACTTTATTCTGGGCGTTGTTGCTTGAATGCAAATGAGGAGAAAAGAGCTGGCCTATAGTAGAGGGTGGGGGCATGGCCAAACTCTCCACTCTCGCTCTGAGCTCTCAGCTGATCCATTTCCGTGTTTCTGCACGGGGGGAGAGATTTGAAGCGTTCCATTGAAAAATAAACACATTTCCACAGAAAATAAAATTAAACCACTGCTGTTCAAAGGTCCAGAGGCTCAGATAAAGGACTTCCGAGCCTAGAAACACTCGGACGTGCCTCCAGGCAAATAAAAAAACGCATTTCGCATTGCCTAGCGCATTCGCAGTCCAAACTCTCTGGGCGTGATTTACAGAGACGCTGAGTACAGACAGACGGGGGTGGAACTGCATTTGCATTTCTTTTTTCGATCTGACGTCAATAAGGTGCCTTGTTCAAAATCGCCCGTTTGAGCTCCGATTTTTTGTAACGCAGAAAAGGATCGCAAATGCTCAGTTTAGACATTTCACAACTTTTAACCATGGGGGGGGGGGCTAAACAGGGTAGGGGAGCTCACATTAACGTTCAAAAACCTCAGAAAGTGAAAATTTCATGCCATGGGACCTTTAAGTTTTGAGATTATTTAAAAAAAAAATATATATATATATAATAACATAAATAAATAAATAAATAAATTAATTAATTAATAATAATAATATTAATAAATGAATAAAGTAAAAATATATATAAATTAAATTATATATATATATATAAATTAAAATAAATAATGCATAAAAAATAAAAATAAAACATAAAAATAATAAATTAATAAATTAATAATAATAATACATAAATAAAATAAAAATATATATAAATAAAATACACAAATAAGTAAATAAATAATACATAAAAAATAAAACATAAAAAATAAAAATTAATTAATTAATAAATTAAAAGGGAGTCTAAAAGCATTTTGAGGGGACTGTAAAACCGACTGAAAAAATGTTTTTGTTAGGTTTAGGTTAGGTTTAACTTCACGTGGATTTAACACTATTACAGCCCATTACAGAGGACATGTTACGACATTATGAAAAAATAAAATAAAATTAACAAAATGTAAATGCTAAGGTGTTTATTTACCTCCAAATAGAAAATTTAAATAATAATAATAATAATTTAGATACACTTTTTTCTTGGGGTCCCAGGAGGATATTCATGTTCTGTAGTGGAGAGTGACCCAATTAGCATTAGCAAGTAGCATTTTCTTCTGATTATTTAGACAAAATTCGGCTTATTCAACTTTGAATTGTATAGACTTTTTCAAATGTAACCACTAGCCTAGTATTATGTCATAAAGCTCTTATGTAATGATTGTGTATGAAGTCCTGTCATGTTTAGTTGTGGTTTGAATAGCACATTGTATCTTAATCCTCCAATCAGAGCCGATTAAAGCCCTCTCTGTGTAAGTGGATGAAACGTTGCCATGACGCCGCAGAGCAAAGTTTGAAAGACCAAAATAAAGTGACGATTGTGCGCTGCGTTCTACTGAAAAGAGACGTGTGGCTACCCATAATTCAACAGTGCATTATTACTGCCACTCTTGTTCTCTTCAGGGAAATGTTATTGCTTTGTCTAGAACATCCCACAGTATGGCTTTAAACTTATGTATTTCCTCCGAGACAGGCCTCCAGGCCAAATTACAGGTCAGATCTGTGGTGAGGCAAGCTCATTCACTGTGCATGTTTTTCATCATATTTTTGAGCAGTAAAACACCTGTAATTGAATAAATGCAACATAGATGAGTTGAATGCCATACTGTGAAACCTTTCAGGCAAAGCAATAATATCTCCATGGAAACAAGCTTGTGGTAGACTCCTTACCATATACAAGAACTTCAGTTTCTTAAAACGGGTGCGTTGGAGCAGAGAAAGCAGCCCCAGAACATGTGAGAAGAAAATTAGTTGCAAAATGTAAGATTTATTATGACATACAAAGTTACCTTAAAAGTTACATAAAAGTTACACAGTGTACCTTTAAACACTTTACAAATGAGTTGAAAACTTTACTGGTGAAGGGATTATATTAGAGTGGAAATTATTTTGGAAAAACAGAGACTGGGCTTTGGCAAAAAAAAAAAAACATCTCTCAAACTTTTTGGTAAACATGGTGTTTACCAAAAAGTTTGAGAGATGTTTTTTTTTTTCTTTTTTAACCCAGCATCCATATTTTGTAGTATGAAACTCAACAAAGCAAAAAGTTGTATCTTTTGAATGAGCAAAAGTTCTTCAAAACAGGGATGAAGTCACGTGACACAAAGTGTTAGAGAAACATGTCACAAAAACAAGCAGTAAAACAGTAACACAGTAACACAGTATACAGTGGTCCCGCGCTCTATCGCGGTTCACTGTTCGCAGCCTCACTGTTTCGCAGATTTTTTATTTATTTATTTATTTATTTTTATTATAATTTTTTTTTTATAGTGTAACATTGTGTTCTGTGTCCTGATTGGCTAAGAGACTGTAGACCTTTGTAGATGGGGGACGCGGGGGGGGCCAGGACTAGACCAGGACTAAACGCGGACTAAACCAGGTCTAGACCAGAACTAAACCAGGTCTAGACCAGGTCTAAACCTGGACTGGTCCTGGACTAAACCAGGACTGGACCAGGTCTAGACCTGGACTAAACCGGGACTAGACCAGGTCTAAACCAGGATTAAATCACCCCGTGCGGCTCTTTGCTGGTTTCGTGCGGCTCTTGCGTTCGTTTGTGCGTGTTCGGTTTGTGGCTCGGGCTGCGAGGACGCGGTCCTGAGGGGGAGGCATGGTCCGGGCGCCGCAGTTCGATCTCGTGCTCACAGCCCCGGCCTTGCGCCGGTGGTGCTGCTCTATCACGGATTTGACCATGCGCACTTCTCCAAGGGGTTGGTGCGCGTCGCGTCCGGATCCAGTGACTCATGTCTCCGCTCCCCTTGCACGTCCGGCGGGGCTCCCGGCCCTTCACTATTAATAAATTTTGTTGAAAATCTACGAAAGGTTGAGTGTTTAAACGAGAGAGAAATGTGAGAAAACATTAATTCCAATGTTTTATGGCGTTTACAGCCTTAAAACATGTATAATAATTGTAAAATATAAAGTTGTCCTACTTCGCGGATTTCACTCATTACGGGTTATTTCTGGAACCTAACCCCTGCGATAAACGAGGGACCACTGTAATGCACTGGAAAAATAAGGACTGAACCGACAACCTTTGTGTTAGTGGGCATATGTTCTGCTGCTGTGCCACTGCTGCTCTTTCCTGTCACCTTTTGCCTTTGACCTTTGAGGGTTTGTTCATCCATTAAAATGAGACAGGACTCAAATAGCGTCTGAGCTCTTGATCTGTGTGAGAGTCCAGACAAGCCGACAGTGTGCAGAGGTCAAAGGTCACAGGATAATCCTCAACACGGCAGGACAGACACAGACTAAAGACTCTGCAGTGTGGGTAAACGTGACACAGAAGATCTAATATTTCCATTTGCTTAAAGAGCCCGTATTTCGCTATTTTCTGATTAACGTTATAAAGTTGTTTCCTCGTCGCAAACAAACCTGGAGTTGTGTTTTGTTTCATTTTTAACACACAAACCATCCATCCACTGTGTTTTTAAACTTCATACACCTTGACTAGAATAATTTGAAATACTTAAATCCTGGAATTGCCAAAAAACTTGAAAGCTATCACCTCATGACATCACAAGGAGGAAGTTGGAGGAGTATTTTGGGCTTTGGCGATGTAGACAGACTAATAATAAAGGAATACTCAAACATGTGTGAAGGAAACAAAACACAACTCCAGGTATGTTTCTGATGAAGTAATAACATTATAACATGACTTGAAGCTCACAACAATTTAGGATCTTTAAAATAAACTAATTCTGTTCTTCCAAAAAGGTCAGAAATGCTTCAACAAAGAGGAAATCACACATTTCTCTGTTCTCTTTTTCAATCCTCCTTGTTTCCTCTCTGCCCTCTCCTTCTAAATCATAACTACTTTAAACAATTCAGTCAATCCATAACACATACAGTACTTTACACAAATAAAAAACTATTTGTCCTCCTGTCCCTACAGAGTGGACACTTACCGGCCGTGCGGGTCTGGGACGTGGCACAGCGCCATCAGGTGGCTGAGCTGCAGACACACAAATACGGAGTTTCCTGTGTGGCCTTCTCTTCCAATGGGAAATACGTCGTCACTGTGGGAAACCAGCACGACATGATGGTCCATGTGTGGGCCTGGAAGGTGAAGCTCAAGTTTACGTTATAGTCCATAGTGTTTGTGTTTTTAGCTGGTAGAGATGTTAACTGAAAAACAAGGCATGACTACTGAAGTTTTACTTTGATTTCTGCCCATCCACTCAAATTTAAAGTGCTATGTAACTTTTCTGGTCTTGTCTTCATGGAGATTTTATCACTACCCCTGGAATGTTTTACTGTATGACATCTGTAATCTAATAAATACAAGATAGAAGTGTAATGCCATACTGTGGAACATAAGATAATGGCTGATATTTGAGCTCATATTTCATGTTCTCTCTTTCACTTTTCGTTACATTATGGTTTTAGTATTTTTAATCCAAAGTAGGCTGGTATATTTTAGTCTTTTTAATCCAAAGTAGGATGGTATATTTTAGTCTTTTTAATCCAAAGTAGGCTGGTATATTTTAGTCTTTTTAATCCAAAGTAGGCTGGTATATTTTAGTTTTTTTAATCCAAAGTAGGATGGTATATTTTAGTCTTTTTAATCCAAAGTAGGCTGGTATATTTTAGTTTTTTTAATCCAAAGTAGGCTGGTATATTTTAGTCTTTTTAATCCAAAGTAGGCTGGTATATTTTAGTTTTTTTAATCCAAAGTAGGATGGTATATTTTAGTCTTTTTAATCCAAAGTAGGATGGTATATTTTAGTTTTTTTAATCCAAAGTAGGATGGTATATTTTAGTCTTTTTAATCCAAAGTAGGATGGTATATTTTAGTCTTTTTAATCCAAAGTAGGATGGTATATTTTAGTTTTTTTAATCCAAAGTAGAATGGTATATTTTAGTCTTTTTAATCCAAAGTAGGATGGTATATTTTAGTTTTAATCCAAAGTAGGATGGTATATTTTAGTCTTTTTAATCCAAAGTAGGATGGTATATTTTAGTCTTTTTAATCCAAAGTAGGATGGTATATTTTAGTCTTTTTAATCCAAAGTAGGATGGTATATTTTAGTTTTTTTAATCCAAAGTAGGATGGTATATTTTAGTTTTAATCCAAAGTAGGATGGTATATTTTAGTTTTTTTAATCCAAAGTAGGATGGTATATTTTAGTTTTAATCCAAAGTAGGATGGTATATTTTAGTCTTTTTAATCCAAAGTAGGATGGTATATTTTAGTCTTTTTAATCCAAAGTAGGATGGTATATTTTAGTCTTTTTAATCCAAAGTAGGATGGTATATTTTAGTTTTAATCCAAAGTTGGATGGTATATTTTCGTCTTAATTCAAAGCAGGATGGTATATTTTAGTTTTTTAATCCAAAGTAGGATGGTATATTTTAGTTTTTTAATCCAAAGTAGGATGGTATATTTTAGTTTTTTAAATCCAAAGTAGGATGGTATATTTTAGTCTTTTTAATCCAAAGTAGGATGGTATATTTTAGTTTTTTTAATCCAAAGTAGGATGGTATATTTTAGTTTTTTTAATCCAAAGTAGGATGGTATATTTTAGTCTTTTTAATCCAAAGTAGGATGATATATTTTAGTTTTAATCCAAAGTAGGATGGTATATTTTAGTCTTTTTAATCCAAAGTAGGATGGTATATTTTAGTTTTAATCCAAAGTAGGATGGTATATTTTAGTCTTTTTAATCCAAAGTAGGATGGTATATTTTAGTCTTTTTCATCCAAAGTAGGATGGTATATTTTAGTCTTTTTAATCCAAAGTAGGATGGTATATTTTAGTTTTAATCCAAAGTAGGATGGTATATTTTAGTCTTTTTAATCCAAAGTAGGATGGTATATTTTAGTCTTTTTAATCCAAAGTAGGATGGTATATTTTAGTCTTTTTAATCCAAAGTAGGATGGTATATTTTAGTCTTTTTCATCCAAAGTAGGATGGTATATTTTAGTCTTTTTAATCCAAAGTAGGATGGTATATTTTAGTTTTAATCCAAAGTAGGATGGTATATTTTAGTTTTTTAATCCAAAGTAGGATGGTATATTTTAGTTTTTTAATCCAAAGTAGGCTGGTATATTTTAGTCTTTTTAATCCAAAGTAGGATGGTATATTTTAGTTTTAATCCAAAGTAGGATGGTATATTTTAGTTTTTTTAATCCAAAATTGGATGGTATATTTTAGTTTTAATCCAAAGTAGGATGGTATATTTTAGTTTTTTAATCCAAAGTAGGATGGTATATTTTAGTCTTTTTAATCCAAAGTAGGATGGTATATTTTAGTTTTAATCCAAAGTAGGATGGTATATTTTAGTTTTTTAATCCAAAGTAGGATGGTATATTTTAGTTTTTTAATCCAAAGTAGGCTGGTATATTTTAGTCTTTTTAATCCAAAGTAGGATGGTATATTTTAGTTTTAATCCAAAGTAGGATGGCATATTTTAGTTTTTTTAATCCAAAGTTGGATGGTATATTTTAGTTTTAATCCAAAGTAGGATGGTATATTTTAGTTTTTTAATCCAAAGTAGGATGGTATATTTTAGTCTTTTTAATCCAAAGTAGGATGGTATATTTTAGTTTTAATCCAAAGTAGGATGGTATATTTTAGTTTTTTAATCCAAAGTAGGATGGTATAGTTTAGTCTTTTTAATCCAAAGTAGGATGGTATATTTTCGTCTTAATTCAAAGTAGGATGGTATATTTTAGTTTTTTAATCCAAAGTAGGATGATATATTTTAGTTTTTTTAATCCAAAGTAGGATGGTATATTTTAGTCTTTTTAATCCAAAGTAGGATGGTATATTTTAGTTTTTTTAATCCAAAGTAGGATGGTATATTTTAGTTTTTTTAATCCAAAGTAGGATGGTATATTTTAGTCTTTTTAATCCAAAGTAGGATGGTATATTTTAGTTTTAATCCAAAGTAGGATGGTATATTTTAGTCTTTTTAATCCAAAGTAGGATGGTATATTTTAGTCTTTTTCATCCAAAGTAGGATGGTATATTTTAGTCTTTTTAATCCAAAGTAGGCTAGTATATTGTTTCATTTATCACTTTATGTTGAGACTGACAAAATGCAATTTGCTACATACATTTCTTCCACTTAGACGAGGTACCATCCTGCAAGTACCATGTTTCTTAAAGGTCCTATATTACACAAAATTGATTGTTTGTGTGTTAATTAAACAAATCACAACTCCAGGTCTGTTTGTGATGAGGAAACAACATTAGAACATAGATCAGAAAATAGTGTAGGCCTTTTAAATGAATTATGCTTGTTCGTTGTTGATACAGATACTTTAATTTGAGTTATAAATATGTATATTTTTCCTTTTTGTTACAGAAAAATGTGGTGGTGGCTGCCAACAAAGTGTCCAGTAAAGTGAGTGGTGTTTCATTCTCTGAGGACAGCTCATACTTTGTCACCGTGGGCAACCGTCATGTTAAATTCTGGTATCTGGATCAGTGTAAAACAAATAAGGTACGAAACTAAAGCAAAAGTTCAAACAAAAATGTAATTGCTTTTATTCAGGTCGTCATGTCTAACATTTTAAAATCTAAAGTTAAAGGTGCATTGTGTAACTTTTCTGGTGGAGCGTCTGTTAAATGCTTGTCTCCTTGCTGACGTTATTGCTTTGCCTGGAATGTTCCACGGTATGACATTCAACATTTCCTTCCAGAATTTATTCATTACTCAAAAATACAATAATTCCTTCTATGAATAGGGGCGCCTCTCCACAGATCTGAACTGTAATGTAGAGTAGTGCTGTCACCTGCTTGTCTCCCTGGTGATAGGTAGGTATAATCTATAGTGTGGAACATTCTATGCAAAGCAAAAACATCTCAACTCAAACATGGAGACAAGCAGGTGGCGGAACCTCCACTAGAAATGTTACACAGTGGACCTTTAAATGAGCTGTGCCTGATTTTTACTCTTAAAAACATGGAAAGTTCATTTCAAATATTTTGCAGTTATTCCTCATTTACCTTATGTATTCGGAGCCTCCTAATTATTTTACTTTATAAGCACTTTTCACAACTTTCAGAGGCCAGTGTTGTGGTATTTCTTATAGCAACTAGCATGCTAACAACACACTTCCTCATTATCGTGCAATAAAAAAGTTTTCTGATTAAATGCAGACAGTACACAGCAGACTTTTTCTGACCTCAAGATCTGCTTATACAGTATATCTGTACTGGGGTAAGACGTACAGTATTTTGCTCAAAATTGGGCACAAGACTAAACCAAGACTGAGTTAGAGCTGTAATATGAAGTCTATTAATACAACTGTTAATTTGTAATTAGGGATGCACTGATCCAGCTTTTTCGGTTCTGCTACTATAAAGATTTAAAACCTGCGTGAAGTTGGCCCCCCATCAAACGCACACCTACACAAAAACTATGTCAATCGTTTGTGCTTCGTTTGTGCTGTTTTGTGCTGCAAAAAGTTTCATTTGTGCTGCTTTAGTTTTTGAGATATTAACCATTCTTTTATAGGTCAAATTGGGGTCAGCCAGCCCCCCACGAAGCTTAAAAATGCTCTAAAATTGCCCAAAATGGTGTCAATCGTTTGTGCTTTTTTATTCTGCAAAAAGTTTCGTTTGTGCTGCTTTAGTTTTTGAGGGCGGGCTGACTGACCCCAATTTGACCTATAAAAGAATCATTAATATCTCAAAAACTAAAGCAGCACAAACGAAACTTTTTGCACACACAAACGAAGCACAAACGATTGACATAGTTTGTGTGGAGGTGTGCGTTTGATGGGGGGCCAACTTCACGCAGGTTGATTTAAAGCTTTAAAGATTGGCCACTAATAGGTAAACTAAAGGATACCAGAGCAGAGAAACAGTATTTATTTAATTAAAACAAAAATAAAATAAGACAACATTCCAGGTAACTACACAGTGATTTTGTATAAATAAAAATTAAAAACATTATGAGACGCGTTTTGGATTGACTATGACTATTAAATACATACGCAATACATCAATTCATACTGTATGTCCAATCAGGATATCAAACCAATATTTGGGGAACCAATATCCGATCCAGCACCGATAACACAAATATGCATGATATCTGATGTTTTTTAAGAAACAGGTTTTATTAATTAATTTTGACCTGCAAATTTCGAAAATAGTGTAAATTTTTCTCTAACACGTATGGTTTTCCAGGTATTTGACAGAATTGAGTTCGCACATGACATATCGGTAATGTGTTCAAGCAGGGTAACTTTGATGAGTTGCTGACTTGTTGTAGTTTTACCTGCACTATTAGCACTAATAGTGGTTGTAGTTTAAATTGCAGGGCTCTCAAGTTTTGAGCGGCGTCATGCGTGAGACTGCGTAATTTCTGAGGAGCGGGGGGAGGCATGAATTGCGTGAGAAATGCCGTGTGAGCGTGTGTCAGACTCTCAGAGAGCCCTGACTGTAAATGTTTGTCTAAAGAGCAAACTTAAACTACAAAGCAACTAATGAGAGTTATATAAATGAAGTTATTACCTGATGGTTCTCAGTTTGTTTTTTATCATTTTGTCGTTCCTCATGTTCAGTCGCTGTCCTTATCACTGACAGGGCAGTGCGCGCTTAGCAGCTGAAACCTGCCCACAGTCTGCCCAACAACAGAACAATCTATTTTCTGATTGGCTGAAAAGGGCCAAATAGAGATTTTTTTCCAGGGAGCGGAATGTGGATTACTTTCCAGACAATCTGGGTGATTACAGCGAAGAAATGGGAGAACAGTTTCACCAAGACATCAAAACTATGGAGACTCGTTATCAGGGACGATGGGATGTCAATATGATGGCAGACTACTGCTGGACACTAAAAAGAGATTCACCAGCTTGTGTAGAACATGCAAGAAAGTCTAAGAAAAGATGATTTTGTCCATAGAGACAATTATAAAATTTAAGTCGAGACCGTTGCTCCTTTAAACTGTGATTAACTGGTGATCTGGAACAACTGAAGTCTGATAGAATCGTTTGTTTATTGTTGTTATATCAGAACATGGTAACATAATGTTATTTGTAAGATTAGGGATCTAAGAATTTAATTTTTCAATTAACAAAGTGCGAGACATGCAAGTGATTTGCGACCGTAGTTCTTATAAACCGACTAAACTTATTATGTGATTTGTTAAAAATTCTGACGTGATGGCCAAATTCCTTTTATATATTTGAAATCAGCATGTTAAAGTTATGTGAAATAACTTTTAGAAGTAGAGACATCTGAAAAATATTTTTCAAATGCATAGCGGTGTAATCGATGCCAGGATCAGATCAGTGCATCCTTATTTGTAATACATTTTTAGACTTTTAGGCTAGAAAAATAAAAGGAAATTACAGTCAGATTGGAGACCTTAGCTACTGTCATTATTGCTTTATATAATTAAGCCTAGTATTAAGTTCATTTTACAATAACAATAATTTCATCATATTCAGTATTATATAATTTGACAGTTTGTCATTGGCAATTTCAACGATCCAAACCAATTTTATAAGCGTTACATAACCATGCTCTTATTTCCTGGCTCTTTGTTGCCTAATTGCATAGTACTGTTCCCCCAGGCAAACTTGTGGACACTTGTTACCATGGAAACATTTACTTAAATTAACCAGTACCACCGGCGGACAAAAGGCATAAAAATAGGTCATTTCTTATTGTTCTCATGGCACTTCTACATAATTTATAAGGTTGACATCTTTTTGAGGGTCTGTTACTGTAACGTGCTTGTACCAGATTGCAGGGAGCTATAGAAAAAAAGAAAAAGAAAAAAAAAAACGGTTTAAAATCTTCATAGGTGGATGTAGTGAGTGAAATTTAACAATTGACCTGCTCTGAAATAGCTTTACCCAAGTAAAAAAAAAATCGTTAAAACTAAGCATGAAGTACCATCTATTCAAAAGTTAAAAATATGTATCATCATTCCAACACTACAAAAAGCTCTTGAATATTATTATTATTTCACAGTGTCAATAGAAATATCTGGACCCCAAGATTGCAGTTCAGAATTGAAGTCATTTTAACTAACATGTTTTGTAGTGCATGTCATATGTTTTAAGTTATAATGTCTTTTGCAGTTGTTCTCAAACTCACAATAAGTGCCCAGGTCTAAACCAGGTCTAAACCAGGTCTAAACCAGGTCTAAACAAGATGTAAACCAGGTCTAAACCAGGTCTAAACCAGATCTAAACCAGGTCTAAACCAGGTCTAAACCAGGTCTAAACAAGATCTTAACCTGATCAAAATCAGGTCTAAACCAGATGTAAACCAGATGTAAACCAGGTCTAAACCAGGTCTAAACCAGATGTAAACCAGGTCTAAACAAGATCTTAACCTAATCTAAATCAGGTCTAAACCAGGTCTAAACCAGATGTAAACCAGGTCTAAACCAGGTCTAAACCAGATGTAAACCAGGTCTAAACAAGATCTTAACCTAATCTAAATCAGGTCTGAACCAGGTCTAAACCAGATGTAAACCAGGTCTAAACCAGGTCTAAACCAGATGTAAACCAGGTCTAAACCAGATGTAAACCAGGTCTAAACCAGGTCTAAACTAGATGTAAACCAGGTCTAAACCAGGTCTAAACCTGGTCTAAACCAGGTCTAAACCAGGTCTAAACCAGGCTTAAACAAGATCTTAACCCAATCTAATCCAGGTCTAAACCAGGTCTATTTCAGGTCTAAACTAGGTCTAAACAAGATCTAAACCTAATCTAAATCAGGTCTAAACCAGGTCTCTTTCAGGTTTAAACCAGATGTAAACCAGGTCTAAACCAGGTCTAAACCAGATGTAAACCAGGTCTAAACCAGGTCTAAACCAGATGTAAACCAGGTCTAAACCAGATGTAAACCAGGTCTAAACCAGATGTAAACCAGGTCTAAACCAGGTCTAAACCAGGTCTAAACCAGGTCTAAACCAGGTCTAAACAAGATGTAAACCAGGTCTAAACCAGGTCTAAACCAGATCTAAACCAGGTCTAAACCAGGTCTAAACCAGGTCTAAACAAGATCTTAACCTGATCAAAATCAGGTCTAAACCAGATGTAAACCAGATGTAAACCAGGTCTAAACCAGATGTAAACCAGGTCTAAACCAGGTCTAAACCAGATGTAAACCAGGTCTAAACAAGATCTTAACCTAATCTAAATCAGGTCTAAACCAGGTCTAAACCAGATGTAAACCAGGTCTAAACCAGGTCTAAACCAGATGTAAACCAGGTCTAAACCAGATGTAAACCAGGTCTAAACCAGGTCTAAACTAGATGTAAACCAGGTCTAAACCAGGTCTAAACCAGGTCTAAACCTGGTCTAAACCAGGTCTAAACCAGGCTTAAACAAGATCTTAACCCAATCTAATCCAGGTCTAAACCAGGTCTATTTCAGGTCTAAACTAGGTCTAAACAAGATCTAAACCTAATCTAAATCAGGTCTAAACCAGGTCTCTTTCAGGTTTAAACCAGATGTAAACCAGGTCTAAACCAGGTCTAAACCAGATGTAAACCAGGTCTAAACCAGATGTAAACCAGGTCTAAACCAGGTCTAAACCAGGTCTAAACCAGGTCTAAACAAGATCTTAACCCAATCTAATCCAGGTCTAAACCAGGTCTATTTCAGGTGTAAACCAGATGTAAACCAGGTCTAAACCAGATCTAAACCAGATCTAAACCAGATGTAAACCAGGTCTAAACCAGGTCTAAACCAGATGTAAACCAGGTCTTAACCAGATGTAACCAGGTCTAAACCAGGTCTAAACCAGATGTAAACCAGGTCTAAACCAAGTCTAAACAAGATCTTAATCCAATCTAATCCAGGTCTAAACCAGGTCTATTTAAGGTCTAAACCAGATGTAAACCAGATGTAAACCAGGTCTAAACCAGATGTAAACCAAGTCTAAACCAGGTCTAAACCAAGACTAAACCTTGACTAAACCAGGTCTAAACCAGATATAAACCAAGACTAAACCCTGTCTAAACCAGGACTAAACTAGGTCTAAACCAGGTCTAAACCAAAACTAAACCCTGACTAAACCAGATGTTTACAAGGTCTAAACCAGGTCTAAACCACGTAGGTGTAAACCAAGTCTAAACCACATGTAATCCAGGTCTAACCCAGGTCTAATCCAGGTCTAACCCAGGTCTAACCCCTCTTCTAACCCAGGTCTAATCGAGGATGAAACCAGGTCTAAACCAGGTCTAAACCAGGCCTAACACAGGTCTGACTTCATGTATTTCTTCTTACAGTCCAGTGCCCCAGTCCCTCTGCTGGGGCGCTCAGGGCTGCTGGGAGATCTCAGGAATAACTTCTTCAGTGCGGTGTCGTGTGGGCGTGGCTTAAAGTCTGATTCCGCCTTCTGTCTCACCACGTCCGGCCTCCTCTGTGAGTTCAACCACCGCAGGACACTGGACAGATGGGTCGATCTGAAGGTGAGTGAGAACAGGGGCTAGAAAACTCCTCTGCCAGTTCTCCACATGTAAACTCATACTATACACTGGATTCAAGTTAAAGGTTCACTGTGTATCTTTTCTGGTGTGCGGTTTGCCACCTGCATGTGAATTTTCCCCAGTATCAGTGTTAAACTATAGGGATTCTCAGGGCTGGACTGGGACAAAAAACTACACATTCAATGGTTTATTTAAAATGCATCTTGGACACAAGGTCAGGAGCATAAGAAAAAAAAAAAGTTTCTTATCGAATCTACATGATTCACGTAGTTCACCTGTTTTGGCTTCAAAACGGTGAATTTTGCCGAAAGTTGAGCGATTTTCATGCCTGTCATTAACATAACATTACTACCTGCTTACCTGCTGTGCTACACGTCCCTGGTCTCTGTGTCCTTCAGGTGCCCTGTCCACAGTCTCTGGCTGCTCCTCTTGTGAGCTGTGAGACAAACCAACACATAATTAAATTCTCGGACAATACTGTTATTCTTAGTTTGCTCACTAAGGAAAACAATCTAAACAAACACCAAGAGGCAGTTGACAAGTTTGTCAACTGGTGTGACTCAGACTTGTTACACATCAACACAACAAAAACAGTAGTATGGTTGATTTTTATGTGCAGCACTTTGGAAACTGTCTCTGTTTTATAAAATGTGCTATAGAAATAAAGTTGGATTGGATTGGATATGGTGGTGGATCCCAGATCTGTCAGTGGACAGGGCACAGTGGCCAGACATGGCCAAGCCATTGACCAGGTGAAAACCTTTAAAGGTCCTATGGCATGAAATTTTCACTTTCTGAGGTTTTTGAACATTAATGTGAGCTCCCCTACCCTGTTTACCCCCCCCCCCCCCCCCCCATGGCTAAAATTTGCAAAATGTGTAAACTGAGCATTTGCGATCCTTTTCCGCGATTGAAAAAAAGACAACCCAAACGGGCGATTCTGAACAAGGGAACTTTTTGACATCACACTCGCGGACTGCAAACGAGCTACGAAATGCGAGATGCGGGGGTTTTTTTTGCCTGGAGAGACATGAGAGCCTCTCCAGGCTCGGATGTCCTTTATCCGAGCCTCCGAACCTCTGAAACAGCAGTGGTTTAATTTTTTTTTCTGTGGAAATGTGTTTTTTTTAATGGAAAGCGTCTCATATCTTCCTCCGCGCTTAAAACACGGAAGTGGGTGACAGCGCACAGCGCACCACTAATCCAGGAACCAGCGGCATATTTGGCCCCACCCCCACCCGCTGCACTGGCCTGTCTCTGTCCTCCTCATTTGCATTCAAGCAACAACGCCCAGAATAAAGCGTTTGAGAGACATATTTATGACTCTAACTGTCTTCATGAGGCTATCTCATGCACTGAGGCTTGATTTTGGAGAAGGATTCATTTACAGTATTAGGGAACCACTAAGGTGCCATATAAAAGCATCAAGAAGTACCATGTCATGGGATCTTTAAGTATCTGGGAGTACAGATAGACGATGATCTCAGCTGTTGCACTCAGGTGGCCAATGTTTGTACCAGAATTCACCAACGCCTTCATTTCATCCGCAGACTCAGAGTCTTAGGAGTCTGTAAAAACATGATGTTAATTTTTTACAGAGCATCAATTAAGTCAGTCCTCTGTTATGGTATAACAAGCTGGTTTGGCAATGGTAAAATCTAGAGCAGAGACCTCTAGTCTAATTAGAACAGCAGGTAAGATCATGGGTGTGACGCCCCCTCTCAGTCCTCAGGATCTTGAGGCAGGCAACCTTGAGGCAAACGCAATTCTAGACGACAGTACTCACGTACTAAACTGTGAATATGTCCTCCTCAATTCTGGAAGGAGATTCAGGCTTCCTCTGTGCAGGCATAACTGTTATAAGCACTCCTTTGTCCCCATATCTATGAAGCTACTTAACAACCAGAGAAGAAATGTGACTGGGTGATGGAAGGAATGGACATTTTAAAGGGAAAGTGTTTGGCTTGGCGATGGGGTGTAGAAGGAGGGGACTGATCTTATATTTATTTATGACAGGATGGATGTGTATATGTATTATTATAGAGTGATTGTGCTTGGTTTGGGACAAGGGTAATGATGGTGGGGATGGGTATTGATGTGAATGTTAGCGGGAATGCTGGAGTGAGTGATGGTTTGGGGAGATGGTTAGGGGTGGGGGTGGGAACACCCAATACGTGTATGTCTGTGCCAACACCGCTATCTTTTTTCTTCTGATGTCTTTCTGTCTGTACTGCAACCTTCCCTTACCTCTAAGACAAATTTCTCCCTGGTGGAGACTAATAAAGAAACCTAGCCTAACCTCTCCCTGTCCACCTTCAACCTGGGCTGCAGAGGACATGGATGCTCCACAGAATATGTCTGTCATTTTACAACATTTTGCAGCGTCTATAGCAAGATTTTTTAAAAATCTTTAAGGGGGTGGGACTGCTCTCGTAAGCTACTATATCCTGATTGGTTTAGTCCACTGTCTATATTGAAGATGGACCACAGACGTGCTGACCCCAGCCTATTGTCAATATTCTCTTTTGTCTCTCACAGACAGGTGCAGCTCACTCCCTGTGCGTCTCAGAGGACCTGGTTTTCTGTGGTTGTTCTAATGGCACAGTCCGAGTCTTCAGCTCTACAGACCTGAGTTTTGTCTGCACCCTGCCCCGCCCACACACCACCCTGCCCCGCCCACACACCACCCTGCCCTGCCCAAAAACCATCAGGTAGTTGTGTTTGCTTAAATTAACCAATGCCAATAATACACAATAATACACAAAAAATAATACACACACAAAAAAACTGTACTGAGTTATACTCAGTTAAGATGAATAGAATGTGAATGAAAGTTCTGCACAGTTGTTGCTATTAAGATAAAAGACTAAATGAATAAAGCTAAACTTTTTTTATTTCCATATTATTTTTACTGAGCCCGTAAGGGCTCACAGAAATTTTTTTGGGGGGGTGTCAATAAAGCGTGCGCTCACTTTGCAAAGCATGTCCTCGTTTTGGCGTGGCCATACCTGCTTGTCAAAGCCAGATCTCAGAAGCTCAGCATGGCAGGGCCTGGTTAGTCCTCGGATGGGAGACCACTGGGAATTCCAGGTGCCACAGGGGGGCGCCAGTCACAAAAACTGTCATTGTGTCCTTAGGCAAGACACTTCCATCACTCTGCCCCAGGGCAGCTGTGGCTACAGAAAGTAGCTTACCACCACCAAGTGTGAAGTGAATGAACAATGAACTGTAAAGGGCTTTGGGTGTCATGAAAGGTGCTATATAAATGCTATGAATTATTATTATTATTATTGTGAAATCGCGTCCTCGTTTTATTAAGTTGCGTGCCTGTGTAAATAGAGCGTACGCTCATATACCTAAATCGTGGAGTCGTCTTACTAAAACTGTGTGCTCGCTAAAATTGAGTCGTGCCGCGTTATATACCTCGTGAGCACAATTTACTAAAGCGTGGCCACGATTTTGGACACGTTTTAAAACTTGCACTCAATTTACAAATTTGCATAATGACTGAATTAAAATGAGCACACATTTTATACATCTCGTGTACACATTTTGAGAAAATTTAAACGAGCACGTTTTAGATAGACGAGGGCACGTCTTCATACAGCGAGCACATGATTTAGTAAAACAGGGTGCACGATTTAGGTAAACGAGCGCATCTTATATTTAAACGAGATTTAGTAAACTGAAAGCACGCTCTACTTACACGAACGCGCGACTTAATAAACACAAACGCGCAACTTAATTAAAGGAGGGCACTCTTTGCAAAGTGAGCGCACACTTTCTTGCCACCCCTCAAAAAAGATTTTCTCTGAGTGCTCCCGGGCTCCGTATATTTTTAATATTAACTCATGCAAATATTTACAAATATTACAGAGTATTATATGGCGTTGTTTATGATAAAACCTGTTTGGTGGATTTGTGTCCCTCAACAACCTACTGTACAGTTCTAATATGGACGCCCGTTACCCAGATGCCATTGCAGTGACCTTTGACCCAGGCAGGGGCTGGCTCAGTTGTGTGTACAGTGACCACAGTGTGTTTGTGTGGGACCTGAGAGATGTGAAAAGAGTGGAGAAGGTTCACTCTGCTCTGTACCACAGCGCCGGCGTCTGGGACCTGCAGGTAACACGTATAAGATACCATTGAATAGAATAGAATAGAATGCCTTTTATTGTCACTATTCATATGTACAGTTTACATCATACATACTCACAATGAGATTGAAAGTATCTCACTTCATTGCAGACATTTAAGAATGATATTTACAACACAGCAGGATATACAGTATAGAAGAAACACAGTATAGAAGAAAAAAAAAAATACTGCAAAAAAATTTGTGCAAAAAAAAGTCCTGTACTACGCATTAGTTGCCAGGTTATTGCAAGTCTTGCTCATATATTGACACATACAACCATATACACACACTAGAGAGTCTCTACATTGTAGAGGGACGTTTCACAGAACTCAGTTTAGCATAATGTACTGTATTAAATGTTATAGCACTGTGTTAAGTACAGTGGTCCCTCATTTATCGCGGGGGTTAGGTTCCAGAAATAACCCGCAATAAGTAGGACAACTTTATATTTACAATTATTATGCATGTTTTAAGCCTGTAAACGCCTCACCACACACATTATACGCTTTTCTCAGACTGGTATTAACATTTTCTCACATTTCTCTCTTGTTTAAACACTCAAACTTTCATAGATTTTCAACAAAATGTATTAATAGTGAAGCGAGGGGAAGGGGGGGTGCGCGCGGACACGTGCACCCGCTCATCGTGGTCAAATCCGTGAGCAGCATGACCGGCGTCCCACCCGGGGCTGCGAGCACGAGACCGAGGCAGTGTCCGACCGTGCCTCCCCCTCGGGACCGCGCTCAATGACGCAGTCCGGGCCACGAAGTGAACACGCAAGAGCCGCACGAAACAAGGCAAAGAGCGGTGGTTTAATCCTAGTTTAGACCTGGTCTAGTCCTGGTTTAGACCTGTTTTAGTCCACGTTTAGTCCTGGTCTAGTTCTGGTCTAGTCCTGGTCTACTCCCGGTCTGGTCCTGGTCTGGTCCTCATGTCTTAGTCCCGGTCTACTCCCAGTCTGGTCCTGGTCTGGTCCTCATGTCTTAGTCCCGGTCTACTCCCGGTCTGGTCCTGGTCTAGTTCCAGTCTGGTCTATAGTTCCTCTATAAAATCTATATAAATCTGGCTGTACTGTACACATTCTGTACTGTACAGGAGACACGTCACGTCAAAAAAAATCTGCGAAACAGCGAGGCCGCGAAAAGTCAACCGCGATAGAGCGAGGGACCACTGCGTTGCACCACAGGATATTACAGTGTAATTAGGTATTGCACAACAGCAGGTGGATATGCTACAAAACCCAGTTCAAGACACAGTAATAAATATTGCCCAGGTACTACTAATAATGATAAAATACCTCTGACACACACACTTGAAAAGCACTGGATAGGTAAAAACTATTTTTATTGTTGTTAAAGATGCATTGTGTAACTTTTCTGGTGGATGGTCCGTCAAATGCTTTTTCTCCTTAGACATGTTATTGCTTTGTCTGGAATGTTTCACAGTATGGTATTAAACCTTTCTGTCTTCATGGAGACCAAACCTGACCAGGTTACAGGTCAGATCTGTTGAGAGGTCAGTCAGTGCCTGTTTTTGAGCAATAAAACCATTTGAATTGAATAAATGTAAGGCACAGCTGTTCAAATACTCTCATAGTGTGGAACATTCCAGGCAAAGGAATGACATATCCATAGAAACAAACAGGTGACGGAGTCCCACCCAAAAAGTTACACAGTGCACCTTTAAATACTCTATATCAAGAATGCTGAGAATGCTGTTCCCCTCATTCACCTTGAACCAAAAAAATGTTTTGACCTTTTTGGGATGTATAACAAAGTTCTGCCAAGACCCAGGACCTAATCCTGCTCCAAAAGCCCTCACCTCAGCCAAAATAACCTAAACCTGCCCCTAATCCTAAACCTCACCTTAAACTAACTGAAAAATAATATATTGAAACATGAGCAATGCAGAGTTATTGTAGTGTGGAAAAACTGTGTTAGGACAACTCCTGATCCTCCAGACTATGAACTCAGGAGGTAGAGAAAAGTTATACACTTATTTACCCCCGATGAGGCAAATTCAGTAGATTACCTTAAACCATTTAATAAGTCAGTTGGCACATGTTGTCTACTTCTATATATTTAAATTTCCTCTTTTCTATTTGTTCACAGATGTTTCCAGATGTTCCATGTGAGTCTGGTTTGGCATCAGGTTCCTTCTTCAGCTGCTCGGCTGATAACACTGTTAGAGTGTGGTGCATGAGTGATTCAGTTCAAACACTTTTGCAGCCCAGAAACCTTATTACTAATGTGAGTACTTCACTAGATACTACCATACTACTAATACTAACTGTGTATACATTTTCATGAAACTAGGAGAGATTGATTTTCCTCTTACAGGACCTGCTGAACGTACTGCATATTGATGGAACCCCAGCTGCCCTGGTGGACTCTGAAAGCACTACAGCCATTACTGCCGATAAAACAGGAGACGGGCAGAGTGCAGAGACCAGAACGGGCATCCGGGTTATTTCTGTCAGCCCTGATGGAAAGCACCTGGCGTCTGGAGATCGCAATGGCATTCTGAGGTAGGACACACAAAAGGATATCTGCTTGTCTCCATAGAGATGTGACTGCTTTGTCTAGACTTAGACTTAGACAAACTTTGTTGATCAACAATCGAAATAATTTGCACACAGTAGCTCACAGAGCTAGTAGAACAAAGAGAAGAAATGGTATAATAAATTAGAAATAAGTCGCATAAAGAGCAACAGACCAGTGTCAAATAAGGCAACTATATGAATATGTACCAGTATGCTATTAAACTTGTCTATCTCCATGGAGACGCCAGTCTCTGCCTCTCTCTGACTGGTTAATCCGCCTGTCAGTCATGCCCTCTGACGCACATTATATTGTCTGTCTTTTATTCTCCAGAGTGCACGACCTGTGCAGTTTGGAGCAGATTCTCAAAGTGGAGGCTCATGATGCTGAAATCCTCTGTTTGGAGTACAGCCAACCAGACACAGGTCAGTGTAATGTGGAGAGTATACCAGGGGTGCCCAACCTTTTTTGACCCGAGGTCTACTTTTCAGTAGCCAACCCCTCCGGGGTCTACCAGTCCAATACCAACATTTCAAACCACAAACATCGTCGCCAGCCTGCAGTAACTTCACAACAACACAATACTACTTTGTTTACCACTTTACTTTATGTCCACATAAGCATAAAGTAGGCTACAACAGACTTATAAGTAGGCCTACATCAGTAAAACATAAGTACAACAGATTTGGACAAACACTGCCATGCAATCATAATAAGAACAGTCCATCACAAGTTGCAGGTGGCAGAACAGGCCAGAAATTGAAAAGTCCATTACAAGTTGCAGAACAGTCCATTACGTTGCAGAACAATACTATTGGCATAATTCCACAGACAGCAGACAATCCTCCAAATGAGCCGCTTCCTATAACAACAGACACACACAGACCACATTACACGTTGCAGAATAATACTGTTGGCATAATTCACAGACAGCAGACAACAATCCTCCAAAAAATGAGCCGCTTCTTATAATAACAGACAGACAGACAGACAGACAGACAGACAGACAGACAGACACACAGCCATAACTGCCTACCTGTGGGCTGGGTGAGACGAGGCGCTGGGCAGAGCGGAGGCAGCTAGTGGGACACCTGGCACTGGGAGGAGGAGGCGAGCTTTTCGTAGGCAGGAGTGTAGGTACTGATTGCAAGGCGTAGGCAGGCTACAAGGTGGTCGTCAGTCATTGTTGATCGGTACTTGGACTTTATAATTCTCTATGTGCGAGAACGCACACTCGCACAAATAAGTGGAACCAAAAAGAGCTGTCAGGTTTAAAGCACATTTTCGGAGATTGGGGTATTTCTCATCCAACAGCAGCTCCCAGAACGCTGCGTGCTTTCCAGGCGGGGCCGATGTTGATTTGGCTTTCATGACAATGTCATTTTGCAATTTTAGAATCTCGTTTTCAATCGCATCGCGTTCCAAATCGAACAGTGATTTGACTTTGTCAGCAATGTCACCAACAGCAACATTTGCACCAAACGGATTACACATGTAGGTTGCTACAGGTTCGAGGGTCGCAAAGTCAGTAAAACGCCGCTCAAATTCTGACGAGACGTTCTGAACATGCTCCATATAGCGGTCAATATCAAGTTGCGTCAGCCTTTTACCTTGACTTTGTAGTTCAGCATGCATATTTGGAAAGTTTGTGTGCAGGTCGCGCTGCTGCAGCCGCCGTGACATGAGCTGTAGCTTGCTTTTAAAAGTGTTCACAGAACTCATCATCTGGACTACGTCTTTATCTTTACCCTGCAGGTCTACATTCAACAAATTGAGTTCGTGGGTGAGGTCGGTGAGGAAAGATAAATCTAAAAGCCACTGGTGGTCATTTAGCTTGTCATGATAATCTGCATGTTTAGACAGCTTCAAGAATTCCTTGATTTCTGGCAGCAGCTCTGTGAATCTCGCTAAAAACTGCCCTCTGCTTAACCACCTGACGTCTGTATGAAGCAGCAGCTCGGTGTGCTCAGCGTCGCTTTCCTCCAGATGTGCACGGAAAAGCCTTCTCTGAAGACTCCTGGCGCGCACTGAACACACAATCTTCATGCAGATATCCATCACGTCTTTCATTTGAACAATCTTCCCGCTTAGTGCTTGCTGGTGGATAATACAGTGATAATTCAGAATGTCTGGAAAAGACTCACTTTGCTTGCACAGTGCTATAAATCCATTTGTGCGGCCTATCATAGCAGGGGCGCCGTCAGTGGTTATAGAAATCAGTTTAAAGAGCGGCAGTTTTGTCTCGCGGGCGAATGTCATGAAGGCATTGAAAATATCCTCGCCTCTCGTTTGTCCTTTTAGTGGCAACATGGTCAGTAGCTCTTCCCTGGCGCTCATGTCTTCGAAAACCATTCTGATGAAAACACATAACTGAGCCACATCCACCATATCAGTTGACTCATCAAACTGCAGAGAGAAGCATTCACATGCATCGATGTCCTTTCTTAGCTGCTCCTCCACGTCCACAGCCATTACCTCACATCGCTTTGTAGTGGTATTGCGGGACATTTGTACATCTTTAATCGCCTTCATGATCTCCGTTTTATTTTTAAAGCCGTCAAATAGGCTATCCGCGGCCTCCAGAAAGCCTTCCTTCCACGCCTCGCCGTCTTTGAATGGCTTCTTGTGTTTAGCAAGGATGTGACTAGCCCGATATGAAGCAATTGTTGCGGCCTTCGACTGTTCATTAGGTCTGGTGAATTGTGCCTGTTGCTCAGACAGGCGTGCTTTCAGTTCCTTGAGTCTTGCGGCACGTAAAGGGGTTTTTGCGGGGTATTCCTTCTCGTACTTCCCGGCGTGCATCGTCTTGTAATGACGCTCGACATTCGCTTTTTTTGCCAATCCCACCTTTGCATTGCAGATCAGACAAATGGGCGCTTTATTAAAATAAACAAAAAAATAATCTTCCTCCCATTCAGAGTGAAAATGATAGGTCTTGGGACGTTTCGGTTTGCTCCGGCCCTCCACCATGTTAGCTAGGCCACTGCCGGGGTCAGCTGTCAATTTCCCATAATGCACGTGTCTGCTACACATGCGCACACGCACACACACACACACACACACACACACATACAGCCAGCCGGTGCGGTTGCGAAAATTGCTGTTTTTTCCCGTTTACCCCCCTTTTTTTTTCTTCCCTCCCCAAACCTCCCGCGGACGACTTGTGATCAGGCCGGAGGCGACCGGTCGACCGCGGGCTACTGGTTGGGCACCACTGGAGTATACCGTATAAGAAAGAAATTAGATTAATAATAATAATAATAATAATAATAATAATAATAATAATAATAATAATAATAATAATAATAATAATAATAGCGCCACTCACGGGGGGGGGGGGGGGGGGGATATATCACCCCCTTTTTTAATTTTATTCCTCCCCTTTTTTCTAGGCCAGTTGGCCTGTGGTCGCTGTGGCACACAAACTGTTCTCTTTTTGGGCAGCATTATTTTGTCCATTATAATTTTATGTATGTCTCAACTTTTAACCAGTTGGGGGCGCTAATGTGACTTTTGACAGGAAGTGGCACCTTCACCACCAGGTCACATGGTCTATCCAATATGGCCAACTTCCTGTTGGTTGCCTAGCAACGGCATTATATACTTTTTTATTCCTATTCCCATGATGCATCTGTGTGCCAAATTTGGTTTGGATACGACAAAGTTTTTGCCCATTGGCGAGGACAGATGTTTGGCCTGTTGCCATGACAACACGGGTAGGCCTATAGCCATAGGCACAATGTATTTTGATTTTCCAGGGGGCGCTGTCAAGCCATTTTTTAGGATTTTTTAAAAACAGATTATTTGTAGATTCATTTTTTGACGTTCTTGAATTTTGTACAAAATTTCGTGAGTTTTCGTCGGTGGGAAGTACCCGAACCTTGAAAATTTTTTATAGGAAAATAATAAGAATAAATAATAAGAATAAGAAAAAACAGAACAATAATTAGGGCTGTCAGTTTAACGCGTTTCCACTGCTAATTAACGCGTTATAAATATTAACGCAATTAATTATGAGCGTCAATTCAATGCCAGCGTGTTCTGCCGCGACTAAGGGTGCACACTTAAGAAGCGTTAGTTTTGCCCATCCGAATTACGCTAAACCCGATCACCCCCGCGCTGCCGCCTCCTCCCTCCTCCACGTTGCATGAAAGCTACTGCACGTGCTCACCTTTTCACACCAGAAATATTCACCATGTAATAATGGAATGGTGTGAATGAGTTTTCGAATGAATGTTACGTAACGTGGGAGGTGAATGGGGGTGTATAGGTTCTCTCAGCAGTCTTGTCTTGGTTACAGTGAAGGTAACGTGCACGGAGAGAAAGAGAGTGAGCGAAAGACTGAAAGACTTAAAGGGGAAGTCTGCAGTCTTTTCACTGTACCACTGTAAATCACACGTTTGACACCTTTTTTGCACTGTGGGAGAGCACAATAAACCACCTAAAAAATGTATTTAAAAATGCGATTAATTACACTAATTCAGGGGTCTTCAACGTTTTTCAGGCCAGGGACCCCCAAACAGATGGTGAACTGGGCCAGGGACCCCCTACTATATATACGGCATAGAACTGTGTTTTATATTAAATTGAGCTTAGTGTCATGTATAAACATTGCTACTCTGTTATGGTACATCCAATACAAGGAAATAATACACAGGTTAATACTGTACTTTACACTATAAAATATAAAATTATATTATTTTAAAGTGAAATCAAAAGATTTCGCGACCGCCCTGCAGTACCTCCCCCCTAGGGGTCGCGACCCCCCTGTTGAAGACCTCTGTTCTATGTGTTTTCAGGTGTGAGTTTCCTGGCGTCGGCGAGCAGAGACCGTCTGATCCACGTCCTGGACTCAGACACAGACTACAGCCTCGTACAGACTCTAGACGACCACTCCTCCTCCATCACTGCCCTCAAGTTCACTGGTGAGAAAAGCCACTGTGAGCTATTTTAATAACGGTTCATATTTAAGATCATTCAAGCACAACTATCGTACTTTGATTAGCTGAATCCGCCAGTCACTCCGTTGGGAAGAGTGGGTGAAAAAGGGGACATATTGTTAGTGCGCAGAGCTGAATAAAATGATACTGCAAAAAAGCACATGTCACAGCAGGTCTCATAACCAACCAGCCCTGCCATATGACATAACAGACTCTATTCACGCTTTCTGGAAGACGTTTGGAAACATGTGGATGACAACTTCCAGTGTAGTTACCCACACTGGGCATGTGATAAAACTGTGGATTCAGCAGCAGCCAAAGCTTTCCACGGGGGACGGGACTCTAATCGTGTTTTCAGTGTCACTCACAGGCAGGCGAACATAACAGAACGCTACAATGACATATTTTTTTAAAATGAAATTAGTCAAATTATGATACACAATTTAATACTACTGTTCTGACCGTGAGAGAGAGCACGTGTTTTCTTTTCCTCTCCTTATCTATTGCTCCGTTGTCTGCGTGCCTCTCTTATTTTTCGTAATTTTCTTGCTTTTTGGAGCAGATTTTCCAAATTCCTAAAATATGGATGTGATCAGCTGGACCCTCAGCACGATTGACACTCCACGCTTCACTATGAATACATTTTGTTGAAAATCTACGAAAGTTTGAGTGTTTAAACAAGAGAGAAATGTGAGAAAATGTTAATTCCAGTCTGAGAAAAGTGTATAATGTGTGTGGTGGTATAATAATTGTAAATACAGGGGGTCCTCGGGTTACGATGTTGATCCGTTCTTAAGACGCGTCGTAACCCGAATTTCGTCGTAAGTTGGATTTTGCCTTTGATCTTCCAACCAAAGCACCAATAACCTTTCCATCTCAATAATTAGACCACTACGCTGCTTGGTTATCACTGCCGCTTTCATAGGAGCAGATCAGAGCCCACATCAGGTACTTCCGCCCACATTGGGCAGGCACACGAGGCCGTCTTCTTCTCCCTACAACCACAACAACCACAACGGCGCGCCGTGCGCCGCGCGCCGTTCGCGTTTGTTTACATCTCTTACCACGCTAAACCGCGTAAGACGGAATGACGCGTAATATATATATATATATTTTTTTTAATGGGGGCGCGTTCGTAACCACGAAACGTCGTAAACCGAGACCGTCGTAACCCGAGGACCCCCTGTATAAAGTTGTCCTACTTCGCGGATTTCACGCATTGCGGGTTATTTCTGATAAATGAGGGACTACTGTAGTATTTTTTTTCTTACTTTTGCAGTAGCATTTTTTTTCCTAATTTCAAGGAAAAAAAAGGCTTGTGGTTTTCTTACTTTAGGTAAAACAAGTCATTTTATGCTTGGTCTATTGGCAAATCTTATTTTAAGATAGTCAAAATATACTCAGATCCAGTTACTAGATTAAAGTTAACTTTCCTTTTAGTTTTTTCCAGTACCTGTCTAGTCTAGTTTATCTGGCCCTTATCACTTGCATTAAAGTTCCCACCATGATCAAAATAATGATATATTTTTGTACTTTTTCAGCAAATGACGACAAAGTTCGGCTGATCAGCTGTGGGGCAGACAAGAGCATCTACTTCCGCACTGCTCATGAGGTAAAACCAACTCCATCAATGATCTGTAAACAAAATCTGCATGTTTCCTTTCTTTGTCTGGGGGTTTTGAAAGTTCATGAGCCTATTTCATAACTAATCTCCATGAATTACAAAGTGTCTGGTTGCAGTATGTTCTGGGTCACTGGGGCAGGTTTCCTTTGTCTAAAGTTGTGTAACGTTCTGAAAATGAGATCCAGGTCAGACTGTATTCAGGACAGGAGGTTTGATAAAGTCCTGATCTTGGTTTAAAGGGTTTATATTATGCTATGATCTGATCTATGTTTTAATATTGTTTCCTCCTCACAAACAGACCTGGAGTTGTGTTTAATGTTGCACTGTGTAACTATTTGGTTGGGGGTACGTCACCTGCTTGTTTCTATGAATATGTAACTGCTTTGCCTGGAATGTTTCACAGTATGACATTAAACAGCTCTACCTTACTCAATACTTATTCACCTTACTTATTCAATTACTGGTGGTTTTATCACTCAAAAATACCTAGAAAAACACCATTGTGACCTTGGTAAAATGTCATGTGGTAATACAGGATGTGTAGAGTGTAGAAAGTTGTAAACATAAAGAAAACCCAAAAAACTTTGAACTGGTAGTGTAGCTGTAACTCCAGAAATCAGATAATTGTGTTTGTCTTTTTTTTAATAGCATTATAGAAGTAAAATATGATGGGATAAAACAGTACATTTACAATAGTATATTGTAAATCCATATACTGATGATATAACTGTTGATAGACATAATTCTAAACGTGGTTAGGGATGCACAGATCCAGCTTTTTTTCAGTTTGGATTCTGATATTGATATCTTTGACTTTAATTATCTGCCTATAGACCAGTTTCAAAGCTACGTCATCACTGAATGCGCGCAGTGCTGACTCAAAACAAAGCCACTGCCGCCATAAAACCCCCAGCGAAGATATAGAAGAGAAGAACTCGACGTGAAATAAAGAGAAACAGATGGAATAAATGATAGTTCATATCATTCAACTGACATACACACAAGTGAACACCTGCTGCTTGTTTAGGGTCATTTGCCCAGGTGTTCAATGGTGTTTAATCATGGTGATTAACTAGCAAGCACAGGACACCGCAAAGCTCACACATTAACCAGGTAACCTCTACGACAGACACATGTAAACGAACACGAATAACTTTGTTAAAATGCATGATAAGTTTTCGCATGACCATCATAAATGGTATTTGAGATGACTGAGATCACATCTGTGACTCGTGAATTAAGTCGTAGTATGTTACTTACCCCGCAACGCAAGTGCAGTTGGCAGTCAGAACGTAGTTATCGCGCTTGTTGATGATCGCCCAAGCATTGTACATGGTCGTCTTGTGGCCTTGTCTTTGACTGGGGAGAACATCAGATGCCAACACACAAAACTCCCCATCGATATCGTGGTATTTTACCTCCTGTACATGGCCACACACGGCAAACTGGTAGGCATCCATGGATTTGTATGCGCGCACTTTCTCTCTTGTATACACGCTGGGCTTCTCCACTAAATAACAGTGGATATCTGACCACTGTAAATCTGGCCACTTTCTGCGGTCGTTCTGCCACTCCGTGATCGCATAAGGATCTGGTAGTCGAACCCCGTTGCTCAACGTGAGCTTTTGAATGTAGCTCTCCCTATCGTTCAGATACTCCCTATGGTCCGCCATGGTTGATTCTGGGTCAACAATGCGCGCACATGTCGGTGACGTCACTTCTGTTTACTAACTGTCAAGGGGTCTATACCTGATATTACCCAATCCCAGTGTCCATTCATCCATCCAATTTCTTTCGCTTATCTGCGGCCGGGTTGTGGTGTCAACAGTCTAAGTAGGGACTCCCAGACTTCCTTCACCTCGGACACTTCCTCCAGCTCCTCCGGGGGAACCCCAAGGCATTCCTAGGCCAGCCGGGAGTGTCCTGGGGCTTCCCCGGGGCCTCCTCCCGATGGGACATGCCCGGAACACCTCCCGAGGGAGGCGTCCAGGAGGCATCCGGAATGATGCCTGAGCCACCTCAGATGGCTCCTCTCAGTGGCTTTACTCTGAGTCCCTCCCTTGTGACTGAGCTCCTCACCCTATCTCTAAGGGAGCGCCCAGCCACTCTGCGGAGGAAACTCATTTCGGCCGCTTGTATCCGCAATCTTGTCCTTTCGGTCTTTACCCAAAGCTCATGACCATAGGTGAGGGGAGGAACGTAGATTGACGGTAAATCCCACAACAATTCACCACAACAGTCCAGTACAGCGACCGCATCACTGCCGACACTGCCCCGATCCGCCTGTCAATCTCACGCTCCATCCTCCCCTCACTCGTGAACAAGACCCCGAGATACTTGAACTCCTCCACTTGAGGCAAGGAGTGTAGAGATAAAAAATTGAAGTTATTTCCTTAAAACACAGTTAAAGGGATATGCCACCCCCAGGTCAAACTTGGGCATCTCCCCACAGTCCAGAGACTAAAATAAGTGGTGGAAAGCGTTTTCCCGCTCACCCAGCCATTGTCCGAGTCTGTCGCCACTGACCGCCGCGGTATCTGCAGCTCCTCCGCCTTAGACTGGAGTCTAACGTCGCCAGAGAAAGATTTCGGCCAAAAGGAATTAATTTGCTCGATGCGTTTCCCAATTACTTTGTGTGTAGTGCGCATTCATATCGAGTGCAAATAAATGTGCAAATCAACACGGAGAGCTTGACTTGGTCATTTTGGGTGGGAACTATTTTCCAGTGCGTAAGAATACAGCCGTATCACGCAGCACGCTGCCAGGGGAATCCCTGTTACGCACCGGGAAGGGAGTTCCCCTGTTGCACAACGTGGTGGGTGATTCGGCTGTATTCTTACGCACTGGAAAATAGTTCCCACCCAAAATGACCAAGTCAAGCTCTCCGTGTTGAT
Organism: Paratrypauchen microcephalus; assembly: GCA_036785185.1. Classification (NCBI taxonomy): domain Eukaryota; kingdom Metazoa; phylum Chordata; class Actinopteri; order Gobiiformes; family Gobiidae; genus Paratrypauchen; species Paratrypauchen microcephalus. The sequence goes on along the minus strand of JAVJIX010000031.1, from coordinate 5,483,117 downwards.
TTGCACATTTATTTGCACTCGATATGAATGCGCACTACACACAAAGTAATTGGGAAACGCATCGAGCAAATTAATTCCTTTTGGCCGAAATCTTTCTCTGGCTACGTTAGACTCCAGTCTAACGCGGAGGAGCACCAGATACTGCGGCGGTCAGTGGCGACAGACTCGGACAATGGCTGGGTGAGCAGGAAAACGCTTTCCACCACTTATTTTAGTCTCTGGACTGTGGGGAGATGCCCAAATTTGACCTGGGGGTGGCATATCCCTTTAACTTATTACACAAGATATCTAAGTGTATTATCTAACTTTTATTTATCCTTTAAATAACTACTGAACATCCTCGTATGAATAAAATTGTACATTATTAGACGGCCAAATTTGTTCTGTCTTATTACATCCAGTTAAAGACTCAACAAGGATGTCAGTTTAACCAGCATCATGGAGCCAATACCCGATGTTCTATACTAGTATTGTATTCGTGCGTATCTAAATGTGGTATTTATAATATTCATGCAAAAGTGTTTAGTGTTATGTCATCTAGCTGCAAAACTGAAATAATAAGCAGAGAGTTTAGTTAAACTGAGTGTGATGTGTGTGATTTCGAAGTCCTTTGGGGAGGTACTTGGAATGGAGCGAAGAGCAACTGGTATAAGTCCCGAGGGACAGGCTGGAGTGGGCGAAATACAGAGTGGACAATTTTTCCAACTTTCCGACTATAAAATCTAACAGAATCTTTTCGTCCCTTCCCAGACTGAAGGAGGTGTTAGGTTTCGCCGCTCCCATCACTTGGTAAAGAAAAGCACCCTGTACGACATGAGCATCGACCCGACCTGTAGATACGCCGCTGTGGGCTGTCAGGACCGCTGCATCAGGTCAGGGTCTATCTGTCTATAAAATAAAATAATATTAATAAGATCGTATTTTATTATTATTTTGAGAAGATTGTTTGACTTTTAAGATGGCGTGTACACTCCAGACCAGGACTGCCCGGAGATTTTTCCTCGACACGCCAAAATGAACGCGCATTAGCGAGTTTGCACGTAAAAACGTTTTTCTTCAAAGAAATGTAATGATTAAATTGATTTTAAGTTTTAGGAAAGAGGCAGGATTGGCCTCCCTCCAATCTTCTGGCTGCGCCTTTTCATTACAAAATTTAATGAAAATAAACTTTTCGTAGAATCTTGGCTGGCCAAATTAGACCCCCTGGAGGGCCAAGTTTGGACAGAATCGAGTAAAGAGGATTAAAACTTGGACCAAATAGGGACAAGTTCATCAACAAAGACAATCTACAGCCAACTTTACATTTCTGCTTATTACATTTTTATTTAATTACAATTGCCTTGAGGATTCTGATGGAGAAGTACAGAGAAGGTCAGAAGGAGCTACATTGTGTTTTTGTAGATTTAGAAAAGGCCTATGACAGGGTACCAAGGGAGGAATTGTGGTTTTGTATGAGGAAGTCAGGAGTGGCAGAGAAGTATGTTAGGTTGGTGCAGGACATGTATGAAAATAGTACAACAGTAGTGAGGTGTGCTGTTGGAAGGACAGAAGACTTCAAGGTGGAAGTGGGACTACATCAAGGATCGGCTCTGAGCCCCTTCTTGTTTGCTTTGGTGATGGACAGATTAACAGATGAGGTCAGACAGGAGTCGCCATGGACGATGATGTTTGCAGATGACATTGTGATCTGCAGTGAGAGTAGAAGAAAATCTAGAGAGGTGGAGGTTCGCATTAGAGAGAAGAGGGATGAAGGTCAGTCGTAGCAAGACAGAGTACATGTGTGTAAATGATAGGGAGAACAGTGGAACAGTGAAGTTACAAGGAGCAGAGGTGGTGAAGGTGGAGGATTTTAGATACTTAGGATCATCTGTTCAAAGCAGTGGAGACTGTGGAAGAGAGGTGAAGAATAGAGTGAAGGCAGGATGGAACAGCTGGAGAAAAGTGTCAGGAGTGATCTGCGATAGAAGAGTGCCAGCTAGGGTGAAGGGAAAGGTTTACAGGACAGTTGTGAGACCAGCCATGATGGATGGATTAGAAACACTTGCAATAGGCAGAAGACAGGAGGCAGAGCTGGAGATAGCAGAGTTAAAGATGCTCAGATTCTCTTTAGGAGTGACAAGGATGGACAGGATCAGGAATGAGGTCATCAGAGGGACAACACAGACAGGAAGGTTTGGAGAAAAAGCTAGAGAAGCCAGATTGAGATGGTTTGGACATGTTCAGAGGAGGGACAGTGGATATATTGGTAGAAGAATGTTAGAGATGGAGCTACCAGGTAGGAGACAAAGAGGAAGACCAAAGAGGAGATTTATGGATGCAGTGAGGGAGGACATGGAGGTAGTTGGAGCCAGAGTAGAAGATACAGAAAACAGGGCGAGATGGAAAAAGTTGATTCGCTGTGGCAACCCCTGAAAAAGGGACACGCCGAAAGGAGAACAAGAAGAATTTAATTACAATTCCATTTAAAGAGTAAAACTAAAGCAGCTGGACTTACTGACTTTTTGAATGTCATCTGTTTCTATTTTGCTTTGTTTCAGAACAGATAAGAATGCAATCTGTACTATTCAAGTCTAACATTAAGTCATACAAATGAAGATTGCTCAAAATGGAGTGGGCTGCGAAAAATATCCAGCTGTTTTAGTTTGATTTAGTTTGATTCTCTGATATATTCTATTCCTGGATGTCTGGAAATTTGCATCAGTGAATCCAAATTCTTACACTGAAATGAAATATAAAGTGAATTGTGAGAAGAAACATCACATTTTGCTACTATTCACACAAGGACAAAACAAAAGTGACATTTATTTCGTTCACACGGTCTAAAAGAAAACTATTCTTCTATTATTTCAACATCTTTACATAATCAAACGTTCCCAATGAAAAGGTAGTGACATTGTGATAAAGAAGCACTTCACAGAGGCTTGCTTTTAGATAAAATTCCACTTTTACACTTTATTTTGTTGTTCTAAGAAATATATATATTTATTATTATACTATACATATTATACTATTTTCTGATCTATGTTATAATGTTTGCTCATCACAAACAGACCTGCACAAACTCTGCATATTTAGGCTCTTCTCTTGAACTGAAAACACTGTTCCACCTTGTGATGTCATGTGCTAAAATGGGAAGTGCTCCATTGTGTTTTTAAACTCCATACATCTTCACTAGAATCATTTGGATACTTTCAGCCCTGGAATTGCCGATCTCTCCTGAACTAAAGGTAAAAGGTAGCTGTTAACTTGAAAACTACCACTACGTGACATCACAAGGTGGAACAGAGCATTTTGAGCTTTGGAGATCTAGACCAGGGGTCGGCAACCCGCGGCTCCGGAGCCACATCTTTGATCCTTCTGATGCGGCTCAGTACAGTGGTCCCTCGTTTATCACGAGTGTTATGTTCTAAAAATAACCCACGACAAGCGAAATCTGCGACGTCGTCAGCTTTATATTTTACAATTATTCTCCATGTTTTATGGCTGTAAACGCCTCACCACACACATTCTACACTTTTCTCAGACTGGAATTAACGTTTTCTCACATTTCTCTCTTGTTTAAACACTCAAACGTTCATAGATTTTCAACAAAAATCACAGTATTAGAGAACAAAACCAAATTGTATTTTGTGTGTATTTCACAGTTCTTATGACCGCTTCGCTGTGGCGGGTTTTGTCGGGGAGAAACAAACATACAGCACTTCAGAGTCACACTGCGATCCAACATTTATATAAATCTGGCAAACTGAACGCATTCTGTACTGGAGACACGGAAGAGAAGGACTGACGAATCGGCAAAGGTCTACAGTCCCTTACCCAATCAGGACGCTGAAATGCGCGTTGATACACTATAAAAAATCCATGAAACAGCGAGGCCACGAAAAGTGAACCACGATATAGCGAGGGACCACTGTATTTAATTAAAATGTATTTTATTTTAGTTCATTAATTTTAAAATGTAATTCTATGGCACAAAGGTAAAAAAAGCTGTTATATGCAGTGTTATTTCATTTTAAATTTCAAAAGGGTTTTGTGGCTCCCAGTGTTTTCTTTACTGTGTGAAACGGGTCCAAATGGTGGTAAAGGTTGCCGACCGCTGATCTAGACAGACTAATAAAGGGTTACTCAAACATGTGTGAATGAAACAAAACATAGCTCCAGATTATTATTTTTTTTTTATGTTGTAAAAACATTCTAATATGGCAAAAAAAAAAGAAAAAAAAAAGTCAGTTCTGTGTAATATGAATCCTTTAACCCTGCCCTATGATTTTTTTGTCATTAGGCTTTTTGACATCAGCTCAGGTAAACAGAAGAAGGTCTATAAAGGATCATTGAGTGAAGATGGCACTCTGCTAAAGGTAATGTTATTTCTTTTTTTCTGACTTTATTGAACATTTCAACATTACAGACAAACAGAGTGCATTGTATTGAATAGTGCTCAAACAGCTCTGACAGTAATACAGGACACATGTGAATGTCATCCACCCCATCCACCCCCGGCCAAGCATCCTAAAATTTAAAGGGACAGTGTGTAAGATTTTTACCCGTTAATTACTGAAATTGAAGATACCCATTCAAAAATACATTGTTTTCCAAGCCTTTTCACTTCCATCATGAAATCAAAGTATTCTTTTGGACTTAGATATAGTCACATAAAAGGGGGATCTTCCCCATGCAGAGGCAGCCATTTTGAATACGAGAGCCGCAGAAGGACATTTGGGCTCCGCCTTCGCCTTCGACAAGGCTCGTGGTTTTGGGTAAACAGCACAAGCATGCTGCTGGATCAGACGTCGTAATGGATCTAACACGTGTTTTGGACTAAATTGTTTTACTGGATTTTATTCGCTGGATCCTTACGGACAAATTGAGAGCAAGTTTATGGTGAAATACAGAGTTTGACCTGTGCAAAGCATTCTAAGGTAAGCTAACGTCGTTTTGTGCTTTTCCGTATAAAAGCCCCATGTGCTCGGGGAGTGATTGTTGTGCCGGGAAATGAATTGCATAGTCAAAAAGAGGAGACTGTAAGGTTTCATTTGATGTGTAGAGTGTCATGGTACATGATCGGGAATGTGTGTTTTCATGAGAAAAAACAAAAACAAAACAGGACCGCGTTTTATTTATACAGTAGCGGCGCGCGGCTCGTGCGTGCGCCCAGGTGACCCTTGAGGTCTGCCGTAGCTAAAACAGAAAGTGCAATAGCACCATCCACCATCAAATAAATAAATACATAATTTAAAAATTATAAAATAAAAAATGTAATGAATGAAAAAAAAAAAAAAGTAAAAAATGTATTCATTTTGTATTTTGTTTTGTGTTATAGGTTCAGATTGATCCCTCTGGTCAGTACATAGCCACCAGCTGCTCTTCTAAAAACATCAACATCTTTGACTTCTACACCGGGGAATGTGTCGCCACTATGTTTGGACACTCAGGTAACAATACACACTTATACGTCCACCAGAAAAGTTACACAATGCACCCAAACACCTAACCATTTAATTAAGTAGCTACTAAGCTTGAATCATTCTCAATAAATTGGGGTCGCCTGGCCTTTCTGTGTGGAGTTTGCATGTTCTCCCCATGTCCGGGTGGGTTTCCTCTAGGTACTCCGGTTTCCCCCATCTTCCAATTCTTGTTCTTCTTCGGGGACATGCAAACTCCACACAGAAAGGTTCGGGCGACCCAAATCTTACAGCCATACCAACGTGCTAGCCACTCAGCCACCGTGGACCGTGGGTGCATTATGTAACTTTTCTGTGCACCTTTAAGTAGTTATGATATTTGTTAAGATGAATAATTTTCCAACAATCTGATTTCTTTCAGAGATTGTCACTGGGTTGAAGTTCACCAATGACTGCAAGCATCTTATTTCAGTCTCAGTGGACAGGTAAAAAACACTGTATCTACATATGCAATAGGTACAGCTGTTATTATAGTGTTTGTCTACTGTGGTACTTTTAAAAATGTAGTTTCGGACAGTTTCCTGTGTCCTTTCCCACACAACTTTCCCTGACCAGACCAGAGTTTTGTCGTCATGGTTACGTTAACTACAACTAGCATGTTCAAGCACATGTTCAGATTATTTGGGGAAATTTAGGGGCCTGGGGCAAGAATCTTCCCCTGGGCCCCATCTAATCAGGAATCAGGAAGGTTTTTATTGCCATATGAGTGAACAGGTTCACAACATTAGGAACTTGCTTCGATACCTGGAGTGGACAGACACTCCGAGCACCAGGGCGGCCATTCGCGGCGCCAACTTGGTTACAACAGAGTAGAAAAAAAAAGATGCATACAATTTTACAACATGTAATGACAGAAAAAAAAAAAAACAATTGGAGAGGTAAACATACGGTGATCTTTTTCTTTGGCAACAGAAGGAAGGGTGGGGGGTGGGGGGTCAGATTGGAAATCAATAATTGATCGGAAACTGACACAGAGGCAGACTTACTAAATAGACAGGGCAGAGTGTTTTACATAAAAATGTCAGTGTGAGCCGAATGGAATGTGTTGTTTTCTTTTGTAGAGTGCTGTGTAGATAAGGCCCCAGCTGTGACCTTGGACGTGTTTGTGCAGAAGATGTAGTCAAAACAAAGTCCAGTTGAATCACATTTTCAGGACAGTTCATTAATTACACCGGGAAATTTAGCATAATCAATACATTTTTAGAACCCAGGTGAACAGACAATTTGCCAGAACCCTGGTTTCTGCCAGGCCCCCAACTTCATGCCACCAAGCAGGACTGTGCGACACAATCCTCCCGCTGGCACGTATGATGAATGAACGCAGATTGAGCCGCTGTTCCACACAGTTCCACATCCATTATCCGAGATGTTATCCAGTGCCAGACAGATTTCCACAACTCAGGTGTTTCAGTTTGTGTTTCCCTTCAGATCTCGTCCTCCCTGGTCCACCACAGCCCCACTATCGTGTAAAATGACCTCCGGCGGCTCGGGCTCTTTTATCCGCTCGGCTCCAATAAGTGTTGGGTCAGAAAAACATCCTCCAGGCCAATCCAGATGTCCTGCCATCAAAATTCCAATAGTAATCGTTTCGTGTCCTCCAGTAACAGCGGTGCCAGACGCACAAAACGTCGTGTATCTAGCAGCGAGTTCCCTTGGGACTGTCCGGCTCCCCAGGCCGGCACTCCTCCGTGATTAAAAAATGCCAATAGCGTTTTGGGACCAGCTCCAATTCATGATTTAGGATTTCGAAAATCTGTTCCAACAGGAGAAAATTTACGAAAAATGACGAGACGAGAGAAATAGACATCAGACAGAGCAAGATAAGGGAGAAAGAAGAAAATGCGTCTGCTCTCCACGGCAGCTAGAACAGTTCTAATATAAATTAATAGGAAAATGGTCCAATTCTGGGCTCCTAAAACCCTGGGCCCCGGGACAACAGACCCCTTTCTACTGGGACAAACAGCTTTTCAACCATATTTATTTTACCTGCCCTCTCTTGTATTAAATATTATTGTCTTATAAAATATTGTGATATCATCTGAAACCCAGCAGTATGGTTAGAGTATTTCACCTGAAACGGCCTTAAATTCAACCACAGAGGAATCAGCAGTGTATCTGAGTCTGTCACCTTACTCCACCTGAGAGGAAATGAAAGCTGTGTTTCTTTCTCTGTCTCTGAAATGAAGATATGAAAGTTTAATGTGTGGCTGTTTCTTCTTCTTCTCTTGTGCTGTAGCTGTATCTTTTTGTGGAGACTGGCCCCAGAACTCACACTGAAGATGAGACAGAGATTACGACAGCTCAGAGAGGACTTCAGCGTGCCTGTACACCACACAGACAGCAGGTGAGGCTATAGAGTATTATTTAAAGAAGCACTATATAAGTTTATGGTTAGGGGATCATCACCTGCTTGTTTCTATGGACATGTCATTGCTCTGCCTGGAATCTTCCACAGTCTGACATTAAACAGCTCTACCTTACATTTATTAATTCACAGGTGCTTTTAGAGCTCAAAAATATCTAGAAAAAGATCTGACCTGTAACTTAGTCTCCATGAGAATAATTATAGTACACTCTTTAAGGGCCCATATTAGTCTGTTTTCTGATCTATATAATGTACTTTCCTCATCACAAACTGACTTCAATCACACAAACCCTGCATATTTAGGGTTAATTAGGGTTATGAATTCTTCTCGCAAACTGAAAACACCTTGTGATGTCATATGGTAATATAGGAAGTATTCCACTATGTTTTTAAACTCCATACAGCTTCACTAGAATCATTTAAATCAGTCCTGCCTTGGAAATACCAATCTCAATCACTACTGAACATTTCAGTGCCTAAACCTGCAGACAGATGACACATACAGTGGTCCCTCGCTCTATCGCGGTTCACTGTTCGCGGCCTCGCTGTTTTGCTGATTTTTTTTTATTTTTTATAGTGTAACATTTTTTTAATAGTGTAACATTGTGTTCTGCGTCCTGATTGGCTAAGAGACTGTAGACCTTTGCTGATTGATAGATGGGGGATGCAGGGGGGACCGGGACTAGACCAGGACTAGACCAGGACTAAACGTGGACTAAACCAGGTTTAGACCAGAACTAAACCAGGCCTAGACCAGGTCTAAACCAGGTCTAAACCAGGTCTAAACATGGATTGGTCCTGGAGTAAACCAGGACTAGACCAGGACTAAACGCGGACTAAACCAGGTCTATACCAGAACTAAACCAGGTCTAGACCAGGTCTAAACCTGGACTGGTCCTGGACTAAGCCAGGACTGGACCAGGTCTAGACCTGGACTAAACCGGAACTAGACCAGGTCTAAACCAGGATTAAATCACCTCGTGCGGCTCTTTGCTGGTTTCGTGCGGCTCTTGCGTTCGTTTGGGGTTTCATCCCAGAACGTGGCAGTGCCGTTGGATGAGCCGCTCCCCTCGCACGTCCGGCGGGGCTCCCGGCGGAGCCCCCACGCTTCACTATTAATACATTTTGTTGAAAATCTACGAAAGTTTGAGTGTTTAAACGAGAGAGAAATGTGAGAAAACGTTAATTCCAGTGTTTTAATGCGTTTACAGCCTTAAAACATGTATAATAATTGTAAAATATAAAGTTGTCCTACTTCACGGATTTCACTCATTACGGGTTATTTCTGGAAACTAACCCCCGCGATAAACGAGGGATGACTGTACAAGTGTTTTTCATTCTCAGTATATGAGCACACCTGCCTCCTGTGAAAGGTCAGAACCTCCAGAATTCAATCACTGAGCTACAGAGGCTGCACCAGCACTCATTAGGTATAGATGTTCCCTTTTTAAGAGTAGAGTGATTCTTAACCTTTGTCTGTCTGTTTGTAGGAGAGAGCTGTACAGCGCTCCGCCTCTAGGGGGTCTCTCTTTAGAAAGTGACCATGAGCATGAAGACACGGCGACTGAAGAAGAGCACACTGTCACCTCTGAGAGCAGCCATGAAGAAGAGGACACAGGTCACATCACATTCACATATGTTTAATGTACAACACAGCACGGTGGCATAGTGGTTAGAGCATTGACTGTATAAAAAAGTGGACTAAAGGAGTGTGACCTCACCCACAGCGCCACTCAAATGAAGCTCGCAATGCTAACGGATACAGGAGCAAATTTGGAGCCAGACTCTAAGTTTTTTGACAGTGAAAAAAAAAAAAAACAGGATCATGTTGAGCGGGTTAATGTGAACATTTTAAAGATCCCATGACATGGTACTTCTTGATGCTTTTATATGGCTCCTTAATGGTTCCCTAATACTGTAAATGAATCCTTCTTCAAAATCAACACTCAACAGAGATAAGATGAGAAAGAGTATTTTTTCTCCCTCAGAACAGGTCATAATGGGCGTTGTTGCTTGAATGCAAATGAGGAGAAAAGAGCTGGCCTATAGTAGAGGGTGGGGGGCGTGGCCAAGCTCTCCGCTCCTCCGCTCTGAGCTCTCAGCTGATCCATTTCCGTGTTTTTGCACGGGGGGAGAGATTTGAAGCGTTCCATTGAAAAATAAACACATTTCCACAGAAAATAAAATTAAACCACTGCTGTTCAAAGGTCCAGAGGCTCAGATAAAGGACTTCCGAGCCTAGAAACACTCGGACGTGCCTCCAGGCAAATAAAAAAAACGCATTTCGCATTGCCTAGCGCATTCGCAGTCCAAACTCTCTGGGCGTGATTTACAGAGACGCTGAGTACAGACAGACGGGGGTGGAACTGCATTTGCATTTCTTTTTTCGATCTGATGTCAATAAGGTGCCTTGTTCAAAATCGCCCGTTTGAGCTCTGATTTTTTGTAACACAGAAAAGGATCGCAAATGCTCAGTTTAGACATTTCGCAACTTTTAACCATGGGGGGGGGCTAAACAGGGTAGGGGAGCTCACATTAACGTTCAAAAACCTCAGAATCCAATCCAATCCAATCCAACTTTATTTCTATAGCACATTTTATAAACAGAGACAGTTTCCAAAGTGCTGCACATAAAATCAATAGAACTTAATAATAACATTACTAAAATAGCAATAAATAAAGTGCTAATAATACAATCACTAAAAACAAAAGCAATTATAAAAACATTACTAAAAAGCAATAAATAAAGTGATAATAATAAAATAACTAAAAACAATAAAAACACAGAGGACCACACAACTCATGCGGGATTAAAAGCCAGAGAATAAAAGTGGGTCTTAAGACGAGACTTAAAACACTCCACAGTGGGAGCTGTTTTGATGTGAGGAGGCAGAGCGTTCCACAGCTTTGGTCCAGCCACAGAAAAGGCTCCGTCTCCTCTGGTTTTAAGTCTCGTCTTAGGAACCACGAGTTGGAGCTGGCCCTCGGACCTCAGAGCGCGGGCGGGGGTGTAAATCTGGATGAGGTCCGAGATGTAATCCGGGGCCAGTCCATTCAAAGCTTTAAAAACAAACAATAAAATTTAAAACGTTCTAAAACGAACGGGGAGCCAGTGCAAAGATGCTAAAATCGGAGTTATGTGCTCTCGTTTTTTGGTACCGGTTAAAAGGCGCGCAGCGGAGTTTTGGACTAGCTGTAGACGAGAAAGTGCATGGTGGCTAATGCCAGAGAAAAGTGCATTACAGTAGTCTAAACGAGAAGAGATAAAAGCGTGCACGACTTGTTCGAAAGATTTAAAAGATAAAAAGGATTTGATTTTGGATAAAAGCCTTAAATGATAAAAGCCAGATTTGACGACCGCATTCACGTGCTTATCAAGCTTAAAATCATTGTCAATAGTGACGCCAAGGTTGGTAACAGAAGATTTCACTTGTTGTTTAAGTGGGCCCAAGTCCAGGAGGGGGTCAATTTTACCAAACAACACAACTTCAGTTTTACCCTCATTGAGACTTAAGAAATTGTGGGCCAGCCAAGCCTTGACGTCACTCAGACAAGCAAGGAGAGGTGTCAGGGGACCGGAAGAGCATTTTTTGAGTGGCAGGTAAATTTGGCAGTCATCTGCATAAAAGTGATATTGAATATTGTGTTTTTTAAAAATTTCACTCAGTGGGAGAAGGTACAAAGCGAACAGAACAGGCGCGAGAATGGAACCCTGGGGGACTCCACAGTTAAGAGGAGCAGTGGACGAGGTGGAGTCCCCCAGTCTGACTGAGCAGCATCTCCCACTGAGGAAGGACCTGAACCACTCAAGTGCAGTCCCCCTGACACCAACATAGTTGTCCAACCGATTTAAAAGAGTTGCATGGTCCACTGTGTCAAAGGCAGCAGTCAAGTCTAAAAGCACTAAAATGGCAGAGTCACCAGAATCAGTCACTAAAAACAGGTCATTAAAAACCTTTAAAAGTGCAGACTCTGTGCTGTGTAATGCCTTATAGCCTGATTGGAATATGTCAAAAGTGCCATGTGCTTCTAGAAAAGACTGGAGCTGCAGGAGGACACATTTCTCCAGAATTTTGGCCACAAAAGGAAGCTTGGAGATGGGTCTATAATTGGCGACTACGGACGTGTCAAGGCTGGGTTTTTTTTAAGAGGGGAACAACCACAGCTTCTTTACAGAATGTGGGCACAACACCAGAAACAAGGCTGCTGTTAACAATTTTTAAAACACTGCAGCCAACAGTTGTCCAAGCTTCCTTATAAAGATGTGACGGGATAGGGTCAGTTGGGCAGGAAGAAGGCTTAAGCTTACTGACCACATTTGAAATACAGTCCATGGATACAGGTTCAAAGTGCAATAGTGTATTAGAGCAAACTTTGTTTGAACATAGGTGAGCAGATGTAGTCACAATATTAGCCCTAAAAGTGAACATTTCATGCCATGGGACCTTTAAGACCAAAATGACGGCTCACAGTAGCAGTTAGAGAGAGAGGGGCCACAATATTCCAATGTCAATGGGAGCCAGAGTCAGTAGAGCCGGAAGAGCCGCATGTGAACTTCCTATTTGGAACACAGCAGCTAGCACATTAGCTATGTCCATTTCAGTGACGTGCGGACATTAGAGGCAGGTAAGGCTGTACTGCACCTGTCCTCACAGAGAAAAAAAAAGTAAAATGAAAAAATAAATTAAATGGTTATATTTATCCAATGATTTGTACTATAAAGATATGGTCTATTTAACTTTGCCATTTTAATTCTTTTTTTTATTCAAAATCGCTGAATTTTCACTTTGCTGTTCCTGCCTCACATGGACTGACTGTGCTGTAGCTCAGCACTGACAGATCCTGCGCTAAAGCGACTGTGAAAAGGTGTGGGGTGAGGCTCGTAGTTACCTGGCCTCAGGCACTCGTGAGCCCAGAGATTCTTCTGTAACTCCTGGGGCAGCAGATTAGAATAAGTGACAGCAAGATACAATTTAGAGTTAGCAAATCCAGTTTAATAATCTGTTCAACTTCACTTTTTTCTTCTTGTCTGGCCCGACTTTTTAAATGGAGGAAGATTACATATTAAAGCTTAAAGGGATATGCCACCCCCAGGTCAAACTTGGGCATCTCCCCACAGTCCAGAGACTAAAATAAGTGGTGGAAAGCGTTTTCCTGCTCACCCAGCCATTGTCCGAGTCTGTCGCCACTGACCGCCGCGGTATCTGCAGCTCCTCCGCGTTAGACTGGAGTCTAACGTCACCAGAGAAAGATTTCAAAAGGAATTAATTTGCTCGATGCGTTTCCCAATTACTTTCTGTGTAGTGCACATTCATATCGAGTGCAAATAAATGTGCAAATCAACACGGAGAGCTTGACTTGGTCATTTTGGGTGGGAACTATTTTTCAGTGCGAAAGGACATGGCCGAATCACGCACCACGCTGTGCAACAGGGGAACTCCCTTCCTGGTGCGTAACAGGGATTCCTCTGGCAGCGTGCTGCGTGCTTCGTCTGTCTTTTTCCGCACTGAAAAATAGTTCCCACCCAAAATGACCAAGGCAATGAATGCGCACTACACAGAAAGTAATTGGGAAACGCATCGAGCAAATTAATTCCTTTTGGCCGAAATCTTTCTCTGGCGACGTTAGACTCCAGTCTAAGGCGGAGGAGCTGCAGATACCGTGGCGGTCAGTGCTGACAGACTCGGACAATGGCTGGGTGAGCAGGAAAACGCTTTCCACCACTTATTTTAGTCTCTGGACTGTGGGGAGATGCCCAAGTTTGACCTGGGGGTGGCATATCCCTTTAAAGGAAGACCAACGCCGGAGCTAAAGGGTTTACTCCAGACTACAGGACAAAAGACTCGCTCTTTTCAAACAGCGTGGGAAGACATCGTCTTTTCTGCTTTTCCTGCCTTCTTTCCTCAACCTGCTGTGACAATGTCTGGACTCAGATGGATATTGTGACCTGAAAAAGAAAGAAGCCTTGTTAAACATGAGCGGTCCACCACTCACATTCAGAGCCAGATTGCGCTAAAAATGTCGCTATTTTAATTTATGACACGACTCTGGATCTGGAAAATGCTCTGAACAATAATAATTAATTTTCAACTTCTCATCAAAAATATCATGAGATCGAGTCACTTACAGGGAGAGAAACTGGCCTGGGACCAAATGTACTTGTCAACACTTGGTGATGTCACTGATGATGTCAGTGCCTCACCAGCCATGACCCTCAGCACACGTCACTGATCCATTTATATGTGCAGTCTCTGGGTTAGAGCAGTAGCACGTTCTCCTCACAGCAGTTCAGTTTGTTGACAATGCGCTGCAGGACTGTGCTCAGTGAAGTATTCAGTTATTACCACAGCCCCAGGGAATGTTGATGACATCAGCTGCAAAGTATCAATACTATTGGAATACTGTTGGGTTTCAGCTTCCTGTTATATGCAATTTGCATTTTGTTTTAAATGATTAATCACTATGGCAACAGTCCTAATTTTTCATGATTCTGAAAACCATGGATATCTTCTAATTTGAATTCAGAGAAGCAGAGGTGGGAGATGATGAAAATGAGATGCAAACAGATCTCCTGGTGGTGCCGTCCTGGTTAGTCCTGCTCTTACCTCATGTCTCCACTATTAAGTCCTTGTTTAGTCCAGGGACAGATGCACATTTAAAACCTCTAGCCTCCATTGCGTTATTTGCATGTAAATGTTGAGTCTGAATTCAAATCCTCTGAAGGTTGTTGTGTGTGATTATATTGTAGCTCATAAATGCCTCTGCGCTAACAGGTGGCTCAGACGAAGGACAGGACTGGGAGCTGCCAAAGGTTTGTGAATAAACATCCAATTTCAGCTACAGTTTTATGTAGATGATTAAAAACTACACTGTATTGTATGATTTTAGTGTGCTGTGCTTTTTTTTGGCCATTTTAACCATTTTAAAATCACATTAAAATTGGTGTTTTATTCAAATTTACCATCTGATGGCCTAAAACTTATAATTCTGATATGGGCACAGCATCTCTATGGATACAAGCAGGTGGTGGACTGGCCCCACCAGAAAAGTTACATAGTGCAGCTTTAAATGTTCCTGGTGTGATTAGAGACTCTTTAGTGTAGAGGTAATTGTTCCTCTAAAAAGGATCAATAAATGATATCTAATCTAAATGAATATTAGGATGATCATTCATATAGAGATGGTTTAGGTACACTGCTGACGTATTACCTGTGTACTGCTGTTTTAGCCGAGGACAGTGACCCCAGAGCAGGCTAAGCGCCCCCGGAGGCAGTGGTCTCACAAGGGGGGGTCTCTGGAGCTCATGGTGAAGTCCATGTTGGACTTGAGGCAGCTTGAGACATTTGGGCAAAAGAAAAGCCTCAACAGCCCCAACAGCTCCCTCCAAACCCGGGACAGAAGGAGCATGTGCAACCTGCAGGACCCTCGGGTATGTGTGGAGACATTATTAACGTTTTTTACAATCTGAGCCTTATTTCGGTAATAAAACAAGTTGTTTTACTCACCCATAGCACTTTGGTGTCATTTGGAGCACTTCCGGAGATGTTTTAGATTTGCGATATCCGTAACGTGAGTTCTCATATAATATATGCCCCGAGCGATCTCCAAATAACACAAACTTTAGCACTTTTCAAATCATAGAAGCTCAATGTCTTAGTCTACACTTTCGTTTGAGTCAAAAGTGGCCTGTAATCCGATATTTATCCATAATTTACAGCTTTGCGTTTCATGTTTGGGTCCCGGGAGCTGAGAGCTAAATAAACTGTGACTCCGCACATGCGCACTGGCGTCCTCATCTACTCAAAATTATGGCTAAATCTCGGATTACAGGCCACTTTTGACTCAAAAGAAAGCGTAGACTAAGACATCGAGCTTCTATGATTTGAAAAGTGCTAAAGTTTGTGTTATTTGGAGACCGCAAACATTTGCCCCGAGAACTCACATTACGGAGATCACAAATCTAAAACATCTCTGGAAGTGCTCCATATGACACCAAAGTGCTATAGGTGAGTAAAACAACTTGTTTTATTACAGAAATAAGGCTCAGATTGTCCATCCATCCATTTTTTTCCGCTTATCCGGGGCCGGGTCGCGGGGGCAACAGTCTAAGCAGGGACTCCCAGACTTCCTTCACCCCGGACACTTCCTCCAGCTCCTCCGGGGGGACCCCAAAGCGTTCCCAGGCCAGCCGGGAGACATAGTCCCTCCAGCGGGTCCTGGGTCTTCCCCGGGGCCTCCCTCCGGTGGGACATGCCCGGAACACCTCCCGAGGGAGGCGTCCAGGAGGCATCCGGAACAGATGCCCGAGCCACCTCAGCTGCTCCTCTCCACGTGGAGAAGCAGCGGCTCTACTCCGAGCCCCTCCCGTGTGACCAAGCTCTTCACCCTATCTCTAAGGGTGCGCCCAGCCACTCTGCGGAGGAAACTCATTTCGGCCGCTTGTATCCGCGATCTCAGATTGTAAAAAACGTTAATTTTCCTTTAACATGATTAACATGGACACTTCATGGCAGCACAACAGAAGAGTGGCTGGCATATATACATACATTGAACAATTATATTTTAACAGTATTACGTTTATAAAAAAAATGGTGGCACAAATTTAATTTTTCTATTAAATCGTAAATGTGTGTACTTGTGGTCTTTAATCATTAGTTAGAATATATCAGATTTTATTTTGTGTCAGAATTGGTTATTCTGAGAGATCTGCAGGCAGAAATCTGAGAGAAAATCAGTCTTATATGTTCTAAATAAAGTGTTGTGTTTTTGTGTTTTCAGTTGGACGACAGATCCAGGCGGCGCAGGGCTTTGCTTCACTCTGATCTGTCTCTCTCCAGGAGCGTCCCTGGAGCTGAAGAAGTTCTGCCCTTCACCGAGGACAGAGAAAGGTAAAAACAACCAAACACACAACACTGGGAATGCACAATAAAATACAGTCAAACTGAAACTGCAATTTAGTAGGTGCAATTATCAAATCACAAAGAATGCAATTATTTAATGACACAATTATCCACTGTAAACAACAATATATCCTTGTATTGAAAAGTAACCCTTTGGTTTAACCCTCTACAAACATGTTCTGAAGTGCATGTGATTCTTGTATTATTTTATCAACTTATATTTCAGGTTTCTTTTCTTTTAGTTTGCTCCTGGAGTTGTTTACATTACATCTAAAATATAAAATCCTCTTATATTTCCTCTTATAGTATGCAAAATGTATTAATCTTATAATGTTGTTACCTCATCAAAAACCTGGAGTTGTGTTTTGTTTCATTCACACACGTTTGAGTAATCCTTTTATTAGTCTGTCAACATTTTCATAGCTCAAAACGCTCTGATCCACTTTGCAGGGCTCTCAAGTCTCACGCAATTCGACGTGAATCCTCACGCTGAAATTTAGTTACGCAATTCAAGCGCAGCGCACAGCGCTTCTGTGCCCAGCGCTTCTGTGCCCAGAAAATTGGTTAGATAATGCAGCCCCCCCCCCCCCCCCCCCCTTCGCTCCTGGGAAATTACGCAGTCTCACGCACAACCCCGCTCAAAACTTGAGAGCCCTGCACTTTGTGATTTCATGTAGTAGTTTTCAAGTTAACAGCTCCTTTTTACCTTTAGTTCAATAGAGATCCAAATGATTGTAATGGTGTATCGTGGAGCATGTCCTGTATTACCACATGACATCACAAGGTGAAACAGTGCTTTATGGCAAAAGGAGAAATTCAATTTGTCAACTGGACAAAGTTTATTTGGTTGAATATGTTTTGCAGCTCATCCAAGCTACTTCTTCAGTTCTCAATGTTTTATGTTTAAGCAGGGCTCTCAAGTTTTGAGCGGGGTCGTGCGTGAGACTGTAATTTCTGAAGAGCGGGGAATTGCAATTGCATTTACACAGAGCCCTGTGTAAATGTTTGTCTAAAGAGCAAACTTAAACTACAAAGCAACTAATGAGAGTTATATAAATGAAGTTATTACCTGATGGTTCATGGTTAGGGTGACCATTCTTCCGGATTTCGTCCGGACAGTCCGGTTTTAGAGCTGTCTGTCCGGTCGTCTGTCACGTGTCCTCCTTTTTTACATTTTGTCCTCCTTTCGGACCCTCGTCAGCCACCGTTGCATAAATCGTCATAAATCCCCACCCATTATTTACACTTGTTTCAGTCTGCAGTCGAGGCGGTGCATACTCGCTCAGCCCTGAGTGCAGTCCGGGGATCACATGGGCGTCTGCGAAATGGAACAGATCCCGCCTCAGCTCAATGAGCCGGGTGGTCTGCTCCTTGTTCCCTACAGACAAAAATATTATACTATTGCGACTAGTAATACTTGGAATTGGGACATGGCCAATGTTCCCCCTAATTTTTAATGTGTCTGAGCAAACACACTAACTCCCTGAGCGCTCCTTGGATCCCTGTGCGCGACATCCAAATTCTGCGGTCATAAGGGGAGCTTGTTCCAACCCACCCGTTTGGGCTGTCTTTTTTTCAGCACCAAACATCTGCGCTCATAGAAATACTATATAATATTTCAGTACTAGGCTATTACAAGGTCCTGTAGTCCTGTATATCTGAGCTCGATTGCGCTTCCTTCATCCTTAAACTACCCGGATGTTTGTCACAGTAAATTGAATTTGAATTTTGTGAACTGAACATGAGCATATAAAAAGAGTGAATTTTCAAATTTTATTAGATTCCTGTAACAAACTAATAAATTCAATTTCAAATGATACTATTCAGATTCAGTTTTTCAATGCAATGATTCAAAATAAAAAATACAATTTCAAATTATGTGATTTAAATTCAGTTCCTGGTGGCACATATTTCTGCCCATAGAACTCAGCCTAAACATGCAGGCTTTGTGTGTTAGACATGTATGAATGAAACAAAACACAACTCCAGATGTTTGTGATGAGTAAATTAGATTAAAGCAGCGTAATATAGGCCCCTCTGAGATAAAATGCACATTTAATCACAACTCTTAACATTTTTATCCGTAACACTTTCAGCCGAATGATCTCAGCGTCTAATTGTTTCTATTTCTGTCTCCTTGTGTCAGTGATTACAGAGTGACGAGGCCAGTGTCCAGCAGGGGACAGTGGAGAGGAAGTAGCAGTGGGAGCCAGGAGAGCCAAAGCCCGGACAGTGCCTGTTCTGTGGGATACGACAGCAGAGAGTCCAGCCCTGACTACCTCCTGGATGGTACACACTGATTTTAATGAAGATATACAAGTTTACATTTGACTTAAAGATTCACTGTGTCACGTCTCCATGGAGATGTTATTGCCTCCCCCCAATTAACTTATGTATGTGCATGTTAATCAGGTGAGATTTGTAATTTTTCTTTTTTTTCTTTTCAGAAGTGGACTCTCTAAACCAGGACAGCTCAGAGGAGACAGAGGGAGCAGAGGAGGAGGTCTCTCCCCTGACAGTGAGCAGTGTAGAGGAGGCTCTGAGGACAGTGACTGAAGACCACACAGAGGACTTCATGAACAACAACCACCACGATCTAAAACACAACCATAACAGCAGCAGCAACAGGGCAGGTGAGGAATTCTGTCATCTGTAATATGCTTTCCAAGTTAAAGATGGCTGTTAAAGATCCCATGACATGGTACTTCTTGATGCTTTTATATGGCTCCTTAATGGTTCCCTAATACTGTAAATGAATCCTTCTTCAAAATCAACACTCAGTGCATGAGAAACAGAGATAAGATGAGAAAGAGTCATAAATATCTCTCTCAAACACTTTATTCTGGGCGTTGTTGCTTGAATGCAAATGAGGAGAAAAGAGCTGGCCTATAGTAGAGGGTGGGGGTGTGGCCAAACGCTCCGCTCTCGCTCTGAGCCCTCAGCTGATCCATTTCTGTGTTTTTGCACGGGGGGAGAGATTTGAACCGTTCCATTGAAAAATAAACACATTTCCACAGAAAATAAAATTAAACCACTGCTGTTCAAAGGTCCAGAGGCTCAGATAAAGGACTTCCGAGCCTAGAAACACTCGGACGTGCCTCCAGGCAAATAAAAAAACGCATTTCGCATTGCCTAGCTCCTCCACAGTCCAAACTCTCTGGGCGTGATTTACAGAGACGCTGAGTACAGACAGACGGGGGTGGAACTGCATTTGCATTTCTTTTTTCGATCTGACGTCAATAAGGTGCCTTGTTCAAAATCGCCCGTTTGAGCTCCGATTTTTTGTAACGCAGAAAAGGATCGCAAATGCTCAGTTTAGACATTTCACAACTTTTAACCATGGGGGGGGGGCCCTAAACAGGGTAGGGGAGCTCACATTAACGTTCAAAAACCTCAGAAAGTGAAAATTTCATGCCATGGGACCTTTAATAATCTCTTGTCTTTCAAGGAATTAAAGGAGAATTAACGTTTTTTACAATCTGAGCCTTATTTTGGTAATAAAACAAGTTGTTTTACTCACCCATAGCACTTTGGTGTCATATGGAGCACTTCCGGAGATGTTTTAGATTAGCGATCTCCGTAATGTGAGTTCTCGGGGCAAATGTTTGCGGTCTCCAAATAACACAAACTATGCTTTGAAAAGTCCTAAAGTTTGGGTTATTTGGAGACCGCTCGGGGCATATATTATTCTCGAGAACTCACATTACGGAGATCGCAAATCTAAAACATCTCTGGAAGTGCTCCATATGACACCAAAGTGTTATGGGTGAGTAAAACAACTTGTTTTATTACCGAAATAAGGCTCAGATTGTAAAAAACGTTAATTCTCCTTTAAAGGTTCACTAAGTATCTATTTAGGCTGGATGTCTGCTATCTACTTGTTTCCATGGAGATGTTATTACTACTGGAATGTCCCACAGTATTCCATTAAAATCTGTTTAGCATTTTTCTATTTTGAGAGAGAGAGAGACTTTATTGATCCCAAAGGAAATTCAAGTTTTGCTGCAGCAACATTTCTACTGCATGTCTCAGTGTCATTTGTGTCTGAGTGAAAGGTCTCAGTGCAGTTGAACAGGAGGTGTGGTCAGGGAGGGTCAGCAGATCTGTGTCAGGGCAGTTTGAGGACAGGAAGAGGGAAAAGTGTCCCTCCTGTGTCCTGCAGCATCACAGCAGCCTGCAGGGGGCGCCAGGTGAACACAACAGGAAAGGCCTCGTTCTTACTCTGCTTTGGTGTTTAGGTTGGTGATGAATTGGTTCATTTCCTCAAAGTATTTCTTCTGGAAGGCCTCACATTTGAAAAATCTTCTGCCACATTTACTGCTACATATGGTGTAAAAAACCTGTAGTTTTTCCAGTGTCCATAACTCTAGCCCTTTAACTAGCACAGCCTCCTTTAACAGCAATACATTCAAAAAACATTCTGTGACTCAAAGTGAAGAGTGTGAGCGGGTTCACAGGATGTTACCTCTCTACAGATCTGACCTGCAACTTCTCCTGGTGGCCTCACCTGCGTGTCTCTATAGATCAGGGGTGTCAAACATGCGGCCCAGGGGCCAGATCCGGCCCGCCAAGACCTTTAATCTGGCCATTTTAATTATATTAAAATTTTCTATTAAATTATTGGTATTTTTCTCTTTCCACATGCTCTTAAAGGACTATTATTTTGACTGTTGAATGTGACACCCTCATCAGCAAAATGTCAAAAATGAGAAAAGTAGATGCCAAGTGCAGGATTTTCTAAAAAAAATTGACTAATCCTTATTTATTCACAGAGGTGAATGGGAAACCTCTGTGCTTGTGTTGAAATTGCATTTTTCTTAAAGCCCCAGTGTGTAGGATTCATGGCGCATAGGTGGATGGTGCTATTGCACTTTCTGTTTTAGCTACGGCAGACCTCGAGGGTCACCCGGGCGCGCGCACGAGCCGCGCCGCTACTGTATAAATAAAACGCGGTCCCGTTTTTTTTTTTTTTTTTCTCTCATGAAAACACACATTCCTGATCATGTACCATGACACTCTACACATCAAATGAAACCTTACAGTCTCCTCTTTTTGACAATGCAATTCATTTCCCTGCACAACAATCACTCCCTGAGCACATGGGGCTTTTATACGGAAAAGCACAAAACGAGGTTAGCTTACCTTAGAATGCTTTGCACAGGTCAAACTCTGTATTTCACCATAAACTTGCTCTCAATTTGTCCGTAAGGATCCAGCGAATAAAATCCAGTAAAACAATTTAGTCCAAAACACGTGTTAGATCCATTACGACGTCTGATCCGGCAGCATGCTTGTGTTGTTTACCCAAAACCACGAGCCTTGCCGAAGGCGAAGGCGGAGCCCAAATGTCCTTCTGCGGCTCTCGTATTCAAAATGGCTGCCTCTGCATGGGGAAGATCCCCCTTTTATGTGACTATATCTAAGTCCAAAAGAATACTTTGATTTCATGATGGAAGTGAAAAGGCTTGGAAAACAATGTATTTTTGAATGGGTATCTTCAATTTCAGTAATTAACGGATAAAAATCTTACACACTGTCCCTTTAATGTTTCAGGTTGTTCATAATATAATAATATTTAGTCATTGTTGTTAGTTCATCAAATAAAGACTTATGTAATAGATTTGTGTTTCTCTGCACAAATATTTGGACTTATTGCTATTTTTGGGGTATATTTGCCATTTTTCTGATTCGGCCTCTTTGGGATCAAAGTAGGTTGGATACGGCCCCCGGACCAGAATGAGTTTGACACCCCTGATGTAGATAGAAGGCATACTGTGGAACATTACAAGCAAAGCAATAACACTTTCTTGGAGAAAACAGAAAGGTCTCATAGTGAATAATTAGTGTATAACTGGACCGGATGGTATTGCAGTTCTACATCGCAACAAAGCCATAGCAAAAGCTTTAATAAAATGTTCCACAGTGTTTTTCTAACATGCTAACTGTCTTGTCTCACACTAGTTCAAAACATAATCTAAACAGGTCGTACATTTGTTGTGCCTTTAGCTCTTGTTTGTAACACTGGTTTGTGTCCACAGCTCAGAGCCCAGTCCCCAGTTTCTCTTCACGCTTCCTGAGCAGAGGACAGAACAGGTACAGCCCAAATAACAACATCTAAACTGATGTTATTACACAGACAAACCCAGGGAAGATTATAGGACCCTAGCACCATCCTCCTCACAGTGGGACAATCAAACACTTTTACAGACTCTGATCCATTCATATAAAACTGTTAAAGGCCCTCCTATACTACGGAAAATCGACTCTTGTGAGCTTTAAATCATGTTATAATGTTACCTGCTCAAAAACAGACCTGGAGTTGTGTTTTGTTTCATTCACACATGTTTGAGTAATTCTTTATTATTAGTCTGTCTACATCTCCAAAGCTCAAAATGCTCTGTTCCACGTTGTGATGTCACGAAGCGGTAGTTTTCAAGCTACCTTTTACCTTTTGTTCAGTAGAGTTTGGCAATTCCAGGACTGAAAGCATCTAAATGATTCTAGTGAAGGTGTATGGAGTTTAAAAACACAGTGGGGCACTTTCTGTATTACCACGTGACATCACAAGGTGGAACAGAGCATTTTCCGTTTGAGAGAAGAACTGAACCAGGATTTGTGTATTAAACATGTGTGAATGAAACAAAACACAATTCCAGGTGTGTTTATGAAGAGGAAACAGGATTATAACATAAATCTGAAATATGGGCCTGATTGCAGATTTGTTGACCAGGAAATCCTTTTTGTTTTTGTTGTAGCGCTAAGTGTCCTCCAGTGTCCAAGGTGTGCCCCCGAATAGAGAATGTACGCGACAGATTCACTGAAGACATCAAGTACACTAACAACATGAGTGTGAGGTAAGAAAGCACTGTTTTGGAAACTGTTAAGTTCAGTGTTTTAGCAATTTTGGCTCTTATGAAATGCAAAATATCCTCCTGAGACCCGCCCGTTCATTTGTGTCCTTTATACTGGACATTGAGTTAACCGGTCTGCATGTGTTTTGAGATAGACTCTAGTTTGTGGCTGCACTATGATAAAAAAAATAAAATAAAATAAAATAAATTATTAATAATAATAATAATAATAATAATAAATATAGCCGCAAGCGGCGATGATCGGCCCTCGCTTGCACTCGCAGGGGGTAGCGCTAACGCGCCATTTTCCTATTCCCATGAGCCATATATGTACTAAATTAGGTGTGGCTACACCAAAGCTTTTGCCGGCGTCCTAATGGCAGGGACAGCTGTTTGACCTGTTACCATGGCAACATGACGGGAGATGCCGCGGGGTCATCATTGAGATTTTTGATCGAGACCCTGTCACGAATGTGTGGTCCAAATTTGGTTTGTCTACGGCAAAGTAAAATCTTTCTGTTCCATGCAATCTCCCTAGGGGGCGCTATTACGGCCAATTGAGATTTTCTTATATCAATCTGTGTAGGGCCGGGGTGTTCAGCAACGATTAAAGTTTGAGTAAAATCGGCCAAAGTATGAGCGAATTATCACTCGTCGAAGTTTGACAGGAAATGACCCCTTTGCCACCAGGTCACATGGTCTATCCAACATGGCTGGTTGGTTGCCTAGCAACGATGTAATATAATTTTTTGTTCCTCTTCCCATGATGCATCTGTGTACCAAATTTGGTTTGACTAGGACAAAGTTTTTGCCTAGCGTCCCATTGATGACGACAGATTTTTGGCCTGTTGCCATGGCAACACAATGGGAGATGCCATGGGGTCATCATTGCGATTTTTGCTCGAGACCCTATCACGAATGTGTGTACCAAATTTGGTATGTCTACGACAAAGTAAAATTTTGCACTTCCATGTAGTCTCCCTAGGGGGCGCTATAGTGTCCATTTCAGATTTTCTTATATCAATCTGTTCAGGGCCGGGGTGTCCACCAACGATTAAAGTTTGAGTGAAATCGGCCAATATATGCGTGAATTATCGCTCGTCGAATTTGATGGCGAGTCACAAAAACGAACCTGAAATTTGTGGCGTTGTCACGGAAACACCGTTCACTCTTTTAGAACGCTTTTAACAACTTTTAATGTCCCACTTGTCTAGATGATACAGCACGATTCTGGTGAGTCTGGGTCAAAAACCCTAGGAGGAGTTCGTTAAAATACGAGGACAGGAAAATGCGCCCTCGGTGCCAGGTCACGTGCTCGGTCCAAAATGGCCGACTTCCTGTTGGTCGCTTAGCAACCGCATAATATACTTTTTTGTTCCTTATCCCATGATGCATCTATGTACCAAATTTGGTATGGCTACGACAAAGTTTATGCCGGGCGTCCCATTGGCGATGACAGATGTTTGGCCTGTTGCCATGGCAACACGATGGGACATGGCGTGCTGACGTCATTAAGTTTTTTGATCGATACGCCGTCACGAATATGTGTACCAAGTTTGGTATGTCTACGACAAAGTAAATTTTTGCGCTTCCATGCAATCTCCCTAGGTGGCGCTATAGCACCTATTTCAGATTTTCTTATATCAATCTGTTCAGGGCCGGGGTGTCAACGAACGATTAAAGTTTGAGTG
This sequence comes from Paratrypauchen microcephalus, assembly GCA_036785185.1. Classification (NCBI taxonomy): domain Eukaryota; kingdom Metazoa; phylum Chordata; class Actinopteri; order Gobiiformes; family Gobiidae; genus Paratrypauchen; species Paratrypauchen microcephalus. Next base: position 5,457,848 of record JAVJIX010000031.1, on the reverse strand, counting down.
ATATCGGCCAAAGTATGCGCAAATTATCGCTCATTGAAATTTGATGGCGAGCCGCAAAAACAAACCCGAAATTTGTGGCGTTGTCACGGAAACACCGTTCACTCTTTTAGAACGCTTTTAACAACTTTTAATGTCCCACTTGTCTAGATGATACAGCACGATTCTGGTGAGTCTGGGTCAAAAACCCTAGGAGGAGTTCGTTAAAATACGAAGACAGGAAAATGCACCCTCGGTGCCGGGTCGCGTGCTCGGCCCAATATAGCTGACTTCCTGTTGGTCGCCTAGCAACGGCATAATATATTTTTTGGTTCGTAACAACATGACCTATCCACCACCCGAATTTCGTTTATCTACAACAAAGTTCATTTATCGGGTATAGCCATAGACGCAATGTATTTTGATTTTCGAGGTGGCGCTGTCGAGCCATTTTTTAAGATTTTTTAATACAGATTATTTGTAAATTCCTTTTTTGGCGTTCTTGAATTTTGCGCAAAATTTCGTGAGTTTTCGTCCGTGGGAAGTACCCGAAACCTGAAAAAGTGGTCGGGAAAATAATAATAAGAATAAGAAAAACCAGAACAGTAACAATATAGTGCCACGAATGGGGGCACTAAATATATCAATGGAAAGGGCGCGCGTCCAGTAACCCACCCGTGGGGTCCATTGACACCTACCAGCGCGTTTCACACGTTCCACGCTGGTTCTGCAGTGCTTCGCACCGCAGAACAGTTACAATAGGCCCTATGCGCTCTTCAGCGCTCGGGCCTAATAAGAATATAGCCGCAAGCGGCGATGATCGGCCCTCGCTTGCACTCGCTGGGGGGGTGGCGCTAACGCGCCATTTTCCTCCCCTTTTTTCTAGCTGGATGCATGTGTGAGTTTGTGCGTTATCTGGATGCATTTGTGTTGAATGCCTGGGGTTGAGGTGGGGAGGGGTTGTTTTTTTTGCCTTTTAATTTCAATTATTTTAAGAGGAGGGTCAATCATAAGCCTTTCCTGCACTGTTCTGTTATTTTCTTTTGTGTGTATTTTTGTTGTTTTAAATGCTGGGTGCAAACATTAATAAATCAATTGAATAAATAAAAATATAAGGACAGAAAATGGTGCCTTTGACACCAGGTCACATGGCCTATCCAATATGGCTGGTTAGTTGCCTAGCAACGACGTAATATTCTTTTTTTTATTCCTATGCCCATGATGCATCTATGTACCGAATTTGGTGTGGCTATACCAAACTTTGTCGAGCATCCTATTGGCGGGGACAGAGGTTTGGCCTGTTACCATGGCAACACGATGTGAGATGGCATGGGGGTGTCACTATGTTTTTTGATCAAGACCGTGTCACGAATGTGTGGTCCAAATTTGGTGTGTCTACGGCAAAGTAAAATGTTTCTTTTCCATGCCAACCCTAGGGGGCGCTATTACGGTCATTTCAGATTTTTTTTATGTAAATCTGTTCAGGGCCAGGGTGTACACCAACGAGTAAAGTTTGAGTGAAATCAGCCAAACTATGTTAAACTAAGTTTGACAGGAAGTAGCGCCGTCACCAATAGGTCACATGGTCTGTCCTATAAGGCTGGTTGGTCGCCTAGCAATGGCGTAATGTACTTTTTTGTTCCTCTTCCCATGATGCATCTGTGTACCAAATTTGGTTTGACTATGACAAAGTTTTTGCCTGGCGTCCCATTGGCGAGGACAGATGTTTGGCCTGTTGCCATGGCAACACGAAGGGAGATGGTGTGGGGGCATCTTTGAGTTTTTTGATTCGGACCCTGTCATGAATGTGTGTACCAAATTTGGTATGTCTACGACAAAGTAAAATTTTTCTGTTCCACACAATCTCCCTAGGTGGCGCTATAGCACCCATTTAAGATTTTCTTATATTAATCTGTGTAGGGCCGGGGTGTCCACCAACGATTAAAGTTTGAGTGAAATCAGCCAAAGTATGTGTGAATTATCACTTGTCGAAGTTTGACAGGAAATGACGCCTTTGCCACCAGGTCACATGGTCTATCCAATATGGCTGGTTGGTTGCCTAGCAATGGTGTAATATACTTTTTTGTTCCTATTCCCATGATGCATCTATTTACCAAATTAGGTGTGGCTACATCAAAGTTTTTGCCGGGCATCCTAATGGCGGGGACAGATGTTTGGCCCGTTACCATGGCAACATGATGTGAGATGGCATGGGGGTGTCACTGTGTTTTTTGATCGAGACCATGTCACGAATGTGTGGTCCAAATTTGGTGTGTCTACGGTAAAGTACATTTTTTCTGTTCCACACAATTTCCCTAGGGGGCGCTATTATGGCCATTTTAGATTTTCTTATATCAATCTGTGTAGGGCCGGGGTGTCCACCAACGATTAAAGTTTGAGTGAAATCGGCCAAAGTATGTGTGAATTATCACTCGTCGAAGTTTGACAGGAAATGGCGCCTTCGCCACCAGGTCACATGGTCTATCCAATATGGCTGGTTGGTTGCCTAGCAACAACGTAATATACTTTTTTGTTCCTCTTCCCATGATGCATCTGTGTACCAAATTTGGTTTGACTATGACAAAGTTTTTGCAGAGGATCCTAATGACAAGGACAGATGTTTGGCCTGTTGCCATGGCAACACGATGGGACATGGCGTGTTGACGTCATTGAGTTTTTTGATCGAGACCCCGTCACGAATATGTGTACCAAATTTGGTATGTCTATGACAAAGTAAAATTTTGCACTTCCATGCAATCTCCCTAGGTGGCGCTATAGCACCCATTTCAGATTTTCTTATATCAATCTGTTCAGGGCCAGGGTGTCCACCAAAGATTAAAATTTGAGTGAAATCGGCCAAAGTATGCGCGAATTATCGCTCGTCGAAGTTTGATGGCGAGCCGCAAAAACGAACCCGAAATTTGTGGCGTTGTCACGGAAACACCGTTCACTCTTTTAGAACGCTTTTAACAACTTTTAATGTCCCACTTGTCTAGATGATACAGCACGATTCTGGTGAGTCTGGGTCAAAGACCCTAGGAGGAGTTCGTTAAAATACGAGGACAGGAAAATGCGCTCTCGGTGCCGGGTCACGTGCTCGTTCCAATATGGCCGACTTCCTGTTGGTCGCCTAGCAACGGTGTAATATAGTTTTTTGTTCCTATTCCCATGATGCATCTGTGTACCAAATTTGGTTTGGCTACGACAAAGTTTTTCCTGGGTGTCCCATTAGCAAGGAGATAAGTTTGGCCTGTTGCCATGGCAACACGATGGGACATGGCGTGTTGGCGTCATTGAGTTTTTTGATCAAGACCCCGTCATGAATATGTGTACCAAATTTGGTATGTCTACGACAAAGTAAAATTTTGCGCTTCCATGCAATCTCCCTAGGTGGCGCTATAGCACCCATTTCAGATTTTCTTATATTAATCTGTTCAGGGCCCGGGTGTCCACCAACGATTAAAGTTTGAGTGAAATCGGCCAAAGTATGCGCGAATTATCGCTCGTCGAAGGTTGATGGCGAATCGCAAAAACGAACCCGAAATTTGTGGCGTTGTCACGGAAACACCGTTCACTCTTTTAGAACGCTTTTAACAACTTTTAATGTCCCACTTGTCTAGATGATACAGCACGATTCTGGTGAGTCTGGGTCAAAAACCCTAGGAGGAGTTCGTTAAAATACGAGGACAGGAAACTCCGCCTTCGGCGCCGGGTCACGTGCTCGTTCCAATATGGCCGACTTCCTGTTGGTCGCCTAGCAACGGCATAATATATTTTTTGGTTTGTAACGACATGACCTATCCACCACCCGAATTTCATTTGTCTACGACAAAGTTCATTTTTCGGGTATTGCCATAGGCGCAATGTATTTTGATTTTCCAGGTGGCGCTGTCGAGCCATTTTTAAAGATTTTTTAATACAGATTATTTGTAAATTCCTTTTTTGGCGTTCTTGAATTTTGTGCAAAATTTCGTGAGTTTTCGTCGGTGGGAAGTACCCGAAACCTGAAAAAAGGGGGGGAGGAAAATAATAATAAGAATAAGAAAAACCAGAACAATAACAATATGGTGCCACCTATGGTGGCAATATATATATCAATGGAAAGGGCTCGTGTCCAGTAACGCACCCGTGGGGTCCATTGTCAATGACGAGCGCGTTGCGCTCGTCATTGACCTCATCGATTACTCACTTGCCCAATACATATTTTTGACGTTTACGATGGTTAACGATTACAATTATGCCGCTTTCGCGGCAATGGGCAGTGCCAGTCTGTGCTATTGGATCCTATGAGTGTCACTATAGTGTGGCATTGAGTGTTTGGAAAAGGGAGAGCGCTTCGCGCTCTGGTTTTGTGGGCACATGACATGACATCGTGCACTGCGTGCACGATGTCATGTGTGCCCACAAAACAATTACAATTTTGCCGCCACGGGCGGTGCCACCGTGCCAGGTCAGCGGGCACCAGTCGTTGACATGAGTGCTAGGTGTTTAAAAAGGGGAGAGCGCTTCGCGCTGTGCGCAAAACAAAGCGATATCGCGCTTTGTTTTGCGCACGCTGGTGGGCTGAGAATGTTTTGGGGTGAACAATTACAATTTGGCCGCTATCGCGGCCACGGGTGATGCCACCGTGCCATGTCAGCGGGCACCAGTCGTTGACATGAGTGCTAGGTGTTTAAAAAGGGGAGAGCGCTTCGCGCTCTGCTGCGTGCGCAAAACAAAGCGCTTCGCGCTTTGTTTTGCGCACGCTGGTGGGCTGAGAATGTTTTGGGGTGAACAATTACAATTTGGCCGCTATCGCGGCCACGGGTGATGCCACCGTGCCATGTCAGCGGGCACCAGTCGTTGACATGAGTGCTAGGTGTTTAAAAGGGAGAGCGCTTCGCGCTCTGCTGCGTGCACAAAACAAAGCGCTTCGCGCTTTGTTTTGTGGACGCTGGTTCTGCAGTGCTTCGCACTGCAGAACAGTAACAAAAGGCCCTACGCTTTAGCGCTCGGGCCTAATAATAATAATAAATACATAATAAAAAATATATACATAAATAAAAATAATAATAATTAAATGCATAAATAAATAAAAATACATAAATAAATAAAAATAAATAATAATAATACAAAAATTAAATAAATAAATAAAAAATTAATTAAAAAAAAAAAAAATGGGGCGGCAGTAGCTCAATTGATAGAGCGTTTGCCTAGTGATCCAGGGGTTGGCGGTTCGAATCCCGCTCTTGACGGGTTGACCGCATGTGATCCCAGCTCTGCCGTTGTGTCCTTGGGCAAGACACTTAACCCCACCTTGCCCCCAGTGTCTGTGGACACTGGTACCCCCCATGGCAGAAGATACATCAAGGCCTGTTGTGACGTGAGCTGTCCTCCTGTGGACCCACCACCTGCGGGGGGATTCATGGGGGCTGGTGCATTGTGTTCTGGGCAGCAGAACACTGCTTGGACTGCTGCTCCCGCGACCCAGAAAATGGAAAAAGCGGAAGAAAATGAATGAATGAAAAAAAATAAAAAATTAAATACATAAATAAATAAATAAGAAATTAAAATGGAGTCTAAAAACTTTTTGAGGCGACTGTAGAAGCTTGTCAGAGATGTTGGTCGTCAAAAAAAAAAAATGACTAGGTCGTTGGATTTAACACCCAAAATGTCCCAGATGTCCATTACAAAGGACATGTTACATTATGAATAAAAATAAAATTAACAAAATGTAAATGCTGAGGTGTTCATTTACCTCCAAATAGAAAATTTAAATAATAATAATAATAATTTAGACACACTTTTTTTCTTTGGGTCCCAGGAGGATATACTATTGTTTGCTAGTACTGCTATGATTGCTGAGTGCACTGAAATATATTTAGCAGAATATTTTTTGTGCTAATAAATGAAAAATAATATTATTAATGGATTGATCCTCATGTAGATCAGACTCAGACAGCCCACCTCTCCTCTGGGCTCAGAAGAACAAGAGTCCCCCCGGTGGACCCTTATGGAGACGGTCCATCCCTTCAGCCAAAGCTCCTCCTTTTGACACCACCTGTTTATATAAAGCTCACTCTGTACAGAACCTGGCCTCTCAAAGTAAGACAGATATTACCACTATTTTAACAAAATATCAAACAATGCTAATGTTTTGGTAAAGTTGTAGCCTGGGAATTCCCAGGCCGCTTCCGTTCGTTTCGAACTGGAAGGCGGCCTGGAAACTCGTCCAAGCGAGAGTCCCAGATTTAGGGCCCCAATCAGAGAGCGGGGGAGGTGTGGCAAGACGGTGACGCGTACTACATGACAAACGGAAGCTTGTAGTTTGAACTGACAACTGACATTATTGGCTATGGACTTACGTATACGCTCAATGATAGACATTCATAACGCCCAATAAACGGCCGTTGGCAATCGCTAACCACACCTCCGCTACGGGATTTTTCGAAGCGAGTTTCCAGACCCATATCTCACTTGTGATATGGTCAGGTGTTAACCAGACTAGTAAAGTTGTGCTTTTAGTTTCCTTGAAGAAAAAAAAATACTATTGTTTGATACAGAGCAATAAACACTGCCCTCTGGCCTTCATCAGTAAACTGGCTCTCAACAGACATCAATTCAGAGTGTTATACATATTATTATGATTCAGGGTGTTACACAAATTATGTGTAACACTCTGAATTGAGTGCTACACTTTAACCTGGAACAGCTCTCAGCAGTTTGAAAACTGAAGTTTAGTTAAAGATCCCATGACATGGTACTTCCTGATGCTTTTATATGGCTCCTTAATGGTTCCCTAATACTGTAAATGAATCCTTCTTCAAAATCAACACTCAGTGCATGAGAAACAGAGATAAGATGAGAAAGAGTAATTTTTCTCTCTGAACAGGCCATTATGGGAGTTGTTGCTTGAATGCAAATGAGGAGGACAGAGATGGCCTATAGTAGAGGGTGGGGCCGTGGCCAAGCTCTCCGCTCTGGGCTCTGAGCCCTCAGCTGATCCATTTCTGTGTTTTTGCACGGGGGGAGAGATTTGAAGCGTTCCATTGAAAAATAAACACATTTCCACAGAAAATAAAATGAAACCACTGCTGTTCAAAGGTCCAGAGGCTCAGATAAAGGACTTCCGAGCCTAGAAACACTCGGACGTGCCTCCAGGCAAATAAAAAAACGCATTTCGCATTGCCTAGCGCATTCGCAGTCCAAACTCTCTGGGCGTGATTTACAGAGACGCTGAGTACAGACAGACGGGGTGGAACTGCATTTGCATTTCTTTTTTCGATCTGACGTCAATAAGTGTCCTTGTTCAAAATCGCCCGTTTGAGCTCCGATTTTTTGTAACGCAGAAAAGGATCGTAAATCCTCAGTTTAGACATTTCACAACTTTTAACCATGGGGGGGGCTAAACAGGGTAGGGGAGCTCACATTAACGTTCAAAAACCTCAGAAAGTGAAAATGTCATGCCATGGGACCTTTAAATCCAGCTGAGACGTCTGTCCACAAATGCACAAAGCACTTACCTTCTGCATGTTTTTCACAAAGAAAACAGTCCATAGAGATGCTAAAATAGGCTGAAGTACGGTACATCTGTCGCCATGGCCATATTTGTTTTGGTGTGTTTGGGCGCTTTGCCTTTTGCTTACACACAAACCTCAGTGCTTGGTCCGCTCACTGCTGGGCGAATTTGACCCTCGCAGCGGGAGTCTCTGAGGATGGATTCTCGTGAGTTTGTGAACTCACAAATATTGCGAGAATCCATCTTGCTGTGGAATGTTACTTCATCAGATCAAAAATATATGAATAGTATGATTTCAATTTGATATTTTTTGGCTTGGAATAGATCAGGGGTCACCAACCCTATGCCCGCGGGCACCCGGTCGCCCGTGAGCCCCATTTCAGTCGCCCGCAGAGCAGGTTCTAAAAATAGAACAGGTCGCCCTCGTACTTATATAAATAATAATGTTTTACAAAAATGCGGTGCCTTTATATGCACATATTTTAAAGTAGGCTAATAATAAAAACACTTACAGATTTTAAAATTTAAAATATGTTGTCCAAGTTCAAAGTTCACTTATCTGCGCATGACAATGAACCTGTTTGATGCAGCTGGACTCATCAAAAAAAAAAAAAAAAAAAGACGAGAAAGCATGGCGGAGAAGAGAAAGAAATCATATGTTTTTAACACCGACTGGGAAGAAGAGTTCTTTTTTACATGGAAAAGAGAGAAGTGTGTATGTCTCATTTGTGGAGCTACAGTGGCGATTTCGAAACGGCACAATGTGGAAAGTTGCTACGAATCACGGCAGCTTCAACACAAACTTTCCCCTTAAGAGTGCACTTCGAGCTGAGAAAGCACGAGAGTTAAAGGCTGCTTTAGCCAAGCAGCAGTCTTTCTTCACTAGACCACTGAAAAAGGCTAAAAAGGCAACCGAGGCTTCTTTCAGGGCAACGAATTATTTGATAAAAAAACAAAAAGACATTTTCAGATGGAGAAACTGTAAAAGGAATGATGATGATAATTGCTGAGACAATTTTTAAAGATGAGAAAAATGGATCAGATGTCATCTCAACTCTGGCCGATGTACAACTTGGTGCGAGTACAGTGACAAGACGGGTGTCTGCTATTTCCGAAAACTTGAATGAGCAGCTGGACAAGGACTTAGGTGAATACAGGTGGTTCAGCATCCAGAGCGACGAGTCCGAGGACAACAGCAGTACGGCTCAGCTAATGGTGTTTATTATTATTATTATTATTTGAAATCATTCAGCCTGCTTCAATGTTGAAATTATAAGAGTTTGATTTGTTTAAAACAAAAAAAGGAGTTGAAATAATGTTAAATTTATTACTACATTACCACATTACTAGTATATTTTTGCTACTGAGTAATCTAATTGTGACATGTTCATTTGCACAAAATAAATGTCGCTTTGACAATGAAACACAAATGTGGTCATTTACACATAACTAATGCATGTATGCATACATTGTGATCAAATAAATAATAATACAGCGTAAAAGTGGATTACTTGGACTTTTGAATTATCTTAATTGAGCTGGTAGCCCTCGTATTATTTGATGACCTTATGGTAGCCCTCGGCTTTGAAAAGGTTGGTGACCCCTGGAATAGATTGTCCCCTTATTTATTTTCATCCAAATAATCTGTAAAGAAAATAACCCTTTTTTATTATAACGTCTTTGTTTGGTCTAAGTAAGTAAGATCCATGAATAAGATCCATTTGACCTAAAAATCCAATCAGGACAGCTTTTCAAAATTATTATCCAAGTGAAATTGGCTGGTTTGACTGTGAAATATTGATTTTTTTCTCTCTCTCTGCAGCTCCTGTCTCACCTGTCCTTCCCAGCGACTGTAGACAGACCCTGCAGCGTCCTCAACACCTGTTTTTGGACCAGACCAAACCCTCCCTTCTCTCCTCTCCAACCTCCTCTTCCTTCTCTTCCTCCCTCTCCCCTCTGCCCTGGGACCCCACTCCCAGGACCCCCCACTCCTACATGAACCCAACAGCGAGCTCCATCGCTAAAATTAGCCGCTCGTTCTCTGTGGGTGAAGGATTACAACTTGGATCACCGCCGCGATCGCCACATTCAACCAAAACAAAACCAAATCCGGATGCTGCTGACCTTCTTTTGCTTGCTTCGTCTCCTGTGGGATTTTCACTACCCAAAAGTCCCTCTCCGACCCCCCCTCACCACACTTCTGTTACCCCCTGTATGGTCACGCCGTCGCGGATACCTCGACCCACGCACGCCCTTAGCCCACGACGCCGCCTGGTTCCAGAGGTAAGGCCCACACCGTATAGAAAGTATATGTACAGTAGATATTCTGTGTTTGTTTGTAAAAATGTGTTTTGACTGATTTACTTATATGAACTTTTTTCAACCTGTTTCTGGCTCATTTCAGTGTAAAAGTTCAACGTCAAATTTAATGTTAACATTTTAAGAGAAGAAACACTGCAGCTTTATGTATATATGCTGTATATACCAGGGCTCTCAAGTCTCACGCATTGAGAGTGTGACACATGCAATTCGATGTGTTCACACGCTCACACGCGGCATTTCTCACGCTGATTTTTTTTTTTTTTTGTGCCCAGAAAATCGTTCTGTGTGGCTCAGTTTATGCAGGCACCGCGTGTTTTCAGCGAAAAAAACTCCTGGACGCAATTCAAGCGCCTTGTTCTAAATTACGCATATGGATCTCACATTTCGTCCGTTTCACTCAAGTTTTCATTGACTTTCACTGACTCTGCGGCTGAAACACAGATCCACAGATCTGCATGTAAACAGAGAACTTTCAGCCAATCAGAGCGCTTCATTTCCTCCCCACTCCCCCGCCCTGCCTCCCTTCCGCAATTCAAGCGCCCCCCCCCCCTCGGGAAAATTTTTAAACTCGCACCCCCCCGCTCCTCGGAAATTACGCAGTCTCACGCACGACCCCGCTCAAAACTTGAGAGCCCTGATATACACTGCCTGACAAAAGTATAAGGACGATCAATTTATTGATATATTAAAGCAAATTTCATCATGTGTAAAGGCATATTATTGCAAAAATGTAACAATATCAAGTTAAATAGCTTTTTCATCAAAATAACCACCTTTGGCCTTAATCACAGCTTTACAAATTCTGTCTGTCCTTTCAATCGTGCATATGGGGGATTCGAGAACTCTATATGAGTTGATTTTAAAATATTATTAATTGAGTGTTCAAACTATTATTTTCATAATGAAAGGATGCTATGAAAACATGAATAATCTGCATCCACAAATGGATTTGCGCACAATGATCTGAAAATATGAGAACGTGTGATAATATAATTGAATAAATGTGGTGAAATAGTATTAAGTACACTATATTTGAATAATGCTTGATACATTGAAAAGTTGGCTCAGTACCCCAGCATCACAAATTATGCCATTGTCCTAATACTTTTGTCAGGCAGAGTATACTGTATATATTTTACATGTAGTCACTACTTACTTTAAAATAAAAGACTATATTGAAGTCTGTTATACAGACGCTCCTCCACATACGAACATTCGATTTGCGAACATTCGGAGTTACGAACAAAACTGTCCATAGGGCGAAAATTTAAAAAAAAAAAGTTAAATGTTTGGGCAAAAGTGCTGTACATGTACGTAAGTCAGTTTTTGTATTTAGCGCCTATTCCAACTTCCGGGTACAGTACGTAGTGCGTATTTCCGCCACTGATGCACAGGCAGGGCGCTGTGATCGTGTGTCCAGCATCCCCCAAGCATCACATTCTCTCCTCTGCCCACTCAGTTGAAACTACCCAAGTGTTCAGACGTATCTCTTGCGGTGTTACGAACTTTGTTGTTTTATCGGTAAATAATTCTCGCATCCGTAATCCAATATGGTTGGTGAAAAGCAAAAAGCTTCTAGTGAAAGTGGAACACACACACACTCGCTCTCTCAGCTGTGTCTACTGCGTCTGCCTCTGTGTCTCTTCTTTTTATCTCATCAGTTTTCCATATTTTTAAAAAGCATATTGTTTTGTTACTATTTAGTGTTATTTAAATGCAGTACAAATCCATATAGATTACTTATACAAGCCTTAAACATACATTCCCTTCTAAAGAATGCCCTAGAACGACTTACGAACAAATTCAACAAACGAACGGCCGTTCAGAACGTAACTCGTTCGTAAGTTGAGAAGTGTCTGTATATTGAAGCCACACATGATTAAGTGATTGTAGTAGTTTGTAGTGATTGGCAGTTCCAGGGCTGAAATTATCCAAATGATTCTACTGAAGGTGTATGGAGTTTAAAAACACAGTGGAGCACTTCCTGTATTACCACATGACATCATAAGGTCCCTAGTAAATGATAAATAAATAAATGCATTATCTATAGGAGATACAGTAAACTTTGTACATTTTATGGTAGAGTTTCTGGGCTTGTTTCCATGGAGATTTGAATGCTTTCCCTGAAATGAAATGTTGAGTATGGCATTAAACTCATAGTTGAGTGGAATAGAGTGCTTTCAGTTTGAAAGAAGAACTCTGCAGGGTTTGTGTGTGATTATTACTGTATTTATTATTACTTATTTAATTTTTTTGCCTGCATGCACTTTCTTGTTCAAACTTTATTTTGCACTAAGCTGCCTGGAGCTAATGTGGCAAGTGAATTTCTCCAATGTGAGATCAATAAAGTCTTATCTTATCTTATCTTAAAGGAGAATTAATGTTTTTTACAATCTGAGCCTTATTTTGGTAATAAAACAAGTTGTTTTACTCACCCATAACACTTTGGTGTCATATGGAGCACTTCCAGAGATGTTTTAGGTTATCGATAGCCGTAGCGCTAATATATGCCCCGAGCGGTGTCCAAATAACACAAACTTTAGCACTTTTCAAATCATAGAAGCTCAATGTCTTAGTCTACACTTTAGTTTGAGTCAAAAGTGGCCTGTAATCCGAGATTTATCCATAATTTACAGCTTTGCGTTTCATGTTTGGGTCCCGGGAGCTGAGAGTGAAATAAAGTGTGACTCCACACATGCGCACTGGCCTCCTCATCTACTCGAAACTATGGATAAATCTCGGATTACAGGCCACTTTTGACTCAAACGAAAGCGTAGACTAAGACATTGAGCTTCTATGATTTGAAAAGTGCTAAAGTTTGTGTTATTTGGAGACCGCGAACATTTGCCCCGAGAACTCACATTACGGAGATCGCAAATCTAAAACATCTCTGGAAGTGCTCCATATGACACCAAAGTGCTATGGGTGAGTAAAACAACTTGTTTTATTACTGAAATAAGGCTCAGATTGTAAAAAACTTTAATTCTCCTTTAAACATGTGCGAATGAAACAAATCACAACTCCAGATATGCTTTTGATGAGGAAACAACATTATAACATAGATTAGAAAATAGTGTAACATCATCTGTCGATTATATTATATTTCAATCTTTCCTTTGCAGCTCAGCCAGTCTCGATGTTGTACTACCACCCGCCTGGACCCTGCCTCTGTCGCTGCCCCTGGAAACGATAAACCAGGTTAGACCGTTAACCCGATCTCAATGATGATGGATAGAGACAGGAAGAGGAAATGGACGAGGAAATCTGATTAGTCTTGTCACTCTGTTGTCCTCAGTGCGTAGGCCACCCACCGGAGAGCTGCCTGTTCAGAGCCTGCTGCCAGACAAGACGAAGAGGACGTCCGCGTGTGAGAGGTGAAAGTCTTATATAACCCCTGCTCCTTAGGTTACAACTGTGTTCTGTTATGTCATGAACTCTTTGCGGTGTGTGTCATTGGCAGCGTGACGGAGGCAGAGCAGGTGGAGGTGGTGGAAGTGAAAGAGCGCCCTCTGGTGGATGAGCAGAGTGGTATGTGTAGACACAAAGAAAGATGAATTCAAAGTGTTCCTTCTATCGGGTTGTAGAAATAAATTATTATTATTTACATGAACTAGAATTTAAAGGTGCTATATTATGCAAAACTGACTCTTGTGAGCTTTAAAGCCCCAGTGTGTAGGATTCGTGGCGCATAGGTGGATGGTGCTATTGCACTTTCTGTTTTAGCTACAGCAGACCTCGAGGGTCACCCGGGCGCTACTGTATAAATAAAATGCGCTCCCGTTTTTTTTTTTTTTCTTTTCTCATGAAAACACACATTCCCGATCATGTACCATGACAATCTACACATCAAATGAAACCTTACAGTCTCCTCTTTTTGAATATGCAATTCATTTCCCGGCACAACAATCACTCCCCGAGCACATGGGGCTTTTATACGGAAAAGCACAAAACGAGGTTAGCTTACCTTAGAATGCTTTGCACAGGTCAAACTCTGTATTTCACCATAAACTTGCTCTCAATTTGTCCGTAAGGATCCAGCGAATAAAATCCAGTAAAACAATTTAGTCCAAAACACGTGTTAGATCCATTACGACGTCTGATCCGGCAGCATGCTTGTGTTGTTTACCCAAAACCACGAGCCTTGCCGAAGGCGAAGGCGGAGCCCAAATGTCCTTCTGCGGCTCTCGTATTCAAAATGGCTGCCTCTGCATGGGGAAGATCCCCCTTTTATGTGACTATATCTAAGTCCAAAAGAATACTTTGATTTCATGATGGAAGTGAAAAGGCTTGGAAAACAATGTATTTTTGAATGGGTATCTTCAATTTCAGTAATTAACGGGTAAAAATCTTACACCCTGTCCCTTTAAGCCATGTTGCAATGCTGTTACTGCATTAAAACAGATCTAGAGTTGTGTTTTGTTTCATTCACACATGTTTGAGTTTATTATTGCATTATTACATCTCTAAAGCTTGTGCTGTCATGTATTGTAGCGGTAGTTTTCAAGTAAACAGCTACCTTTACTGTACTTCTGTAGAGATTGGTAATTCCGGGGCTGAAATAATCCAAATTATTCTAGTGAAGGTACAGTATATGGACTTTAAAATACAGTGGAGCACTTCCTGTATTACCACATGATATCACAAGGCGGAACAGAGGGTTTTCTGTTTGAGAGATGAACTTAGCCTAAATATCCTCCTGAGACCCGCTCATTCATGTGTGTCCTTTATCGTGGACATCGAGTTAACCAGTCTGTCTTTTAAGTGTTTTGAGACTCTAGTTTGTGGCTACACTATGATAAAAAAATAAAAATAAAAATCTAAAAAATAAACAAATAAATAAATAATAAATACATAAAATATAAATAAATATGTAAATACATACTCAAATAAATTCCATGTTGATGCTTGTATGGTTATTATTATTATTATTATTATTATTATTATTATTATTATTATTATTATTATTATTATTATTATTATTATTATTTCCATTATTACTATTATTACTTATTATTATTACTATTTTTTATTATTACTTTATCCCATTCCTGCCTGCATGCACTTTCTTTCTTGTTCAAATGTCCTGGAGCTACTGTGGCAAGTAAATTTCTCCTGTGTGAGATCAATAAAGTCTTATCTTATCTTAAATAAATAAATAAAAATAAATAATACATAATATATAAAAACTAAATAAATAAATAAATAAGAAATTAAAAGGGAGGCAAAAAACTTTTTGAGGCGACTGTAGAAGCTTGTCAGAGATGTTGTTAACTTCACGTGGATTTAACACCAAAATGTCCCTGACGTCCATTACAGAGGACATGTTACAACATTATGAATAAAAATAAAATGAACAAAATGTAAATGCTAAGGTGTTCATTTACCTCCAAATAGAAAAATAACATGATAATAATAATTTAGATACAGTTTTTTTTCAAGTCCCAGAAGGATATGCAGGGTTTGTGTGTCAAACATGTGTGAATGAAACAAAACACAACTCCAGGTCTGTTGGTGATGAGGAAAACAGTGTAATATGGGCCCTTTAAAGGGGCATTTTGTAACCTTTATGGTGGAGAGTCTGCTTATTTCCATGGAGATGTGATTGCTGTAAAATGTACAACAATATGACATTTAACGTCATTCATGCTCACATTAAGAATGTTTTTGAGGTGTTTTTAGCAGTGTTAGCACCTTAAACTGAATACAAGAGGAAGGGTAATGCCATACGGTGGAAGATCACGCAAAGCAAGTTTCTGTGGAGATAAGAAAGTGGCTGACCTTCCACCTGAAAAGTTACAAGTTTAAGTTGAGTTTTCTTTAGATATGTTGATTAACTGTCTTCATTGTACCTTCTCCTTTCTCTCTCTGTCACAGAAGAATCCATCACCCTGGAATCGTGTTGTCAGGTGGTCTCCGACCTCCAGGACTGTCTGAGGAGGACCATCCACGCCTACACCACGGTCAGTCTGTCGGTGTCTGTCTGTCAAATCACATCATGATGAAACTGATGCTTTAATATCGCCCACTAACCAGAGGGCTGGGGGTTCAGTGCTCACAAGGACCACATTATACTGTTACACTGTTACACTGTTGTGTCAGTGCCTAACCTTGCATGTGTAAATATTTGAGTGACTGAGGGATGATGATGCAGATTGGCAACCCCACTTACCCCCATCTGAAAAAGAAATTCTTAATCTCAGTGGGACCTGGTTAAATAAAGGTCAATAAAATAAATTTAACACAGGGCAGCTGTGTCTTCAGAAGTATCTTAAAGATCCCATGACATGGTACTTCTTGATGCTTTTATATGGCTCCTTAATGGTTCCCTAATACTGTAAATGAATCCTTCTTCAAAATCAACACTCAGTGCATGAGAAACAGAGATAAGATGAGAAAGAGTCATAAATGTCACTCTGGAACACTCCATTATGGGCGTTGTTGCTTTAATGCAAATGAGGAGGACAGAGATGGCCTATAGTAGGGGGTGGGGGTGTGGCCAAACTCTCCGCTCCGCTCTGTGACCCACTTCCGTGTTTTTGCACGGGGGAGAGATGAGAAGCCTTCCATTGAAAAATAAACACATTTCCACAGAAAATAAAAATAAACCACTGCTGTTTCAGATATCCACAGGCTCAGATAAAGGACTTCCAAGCCTAGAAACACTCGCACGTGCCTCCAGGCAAATAAAAAAACGTATTTCGCATTGCGTAGCTCCTCCGCAGTCCAAACTCTCTGGGCGTGATTTACAGAGACGCTGAGTACAGACAGACGGGGGTGGAACTGCATTTGCATTTCCTTTTTCAATCTGACGTCAATCAGGTGCCTTGTTCAAAATCGCCCGTTTGAGCTCAGATTTTTTGTAACGCAGAAAAGGATCGCAAATGCTCAGTTTAGACATTTCGCAACTTTTAACCATGGGGGGGGCTAAACAGGGTAGGGGAGCTCACATTAACGTTCAAAAACCTCAGAAAGTGAAAATTTCATGCCATGGGACCTTTAAAAATGTACACAGATAACAATTAAAAACACAGCATTCTCTGTTGAATGGTAAAAGTCCTCAAGATGTCACCCATAAACATGATGCTTACTTATTGTTTTATATGATCTTGTTTATGTCTTATTTATTATGAACAATGAGTCTGTAATGACATATCTATCTCCTTTATCTCTCCTCTATCGGATTTCCTGCAGGTCGTTGGCAGTGGATCAGACTTGACTGAGGAGCAGCAGCAGATGAAGAGCCTCTTGTCTGAAGCATTTGTTTCTATAAAGATGGAGCTCCACTCTCTCCCTCCTCTCCACCCCCTGGAAGATGGCTCTCAGGTGGGCAGAGAGGGGGATAGGATAAGATTATATGGTAGTCTGGTCCATGCACTGCAAAAAAAATAATCCAAAACGATTGGACTTTTACTTATTTCTGGATATTTTGAATTGGTTTCATAATCTGTAATTTGTATTTCAACCTACATTAGCAGACAGTGGAATATTTTTCACTTGCAGAGTCACCAAATCATAACTGGCACTAAATTTGGGATTAAACACGGAACTAAACCTGGACTAGACCAGAACTAAAGCAGGACTAGACCAGGACCAAACCAAATCTTCATCAGGAGGACTAAACTGGGCTCAAACATCTTAAGTACTAGAATTTTCTTACTCTCCTTAGATCTCATTTGTGTTGAAACTAGGGACAATGAAAACCAATAAGAAATGTGTTGGAGCTAAGTTAAAGGTTCTGTATTATTACATGTTAGAATGTTGTTACTTCCTCACAAACAGACCTGGAGTTGTGTTTTGTTTCACGTGTTTGAATAATTCTTTATTATTAGTCTGTCTACATCTCCAAATCTTAAAATCTGTTCCACCTTGTGATGTCATGAAGCAGATGTATCTGCCACCTTTTATCTTTTGTTTAGTAGAGATTGTCAATTCCAGGGCTGAAATTATGTAAATGATTCTAGTGAAGTGTGAAGAATCCCTCAGTCGTCCAGGTAGAATCCATGGTAAAAGGAGAAATTCAATTTGTCAACTGGACAAAGATAAAAGAAGAAATTCAATTTGTCAACTGGACAAAGTTTGTTTGGTCGAAAACGTTTCGCCGCTCATCCGAGGAGCTTCGTCAGCTCTAATAAGAATACTGGTAAGACACTTGCTTATATCTTGCTGCAGGGAGGAGCTAACTAGCTAACTACTTTCCGAAACTATCTCATTGGTTTCAGTCTTTTGTTTCTCTGGCGTCTAGATTACCATACCTATTCATCCCTACGACTGTTTTTCACACCTCTGGCCCTGACCTGGCTCTAGCCCTATTGTTCCCCTGTTTGCTTGATCTAGGCTTAAGAATGGAATTATAGATGGGAGACAAATTATGTCTGACTCCACCATTTCTGTTCAGAGAAGGATTCTCTTTTTTGACAAAAATAGCCTCTTTATTTTCTTGAACAGAAATGGTGGAGTCAGACATAATTTGTCTCCCATCTATAATTCCATTCTTAAGCCTAGATCTCTCAGATGAGCGGCGAAACGTTTTCGACCAAACAAACTTTGTCCAGTTGACAAATTGAATTTCTTCTTTTATCATGGATTCTACCTGGAGGACTGAGGGACTCTTCACTTAACTGGACAAAGTTTATTTGGTCGAAAACGTTTTGCAGCTCATCCGAGGTGCTTCGTCAGTTCTGGTTAGAGTGCTGATGGACACTGCTTAAATCTCGCTGCAGGGAGGAGCTCACTAGACTGAAATGACTATGAAACTATCACTTCTCAAAGAGGTGATGTTTTAAAAAAACACAAATGTGTGAATGAAACAAAACACAACTTCAGGTATGTTTGTGATGGGGAAAAAAACATGATATAGAACAGAAAATAGAGTTATAAATAACCTACAGTATTTAATATAATCATATTAAATAATATAGTTTTAATTAAAATAAATAAATAAATAAGGGGGCGGCAGTGTCTCAGTTGGTAGAGCATATGCCTCGTGATGCCAGGGGCGAATCCCGCTCTTGACGGGTTGACCGCGTGTGATCCCAGCTCCCACACAGATGAGCTGCCGTTGTGTCCTTGGGCAAGACACTTAACCCCACCTCGCCCCTGTGGACACTGGTAGCCCCCATGGCAGAAGATACATCAAGGCCTGTTGTGACGTGAGCCGTCCTCCTGTGGACCCACCACCCGCGGAAGGATTCATGGGGGCTGGTGCATTGTGTTCTGCTTGGACTGCTGCCCCCGCGACCCAGAAAATGGAAAAGCGGAAGAAAATGAATGAATGAATAAATAAATAAATAAAAATACTTCCAACTTATGTAGGATTCATGTTTTCACAGCACAGTACAGTACTAAGCTCGGTGAATTCGTTCTTACACAATTTTGTAGATAGGTTACTGATTTATTTATATTGTCTGTCCAAATTGTGAATGTTGCTGGTGGATGGAGTTGAGAATGAAAAAAAGTTGCCTTATATTTTAAAAGTTGTCCTAGTTCTTTTAATGTACTACCTTTTATATTTATAATAGTCTGAGTTTTCACTGTGATATAATGTAATTTCTTGATCATTACTCCCTTGTAATTTCTTACTGAAATAAAATACAAAATTAAACTGAAGCTGTGATTAATGCGAAAAAATCCTCAACATGTTGCACATAACAGGATGCTGAAACTAGGGATGGCTGATGTATATACACTCAACAAAAATATAAACGCAACACTTTTGTTTTTGCTCCCATTTTTCCTGAGATGGACCCAAAGATCCAAAATTCACTCCAGATACACAACACTACCATTTCTCTCAAACATTGTTCACAAATCTGTCCAGATGTGTGACAGCGAGCACCTCTGCCCCGCCGAGACAATCCACCCCACCTCACAGGTGCGCCACATCAAGATGCCGATCCGACATCATGACCAGTGCACAGGTGCACCCCAGACTGCCCACAATAAAAGGCCACCCCGAAATGTGCATTTTTTTGCTTTATTGGGGGTCTGGGGACTCAGAACCAGTCAGTATCTGGTGTGACCACCATTTGCCTCATGCAGTGCAACACATCTTCTTCGCATAGAGTTTATCAGATTGTCAGTTGTGGCCTGTGGAATGTTGGTCCACTCCTCTTCAAAGGCTGTTATGGATGAAGAACACAGGTGCATTTTATTGATGGCATTTTGAATGCACAGAGATACCTTGATGAGATCCTGAGGCCCATTGTTGTGCCATACATCAATGAACATCACCTCATGTTTCAGCAAGATAATGCATGGCCCCATGTTGCAACGATCTGTACACAATTCTTGGAAGCTGAAAATGTCCCAGTTCTTGCATGGCCAGCATACTCACCGGACATGTCACCCATTGAGCATGTTTGGGATGTGCTCGACCGGCGTATACGACAGCGTGTACCAGCTCCCACTAATATCCAGCAACTTCGCACAGAGGAGTGGACCAACATTCCACAGGCCACAACTGACAATCTGATAAACTCTATGTGAAGAAGATGTGTTGCACTGCATGAGGCAAATGGTGGTCACACCAGATACTGACTGGTTCTGAGTCCCCAGACCCCCAATAAAGCAAAAAAAAAAAATGCACATTTCGGGGTGGCCTTTTATTGTGGGCAGTCTGGGGCGCACCTGTGCACTGGTCATGATGTCGGATCGGCATCTTGATGTGGCGCACCTGTGAGGTGGGGTGGATTGTCTCGGTGGGGCAGAGGTGCTCGCTGTCACACATTTGGACAGATTTGTGAACAGTGTTTGAGAGAAATGGTAGTGTTGTGTATCTGGAGTGAATTTTGGATCTTTGGGTCCATCTCAGGAAAAATGGGAGCAAAAACAAAAGTGTTGCGTTTATATTTTTGTTGAGTATATATATATTAATACAGATTCATCGGTATCAGCCAATATACTTTTCTGACTATTTGGCACACCAACTTAAACCAACAAAAAAACGCAGCATGTGCAGAAATACTTATAGGGAATGAACCATTTCATCACTAACCGGAATGGAGTAAGAACAAGGCCTTTCCTGTTGTGTTCACCTGGCGCCCCCTGCAGGCTGCTGTGATACTGCAGGACACAGAGGAGCGATACTTTTGTCTCTTTGTCTCCTCAAACTTCCCTGACACAGATCTGCTGACCCTCCCTGACCAGTCCTCCTGTTAAGCTGTGCAGGAATAGCTTTGAAAAATGCAGTTGCAAAAAGTTTCCATGGTTGAATTAACTCATCGACTCTCTATGTTTTATTTCCAATCAAATCACAAAATACAAAAATGACACAAAATAGAATATTGGTATTATTATTATTATTATGAGCTTTTGTTAATATTATTAACAATATGAAAACTATACTTTATATTGCACAGTCAAAACAAACATTAGTTTTTCCCATAAACAAAGGAGACATTAAACAGGTCATACAATTATACATACTGTATGAGTGCTTAAAGGTGCACTGTGTACTTTTTCTGGTGGAACTTGTCTCCATGGAAATATTTATTGCTTTTCCCAAGATAAGTTAATTCCACAAAATGAACTTATCTTGCACCTGTTCAATTACAGGTGTTTTCATTGCTCAAAATGCCTTAAATAATATGCATTCTTGTTGTCAGCATGCTCGCCTCTCCACAGACCTGACCTATAACTTGGTCTAGTGCGTCACTGCTTGTCTCCATGGAGATAGGTAAATTTAAAAATACGTATTGTCATAGTGTAAAACGATCTAGGCAAAGCAATAACAATTCAGATGTCTGAGCCTCCACCAGAAAAGTTCCACAGTGCACATTTAAAGAGGCGGTATTACACTTCCATGGAGTATTAAAGGAGAATTAACGTTTTTTACAATCTGAGCCTTATTTCAGTAATAAAACAAGTTGTTTTACTCACCCATAGCACTTTGGTGTCATATGGAGCACTTCCAGAGATGTTTTAGATTAGTGATCTCCATAACGCGAGTTCTCAGGGCATGTAATATATGCCCCGAGCGGTCTCCAAATAACACAAACTTTAGCACTTTTCAAATCATAGAAGCTCAATGTCTTAGTCTACACTTTCGTTTGCGTCAAAAGTGGCCTGTAATCCGAGATTTATCCATAATTTATAGCTTTGCGTTTCATGTTTGGGTCCCAGGAGCTGAGAGTGAAATAAACTGTGACTCCACACATGCGCACTGGCCTCCTCATCTACTCGAAACTATGAATAAATCTCGGATTACAGGCCACTTTTGACTCAAACGAAAGTGTAGACTAAGACATTGAGCTTCTATGATTTGAAAAGTGCTAAAGTTTGTGTTATTTGGAGACCGCAAACATGTGCCCCGAGAACTCACATTACGGAGATCGCAAATTTAAAACATCTCTGGAAGTGCTCCATATGACACCAAAGTGCTATGGGTGAGTCAAACAACTTGTTTTATTACCGAAATAAGGCTCAGATTGTAAAAAACGTTAATTCTCCTTTAACTGCTAATGCATCATTTTGATTACCTTTAGTTTTGTTGTCACGTTTAAGAAGTTTCACTTTTGTTTTTGACGCTCTGAGCCCCCCTTCCCTTTGCTCTCCCTGCTAAGTCGCTCCTCCGATCACCGTCCATCACACTTGCATGGATGACATTTAAAAGCTCATGTTTTTGATGAGGGAACAACATTATAGCATGGTAGAAAGCGCCAAAAAGTGGATTTAGCATAATACCCCCTCTTTAAAACTTGTATAGAAGCAATAAGTGACATCTGTGCTCTTTGGAACTCGTACTGAAAACAAAGCGGGTACATATTTCTACGGCAACAGTGACATCTCTCTAAACAGAAAAAAATGTGGCGTACCCTCCACCAGGAAAGTTACACAATGGACCTTTAAAAACAAAGCTGGTTTGTGTTTCTACGGCAGCGTCTCCACGTGCACGTAGTTGAGGATGACGTCGTGCAGGATGTTGATGCGGTTGACCTGGTTGAGCTCGGTGACGCGGTGTTTAAACTCAAACAGAGGGAGGTTGTTCACTGCCACCCTGAACGACTCATGGGTGCACAGGATCTTCATCTGGAAAACAGGGAGAAGAGAAGGTC